>CM067167.1:206222842-206249288 GCA_034093135.1 Erigeron breviscapus | reverse complement strand
TCAGCATTTTAAGAAGTATTCAAGATGGGCTGTTGCCTCAAGTGGTGAAAATGATTGATACTGAATTGCCAAAGCACTTGCCTTCAGAACTCCAAATTATCAAGAAGGAAGTGACTGCTTTAAGGAAAACTGTGAATATCACCACTCCAGTAGTTGGTCGTACATTTGGGTCATCTGACCGTCATATGTTAGAGCAGTTGTGGAATGATCTCAAGTCTAGAACTGGTGATCATTCCAAGGGGGAAAAATCTGTTGTTACTGAGAAAACTGCTGCTACTGAGAAGATGGTTGAGAAAACAAAGGAAGTTCCTGCTGGTGCTATCGAGAGATGCTATTGAAAAGCCTTTGGTACTGAAGCCATTGTGCAAGAAGAGGCTGCTGGTACTGATGCCAGTGAGCCCCAGTTTGAAGAATTCCCAGACATCACCACCACTTTGAAAAACTTGAAAAGAAAGAAACACGTGGTGTCTGGTGAAGAAATTGAAGAGAATGTAGAAGATGAAACCACTGAAGGTTCCCTGAAAGGGCGTCAGTAGATGTTGAAACATCTAAGAGATTGGAACAGCAAGGCATTTTAATTGACATCTTTAAAAGAACTCAAAGAGAAGGGTTGCTGGCCCATAAACTAGGTGTAATTCTGTTGTTCTGTCTTGGATTCTGATGTGTCGTATTTTATACCCATTTCCCACATTGTATTAAGTTGAATTTGCATGGTTTATGAGTCGTTTTTGTATACATTTGGTGCGTTTATGGTATTTGTTAGTGTTTCAGGTTACTAACAGGTATTTAAGCGTAAATCTGGAGAAAACGACATTGTTGAGGTGAATTAAGTGCTAACGGAGGATTTCGGAAGCATTTGGATGAAGATTGCAGAAAGTCAACAAAAGTCAAAGCTGAAGAAGGCCAATTGCGCCGCAACTGGGAGTTGCGCCGCAACCCAATTCCAGAAAGATAAGTTGCGCCGCAACTGCCCTAGTTGCGCCGCAACGCCTTTTGTTCCTGGCCAGCCACGAGTCAACATTGGTCAAAGGTCAACGCGAGTCAACGTTCAATTGCGCCGCAACCGA
This sequence comes from Erigeron breviscapus, assembly GCA_034093135.1. NCBI lineage: Eukaryota > Viridiplantae > Streptophyta > Magnoliopsida > Asterales > Asteraceae > Erigeron > Erigeron breviscapus. The sequence goes on along the minus strand of CM067167.1, from coordinate 206,248,221 downwards.
AAAGCAGAAGAATAAGTTGCAATTGATACGTCCCACGGTGTATCAATATACCAAAGTATATTGAACACAGAACAGTTGTAGAGGGGGGTGAATACAACTTTTCACAATCTTTACAAACTTTTAAAAACGTTTTAAGATTCAGACAAGGAATATTAAGCAAGTAAGTAAAGTGCAAGAACAGTAAAGCAGGAAAAGAAAGAAAAACAGGCGGGGAACACAGGGGGGGGGAGGGGCAAGGGAAGCCGGGAGGAGAAAGAAGCTAGACAAAGAAGGACAGGGGGGGTCGAAGAAAGAGGCGAAGAGTCTAAACAACCCTATGAAATGACAAACAACAATCAATAAGTTTCAGCTCAAGAGAATCAGCCCAAGCTGATCTCGTACAGACTAAGCTGTGTAAGAGCAGAGAAACTTGTGTGAAGAATGATTCTCAGGAAATGCCACACATATGCAATCCATGAATGAGGCTTTTATAGGCACAAGCGCTCCTTCATTAGGTATCCGTTGCAGCTACGTGTTCTTCAATCAGTGGTTGATGAAGGAAAAATCAATCGTGCCTTTCATGATACTTGTGGTCCCCCACGTACTGACGCACATTCTTCATCTACCAATAGGAGTATGGACACGCATATGTAAAACAACCACCAACCTGGATCCTAGGATTCTTCCTAGTCACATCATTTGTCCTTATCTTCAATCCAGGTTGTTATCTTCACTTGATTGTCAGACACAGATTGGACCGTTTGTCAAGGTACCAATCTGCCTAAGTATTTCCAAGCTGACTGCTAATCCCAAGCTGTCTTCCACTAACATCTTGGTCTTCTATCTTCAATCCTCCTCTTCGACTTGGACTGAATGCTAATACATTGTTGATGCAGCTTGAATAACACTTGCTTCCATAAGATATTACAATTACAAGTATAAAGCATGATCTGGGTCAGAGACAGATCGTAAGCTGTGTCAGCTTAGTCTGACCCAGATCAGATTACAAGAACCAAAGATTACTAAGTGTTTATAGGTCAGATTTGTCATCATTAAATTTACAATTAACATTGGGACTCAACAATATCCCCCTATTTGATGATGACAAAACCCAACTACACTTCTAACTATCGGCTTACAAAGAATCAAATGAAAATATGACTAACAGCTTGTGACCCTTTGAATCTTTTGGGTTCTTTTCAATCTGATATGAAATTTTAACCAAGAAACTAGATTTTACAACTGCCTTTGCATATATAGAGAATAAATCAAAGATATTACATGTTACATCACTATTCTCCAAGCATTTCAATAGCTTCTTGCTTAACTCAAAAGATGGAGCAACTTCACATCTACTATCTAACCCTTCATCTATAAGGAACTGCTCATACCCATTACCTTTCACTAAAAGTCTACAGAATCTGTATAAGGTAAATAGGTGCATAGATGGTACCTGTTTTAGTTCAGCAGTCCTTTGAAACACCAAATTTCCTCTAGCATCTACAAAGTACATCCCATGCTCAGGTTCAGTTATGAACTTCCCACATCTTGCATCTTTGACACCAGCAGGTAGAGACAGATTAAGATTATCAAGAATCTTGTCAATTGCACCAGAAGATAATTGTGCTAGCAACTCTGTAGGAGACAAGTTTTGGAGAAAAACTGAATGGTCACCTCCAGGAGCATCAATCCTTTCATACCTTCTTCTTTTCTTCTTTAATGGCTCAGCTGACTCATCTTCATAATCCATATCATATGCAATTGGTCTTGGAAGGCCAGAGATATCAATCTTGTACTTCACAACAGCAGCTAACTTCTTCTCAATGGCTTCCAAGACTGTCTCTTTGTGAACTCCAGACATACCAGTAATGATGTTATGTAGTTCCACCCACTCTGTGTATCCTAGTTTAAGCAGTTTGTCAAGATCATGGGTTTCCCAGTTGGTTTCATAGCCTCTCCTTGTAAACCTCATGCTGGGAATGTTCTTTCCTTTTCGCCTTTTCAGTAGAACCTGGAGGATTCGTTCTGGATGCCTTCTATAATGAATCTTTTCAGTAACTTGTCTTTTCTCTAAGGCATCAAACCAATTATGGGCTTTCACACTTTCTTTCACATCTTTAACCTTCTGTGATGGTTTAGAATGAACCACCACTTTCTTCTTTCCTTTTCCTTTGCTCACAACTTTCTTTTTAGAACCAATGGCTGCAAGATCTTCTTCATCTTCCTTATTCAATTGTTCTTGAACAGCCTTGGCAATTTCAGAATCGGACTTAGTTGCAGCAATTCTTTCTCTTTCTAGTCTGTCCTTCTTAATCATTTTATATGCCATCTCAACTGTTACCCCAAGCTGTGGAGCAGTTTTAGTTGCAATCTCCCAATCCTTTTCTTTCTCAGTTAAGATCTTCACACCACTTGACCCAGCTTCTGTTGTTCTTTTCTTGATCATAAACTGGGACAGAGTGGATGTGTCTTCACTTGATGAGGATTCATCAATTTGTACTTTGGGAGCTGGGTCAGCTTGAGTTGGCACAGCTTGCACAGGAACAGCTTGGGAGGACTTTCTTTTCTTTTCAACTTTCTTCACTTTTTCAACACCAACTTCCTTCCTTATATCTCCCATTACAAGCATTAACAGTCTCCCCCTTGGTTGTATCACTCTCCTTTTCAGTTCTCTTCATTCAATTTTCCAACAGTTTCACCACCAGACTCAGATTCTGGTCTTTTTATCTCTTCCACATCTTCCTTCTCACTTTCCACCCTTGAACCATGCACAACCAATCTTCTATCATTTAGTGCTTCTTCAGCTCTGGCCTTATCCTGTCTCTTCTTCAATCTTTCAAGGTATTCTTCAATGTCCTTGTCAACCTGAGCTTTTTGCCTTTCTCTTTCCATCTCCATTTCAGCTTCACTCATTGCACTCCTCTTTCTCTTAGTAGCATTCTTCTCCCCCTTTTTGTCATCATCAGCAGGGAGAGAGCTCACTGGAGTAACAAGGAAGTCTTTGAGATCCTGGTTGATCAAGTCAATTTTGACATTGGTGAGACAGCAGGCTCTTCTTAGCTCAACATAATCCTCATGGAGGAGTTTTATCTTTGATTTAACACCCTTAGAAACTTCAATCAGATCATTCTTGAAATCTGCTTGTGATTTGTTTGCAGATCGAAGTTCTATGGTGACTTCCCTTTTAAACTGGGTTGCAGCATTTTCAATCTGACCCAGAGTACTCTTGTTCCTTTCATTCTCTTCATTTACTGCCTTCGTAATATTATCAAGAGACTCTGTCAGCTTGGTCTGGTTCTGCTGCATCAAATCAACTGCTTTCTTAACATAATCTTCCAATGCAGTCTGATCTTGACTCAGCTTATCACCTTCTTATCCGTCAAATCCTGATCCTTTTGGATCTTTTCCAAGCATTCGGTCAGCTTTGAGCTCTCAACCTTAGAGGTTGAAATGAACTCAGTGAGCTGACCCACCACATCTGAAAATGAGATAGTGGCAGCTTGGGAAGAACTTGCAGTTGGCTTAAAATCCACTGACTCTGGAAAGAGCAGCCTGCAATCCTTAATATCAGGGTCATTGGGCATATTTAGAAGGGGGTGGAGGTTTAAGAAGTTTTGGAACATTTGCTCATGAGAGTGAGTCTCATGAGCGGATCTGTCAGAATTGATGATGAGTTGGTCAGCCTGAGAAAGATTAACGTTTAATTCAGGCTGAGGGCCAGTGGGAATGTGTTGATCTTGATTTTGATCAACTCCTCCACTGGCATCTTCTATCAGAGCATCCCTTGAGGATGGATGGGCAAACTCATCATCGAATGAAGAATCACTTCCGGAGATAGTGATCATATTCTCATTGACATCGAAGGACCATCAATGGTTCCCTTTGTTGCACAAGGGACTAACATGACTGCCTTAATGTAACATCCCAAACTTTTTGAGTTTGGCTTATGGACTTGACCATTAGTCAACGTTAGGTTCGTTAAGTCATATGCCCTATATGTGATTATGTGATTAAATGCTTATTTGTTTTATGTAAAACGATTAATATGATGTATAATGAAAGTAATTGAAGCAACGTTATGAAAGTTAAGTGCTTGTTAGATCGTTAAGTCTCCCAGTAGGCGAATTAAGCTAAGAAAGTCAAGTTTAGAAGTTGAGGGGCCCTAAGTGTAAGACTAGGGTTGATGGCCAGGGGTTAAGGTGCAATTAGGTATCCCTAATTGTGATATTCTGATCATACGTGTGTGTGTGAGCCCTAACCGATCTCCTCCCTCTCCAAGCAAAGATCCAATCGTTTCGTGCCGTTTTGATCAAGTTTTGTTTAGATCTTGAATCCTCAAAGTTATCTACAGGTATTATAGGTAAATTCCCTTTGAAATCTGATCATATGAGTCTTATATGTGAATTCAATCCAGGCCATGGGGTTTGGGTTGGGTTAATTAGTTGATTGATCACCGATTTCATGTATTCGGGTGATTAAACGATTGATTTATGTTAGAAAAAGATTAAAGGTTTGATTAATGGATTAAAGTCATCAAAAGTGTTGTCAAATAGGTCAATTTGATGTCTCCAGGTCGGGGTTAGGGTTTGAGATTGAATGGGAATCATTTCGAAATTGGGTTTGTTGGTCGGCACCCCAGGTGCGGCGCACCAAGTGGGAGGTGCGGCGCACCACTGGTCAGTTTGGGATTTTGGATTTTCGATGGGAGCCCGATATGCGACGCACCAAGGGGCTGGTGCGGCACACCTGTATCTGATCTGAGTTTTCTGCATGCTTGGTGCGACGCACCACTTGGGAGGTGCGACGCACCTGATGCCCAGGTTGGACAAAATGTTTCGTTTAGCTTATATTTCGATCTTATACTCGTTCTAGGTTGTCGGGAGCACTTAGCAAGCAATGTAAGACCTACGTAACTCATTGTTTAGCTGTACCCAGGTAAGATAACATCTTTTGCCACATGAGGGACAACAAAATATAAAGTTTTCATAAGTTAACTTCCCCAAATGAATGTTTGTATGTTTATATGTATTCAGGAATGAATGGGAGGTTACTATGGGAATGATTACGTTACCATTGATGATGAACGGTAAGCTTATGCATGCTACGATGAAATGATGATATGTTTATGTTATAAAATGATGTTATGATGAAATAAGGGAAATGATAAACTGAAATGTATATGTTGTTAATACGATAAGGTGCTATGATGATATAAACGTATGATGCTATGATATGATATATGACATGATGACGCATTGTTATGATGTTATGCTTATGAAATGATATGATGACGCATTGTTATGACGTTATTCTTATGAAATGATATGACGATACGTTGCTATCACTTTAAGATGATATGATGCTTATATGACATGATGATATGATGCTATGATGATACGTTGACATGGATCTTTTATGATATGACGATGTGATGTTAATATGCGATGACGATATGTTGATGCATATATGTCTTATGATTGATTGCATGGCTTGAACACTTAGTCACTAGACTTCTATAGGTTTGCCATGACACGTGCACGATTAAGGGCCCTAAAGTAAAGAAAGATGTATGTGATTAGTTTAGGTGAAAGTCTAGCCTAAGCTAATAAAAAGTAAAGAAAGATACACGTGATTAGTTTAGGTGAAAGTGTAGCCTAAACTAATATAATAAAGAAGTCTCGAGCATATGTAAAGTCTTGTGTTAAGCTTAAACCATGCTAGTTCTTCGGAGCTAGTGTGTACGTGGTCACGTGGTGTGGGAATCTAGATACCTCCCGTGGCATAGTTATGTATGAGTGTATCCGGGTGGAGTAACTAACCACTACACGTGCAAAGTTCAAACGGTATGCTCAGTTGGATTGACTTTGTCTTTCCTTAACGACGACGATGGACCACCGTAAGGTCTACCCATTAAGTCGGGTGTGAGGACTCCATGTAAGGTCTTATGACCGCCTACACACAACCCCACATCCCTAAGTATGTGTGGCTTATGTCACATAGACTACGTCTAGGCAAAAGAAAAGAAAGATAAGAAAATTAAAGAAAGTAAAGAAATGTAAGAAAAGAAAAATGAAACGTAAGGATCTATGATGTTAGGCACATTTAGGATTACATGAATTCCTAATGTGTTAATTTATGCATGTTGCTTTAATGTTGACGATATTTTCTTGTTGACGTGTGATATGATAGACACCATAGTATTGTGGTGATCTTAACGTGCTATGCCTAATATGTGATATTAACGATTATGAAAGGTTTTTGTTAATATATAAAGAATTGGCAACGTTTTCTTAAACTCATGTTATCTTACTTAGCTTTTAAAGCTAACACTTGCTCTTTTGAAAAACGTTGTTCCCTCAGGTTAAGCAGGTTGAGCTAGTGAAAGACTTAGCTTGGTGAGGCGGGTAGTTTCTATGAAGAAGACATCTAGTTTCCCGCTTAGTCATTTATGTTAGCCTTGATGATTGGCTACTTTTAATATGACTTATGTATTGTTCATATTGGCATTTATGTTGGTACCACATCTGGATTATCTTACACTATTTTAATGATATGAATGTTGTAACACCACTTTTATAAATGAACTATCCATTAAGGGTTAGTTATGTTTTAAGGATTCTGTATTCCGCATTTCTAAACGCCGTTAGGCAAAAGTTTTTGAAAATCCAGATTTTAAAATGACGGATGTTACAAGTTGGTATCAGAGAAATGGTTTAAGTGAACCAAGGACTATAGGTTTTCCATAGGAATTGGACTTAAACCGATAGATGACAAGTTAGGCTTAAGTAGGTATGCTTAGCCTTTGAGATGAAATGCATTTAGGATGGGCTGGGATGAGTGAGAGTGTAGGATTAAGGCTTCATGTTCATTGATGTGTTTTATGTGTATACACTTGTTTGTGTAGCCCTTATTCCTCTGTTTCTCGCGCTCCCCGTCGCCAAACTAATCTATTGCTATGAAAGACGTCCTGTGAAAGGTAAGGTGTTAATTCTCTATTTGAATTTGATAAACTTGTGCTTTATATTACGTGAGAAATTGTTGAGGTGCACAAGAGTTGAAGGATTTGGTGAAAAGAAGACGATACACAAATGTGGTGACGAACATGTGAGTGAAAGGATACAATTACAATTATGGTCCGGAACATAATTGCAAGCGTATCACGACACGAACATGTTTGTATGGCCATGCTTGTGTTGATCGGAGTAGAAAGTAATGAGGTTGGAGAGATTTCTATGTATTGTGCTCCTATTTGACAAGAGTAAACACCGTGTTACAACTTTAGTGATGTTGATGCTGCAAGTGAGTGGAAATGTGTGAAGATCGGTGGAAAGTGATAGCCTGATTAAAAGTTTATGATGACTATGATGTACATGAAGTTAAATGAAATGATTGGTAGTCAATGTTGTTGAGTCTACTAGTTTGAAAGACATAGATTTGAAGTTTATAGAGTAGAGTTAATGTTGGATATTTGAAGGATTATAAGTAGGTGACGCATGGAAGGGTTACCGGGCACACCTATGAAAGGATATAGTTACAATTCCGGTCGCGAACGTAATTGTAAATGTATCACGACATGTGTGTGTTTGTGAGACTGTGTCTGTGTTGATCCGAATGAAGTGAAGATGAGAATGATGGAATCACTGTATAGTATTATATTTAACCACACGAAGAAATGACACGTATGAATGAAATAAAGAATGACGAAGCTGAAACAAGTAAAGGAGTTGACACTAAGGTCGATTGAAACCTTTAACCATGAAGCTCTTCAATTCTATGAACACTATGATATGATGTGAAGCTACATTCGAGCTGTGAAATGTTAAAGTTGTGCTTGGGTGTAAGGAAAACGTTTAGGTTTCATTTGAAATTATTTTTCCTGATCATAGATAATATGCGGCGCATATTCTGGTCTGTTTTGGATTTACGACCCGTTTAGTTTTGATTTCTCTACGGGACGATATGTGGCGATTGGGACGAGTATCTTAAGGGCGAGGTAATTGCTATATCTCAAATTTTTGTGTAACGGTTGACTTGAGTCGTTAAGTCAACACCCTGCTACCGTTAAGTCTCTTAACGAGTTAATGCTTACGTGGGTTTAATATGCTATATGTGAGAGGCTTTAATGCCTTAAAGATGTATACGTTTATGTGTTTAAGATGCCAAGATGTGTTTAATATGTCGATAGAATTCTCGGAGGACGATTTAAGCTATATATATGTCGTATAGAAGTCTAGGGACCATTCTTGCCATTCCTGGAACTTCAAAACATGATTGGGAGTAATTAGGTAAGATTATTATCCCCTAAATCAGATTATTCATTCCTCCTAAGAACCCAAACCGCTTTCTTTTCTGGAATGATCCTCGTGTGATTTCTTGCGTTTTTGGGTGGATTAAAGATCAATCGGTGCACGTAAACGATCCGTTTACCATCCTCCAAGGTAAAGAACGAAATCTTTGCAGAATATGAGTCATATCCATCCATATATTTTGCCCATACCTGGACTTGTTGGGTACTGATGGATAAGAAACGTTTTGTTGTTAAATTAGCGATTTCGGGTCATTCGGCGAATGTTATTGCAATCGATGTGTGTCATGAGATTTCCTATAGGTATGAAGTTGTTTCTAGTGTCATTTTATTGTTCAAATAGAACCAATAAAGGGTTCACATCTGGTCGTGAAGTTTGATATGGATTCGATTGCGTTTGTGAGTCGATTAAGGTCATTCGGGTGTCAAACCGATTGTAAAATGAGTATAAGGAATCTACGAATCAAATGAAGATTTCATAATGATAACTATGTCATAATTTGATGTGTATAAGCTATAGAGGTCATGGTGGCTTGACATGGATGTTTGATGGAGGAAAATTGTTTGCAAAACAAAGAGTTTATTAGGTCTGAAAATTCAGTCATCTTGCAAAAATCATATCTTCCTCATATGAACGATTTAGGAGATGAATCTTACATTTCTGAAAACCTCTATGTGTCCCCTAAATTCTGTATGAACAAAGTTTCTGGTGATTTTGCCCAGAAATATGCGAAAAATGTAGATCTCCAGAAGTGGTCAGGTTTCGGATGAATTTCGCAGACTTTTCTTGCAAACGTCATATCCTATTCATTAGAGCTCTTCAAGAGTCAAACCTTGCAATTTTGAAAAGGTCTTTGAGTTTGATACATTTGGTAAGAACTGAGTTTTGTCTCATTCGGTCATCTTGTGACCCAAAAGTTGTACTTAAGGAGGCTTATGAGCCATGGTGACATGCTCATTTGGATGCCGCATGAAATGTGATACGACCAATTATGATACGAGGTGTAATAAATCTTATTTTGACGTGTGTTAGGGTTAAAAGCCAAGACTAGACACCGAAAGTTGTGTTATATAATAATTATTTAATGATCCTTTAACGGAAGTGTGAAGTCTTGTTGTCAGGGACTAAGAGACAAGGCTGCGTGGGAAGCTAAAGGTAATGATATGAGCCATTAGTAGAAAGGTTGCCCAAGGATATTTATTTCTTGGTGAGCTATTACACCGTTTCATTGGACATGAAAGGAAAGATGGATAATAGAGAAGTGCTCTTAAAGTGTGGAAGTTAATTGTTGAATGTTTCGAATCGAGACGGCCGTAAGGTAATTAATTCTTAAAGATGTTTGGCAAAATATGAAGGAAATAGAGAACTCAAGTGATGCCTATCACCCTTAGATTGATAGGAAAGAGAAATGATGATTTAGAAACTTGAGAAAGTCATATGATCGTGCGATAGTGCGTTGAGATTTTCATATACCATTGTTGAGTTCACATATGATGGCAACTACGATGTAAGTGTGTATGTTACTTCATGATGTGACCTGTTAAGGAAAGGAAGGTTGTAGAGCCAAATGACATGAAAATAGCAGCTCATAAAGTTAAAAATTATTGAATGAGTGTTTTGTTTAGCTCAAGATGGACTGGAGGTTTTGTGGTGAGCAAAGAAAGCTTATATTGAACAAGTGAGTATAATGGTTTAACCATAAGACTCTATGGAGGGATATGTTATGCATCGAAAGCCATGGCGAGTCGACCCGTTGTTCAAATGAATTATGTGAATTATGGTAGCAAGTTAATAAGGATACCTGTATGAAGGGCTTAAACGCCAAATGAATAGCCTTCGCCAAATGTAATGTGGGTACTACTTATGAAGGTTGAAGAAATGAGTTGATTACTTGGTTTGATTTAAAGATTGAACCAAGAAATGACGAAACGGTTGAAATGGAAAAGTAAAGGTGGAAAAGACTATGTAAAAAGCCGAATGAGTTTGGCTATGCTAAGTTAAAGAACAACCCAAGGAAATCCCGAAATGATATGATAAAGTTAAGGATATGGACAAGTTATTCATGTATGAGTGGCAAAATGATTCTGAGGACAGAATCCTCTTAAGGGGGAGGTAATTGTAACATCCCAAACTTTTCGAGTTTAACTTATGGACTTGACCGTTAGTCAACGTTAGGTTCGTTAAGTCATATGCCCTATATGTGATTATGTGATTAAATGCTTATGTGTTTTATGTGAAACGATTAATATGATGTATAATGAAAGTAATTGAAGCAACGTTATGAAAGTTAAGTGCTTGTTAGATCGTTAAGTCTCCCGGTAGGCGAATTAAGCTAAGAAAGTCAAGTTTAGAAGTTCAGGGCCCAAAGTGTAAGACTAGGGGTTGATGGCCAGGGGTTAAGGTGCAATTAGGTATCCCTAATTGTGATATTCTGATCATACGTGTGTGTGTGAGCCCTAACCGATCTCCTCCCCTCTCCAAGCAAAGATCCAATCATTTCGTGCCGTTTTGATCAAGTTTTGTTTAGATCTTGAATCCTCAAAGTTATCTACAGGTATTATCGGTAAATTCCCTTTGAAATCTGCTCATATGAGTCTTATATGTGAATTCAATCCAGGCCATGGGGTTTGGGTTGGGTTAATTAGTTGATTGATCACCGATTTCATGTATTCGGGTGATTAAACGATTGATTTATGTTAGCAAAAGATTAAAGGTTTTATTGATGGATTAAAGTCATCAAAAGTGTTGTCAAAGAGGTCAATTTGATGTCTCCAGGTCAGGGTTAGGGTTTGAGATTGAATGGGAATCGTTTAGAGCAATTTCGAAATTGGGTTTGCTGGTCGGCACCCCAGGTGTGGCGCACCAAGTGGGAGGTGCGGCGCACCACTGGTCAGTTTGGGATTTTGGAATTTCCATGGGAGCCCGATATGCGACTCACCAAGGGGCTGGTGTGGCGCACCTGTATCTGATCTGAGTTTTCTGCATGCTTGGTGCGACGCACCACTTGGGAGGTGCGACGCACCTGATGCCCAGGTTGCACAAAATGTTTCGTTTAGATTATATTTCGATCTTATACTCGTTCTAGGTTGTCGGGAGCACTTAGCAAGCACTGTAAGACCTACGTAACTCATTGTTTAGCTGTACCCAGGTAAGATAACATCTTTTACCACATGACCCAGCTTCTGTTGTTCTTTTCTTGATCATAAACTGGGACAGAGTGGATGTGTCTTCACTTGATGTGGATTCATCAATTTGTACTTTGGGAGCTGGGTCAGCTTGAGTTGGCACAGCTTGCACAGGAACAGCTTGGGAGGACTTTCTTTTCTTTTCAACTTTCTTCTCTTTTTCAACACCAACTTCCTTCCTTATATCTCCCATTACAGCATTAACAGTCTCCCCCTTGGTTGTATCACTCTCCTTTTCAGTTTCTTCATTCAATTTTCCAACAGTTTCACCACCAGACTCAGATTCTGGTCTTTTTTTCTCTTCCACATCTTCCTTCTCACTTTCCACCCTTGAACCATGTACAACCAATCTTCTATCATTTAGTGCTTCTTCAGCTCTGGCCTTATCCTGTCTCTTCTTCAATCTTTCAAGGTATTCTTCAATGTCCTTGTCAACCTGAGCTTTTTGCCTTTCTCTTTCCATCTCCATTTCAGCTTCACTCATTGCACTCCTCTTTCTCTTAATAGCATTCTTCTCCCCCTTTTTGTCATCATCAGCAGGGAGAGAGCTCACTGGAGTAACAAGGAAGTCTTTGAGATCCTGGTTGATCAAGTCAATTTTGACATTGGTGAGACAGCAGGCTCTTCTTAGCTCAACATAATCCTCATGGAGGAGTTTTATCTTTGATTTAACACCCTTAGAAACTTCAATCAGATCATTCTTGAAATCTGCTTGTGATTTGTTTGCAGATCGAAATTCTATGGTGACTTCCCTTTTAAACTGGGTTGCAGCATTTTCAATCTGACCCAGAGTACTCTTGTTCCTTTCATTCTCTTCATTTACTGCCTTCGTAATATTATCAAGAGACTCTGTCAGCTTGGTCTGGTTCTGCTGCATCAAATCAACTGCTTTCTTAACATAATCTTCCAATGCAGTCTGATCTTGACTCGGCTTATCCACCTTCTTATCCGTCAAATCCTGATCCTTTTGGATCTTTTCCAAGAATTCGGTCAGCTTTGAGCTCTCAACCTTAGAGGTTGAAATGAACTCAGTGAGCTGACCCATCACATCTGAAAATGAGATAGTGGCAGCTTGGGAAGAACTTGCAGTTGGCTTAAAATCCACTGACTCTGGAAAGAGCAGCCTGCAATCCTTAATATCAGGGTCATTGGGCATATTTAGAAGGGGGTGGAGGTTTAAGGAGTTTTGGAACATTTGCTCATGAGAGTGAGTCTCATGAGTGGATCTGTCAAAATTGATGATGAGTTGGTCAGCCTGAGAAAGATTAACGTTTAATTCAGGCTGAGGGCCAGTGGGAATGTGTTGATCTTGATTTTGATCAACTCCTCCACTTGCATCTTCCATCAGAGCATCCCTTGAGGATGGATGGGCAAACTCATCATCGAATGAAGAATCACTTCCGGAGATAGTGATCATATTCTTATTGACATCGAGAGGACCATCAATGGTTCCCTTTGTTGCACAAGGGGCTAACATGACTGCCTTAATGTAACATCCCAAACTTTTCGAGTTTGACTTATGGACTTGACCGTTAGTCAACGTTAGGTTCGTTAAGTCATATGCCCTATATGTGATTATGTGATTAAATGCTTATTTGTTTTATGTAAAACGATTAATATGATGTATAATGAAAGTAATTGAAGCAACGTTATGAAAGTTAAGTGCTTGTTAGATCGTTAAGTCTCCCAGTAGGCGAATTAAGCTAAGAAAGTCAAGTTTAGAAGTTGAGGGGCCCTAAGTGTAAGACTAGGGGTTGATGGCCAGGGGTTAAGGTGCAATTAGGTATCCCTAATTGTGATATTCTGATCATACGTGTGTGTGTGAGCCCTAACCGATCTCCTTCCCTCTCCAAGCAAAGATCCAATCGTTTCGTGCCGTTTTGATCAAGTTTTGTTTAGATCTTGAATCCTCAAAGTTATCTACAGGTATTATAGGTAAATTCCCTTTGAAATCTGATCATATGAGTCTTATATGTGAATTCAATCCAGGCCATGGGGTTTGGGTTGGGTTAATTAGTTGATTGATCACCGATTTCATGTATTCGGGTGATTAAACGATTGATTTATGTTAGAAAAAGATTAAAGGTTTGATTGATGGATTAAAGTCATCAAAAGTGTTGTCAAAGAGGTCAATTTGATGTCTCCAGGTCGGGGTTAGGGTTTGAGATTGAATGGGAATCATTTCGAAATTGGGTTTGCTGGTCGGCACCCCAGGTGCGGCGCACCAAGTGGGAGGTGCGGCGCACCACTGGTCAGTTTGGGATTTTGGATTTTCGATGGGAGCCCGATATGCGACGCACCAAGGGGCTGGTGCGGCGCACCTGTATCTGATCTGAGTTTTCTACATGCTTGGTGCGACGCACCACTTGGGAGGTGCGACGCACCTGATGCCCAGCTTGCACAAAATGTTTCGTTTAGCTTATATTTCGATCTTATACTCGTTCTAGGTTGTCGGGAGCACTTAGCAAGTACTGTAAGACCTACGTAACTCATTGTTTAGCTGTACCCAGGTAAGATAACATCTTTTACCACATGAGGGACAACAAAATATAAAGTTTTCATAAGTTAACTTCCCCAAATGAATGTTTGTATGTTTATATGTATTCGGGAATGAATGGGAGGTTACTATGGGAATGATTACGTTACCATTGATGATGAACGGTAAGCTTATGCATGCTACGATGAAATGATGATATGTTTATGTTATAAAATGATGTTATGATGAAATAAGGGAAATGATAAACTGAAATGTATATGTTGTTAATACGATAAGGTGCTATGATGATATAAATGTATGATGCTATGATGTGATATATGACATGATGACGCATTGTTATGATGTTATGCTTATGAAATGATATGATGACGCATTGTTATGACGTTATGCTTATGAAATGATATGATGATACGTTGCTATCACTTTAAGATGATATGATGCTTATATGACATGATGATACGATGCTATGATGATACATTGACATGGATCTTTTATGATATGACGATGTGATGTTAATATGCGATGACGATATGTTGATGCATATATGTCTTATGATTGATTGCATGGCTTGAACACCTAGTCACTAGACTTCTATAGATTTGCCATGACACGTGCACGATTAAGGGCCCTAAAGTATAGAAAGATGTATGTGATTAGTTTAGGTGAAAGTGTAGCCTAAGCTAATAAAAAGTAAAGAAAGATACACGTGATTAGTTTAGGTGAAAGTGTAGCCTAAACTAATATAATAAAGAAGTCTCGAGCATATGTAAAGTCTTGTGTTAAGCTTAACCCATGCTAGTTCTTCGGAGCTAGTGTGTATGTGGTCACGTGGTGTGGGAATCTAGATACCTCCCCGTGGCATAGTTATGTATGAGTGTATCCGGGTGGAGTAACTAACCACTACACGCGCAAAGTTCAAACGGTATGCTCAGTTGGATTGACTTTGTCTTTCCTTAATGACGACGATGGACCACCGTAAGGTCTACCCATCAAGTCGGGTGTGAGGACTCCATGTAAGGTCTTATGACCGCCTACACACAACCCCACATCCCTAAGTATGTGTGGCTTATGTCACATAGCCTACGTCTAGGCAAAAGAAAAGAAAGATAAGAAAGATAAGAAAAGAAAAGAAAGTAAAGAAATGTAAGAAAAGAAAGATGAAACGTAAGGATCTATGATGTTAGGCACATTTAGGATTACATGAATTCCTAATGTGTTAATTTATGCATGTTGCTTTAATGTTGACGATATGTTCTTGTTGACGTGTGATATGATAGACACCATAGTATTGTGGTGATCTTAACGTGCTATGCCTAGTATGTGATATTAACGATTATGAAAGGTTTTTGTTAATATATAAAGAATTGGTAACGTTTTCTTAAACTCATGTTATCTTACTTAGCTTTTAAAGCTAACACTTGCTCTTTTGAAAAACGTTGTTCCCTCAGGTTAAGCAGGTTGAGCTAGTGAAAGACTTAGCTTGGTGAAGGCGGGTAGTTTCTATGAAGAAGACATCTAGTTTCCCGCTTAGTCATTTATGTTAGCCTTGATGATTGGCTACTTTTAATATGACTTATGTATTGTTCATATTGGCATTTATGTTGGTACCACATCTGGATTATCTTACACTATTTTAATGATATGAATGTTGTAACACCACTTTTATAAATGAACTATCCATTAAGGGTTAGTTATGTTTTAAGGATTCTGTATTCCGCATTTCTAAACGCCGTTAGGCAAAAGTTTTTGAAAATCCAGATTTTAAAATGACGGGTGTTACACTTAAAGACAGCCAAGTAACCTGCAGAATCCCTCTGTCCAAGGACAGATGCAGACACAGACTCTGCAGGTGTAATGTTTTGTGTAATTGATTGCCCTTCAACAGAGGTGTGTTGTTGCACCAAAGTATCCTTAGGGAGAATTGAGGCATGTACCCCTCCTTGTGACATAGAAGGGGCATTGGCAGCCTGTGCAGACTCAGAGTGTAAGATAGAAGGAGTCTGATCAGCTTGGGGAGGAGAAGCAGTGTCACCAATGCGTTTGATACTTCTCTCCTTTGGCTGACCATCCTCATAAATGATGTGCATTGACTCTGACTCACTTTGGATCTGGGCTAGATCCTCTGTTACCCCTTTAATGATATCATCAACCTTTTGGGAGGCTGATGATGGTGAATTTGGTTTAGACACAGTATGACCTTGGGAGGAGGTCTTTCTTTCAATACCTTCACCCTGTTTGGAGGGTTGGGTAGCAGTAAGTGTTCCCTTTAACTCGTCTACACTCTTTTGGGAGAGTGCAGATGGGCGTGGTGTTTTCGGCTTATCAGCTTGGGTGACAGGGACAGCTTTGGAACGTTCCTTAGCTTTCCCTGCACCTTGGGGGATCTCAAGATTGGATGAAGCATTATCAACCCCAAAGCTGACACAGATTTCTTATTCGATCTTTTCTTTTTGGCCTTGAGAGGTACTAAGTCCTCAACAAGGGGTCTTTTAGAATCGGATTTTGAGCGAATGGACGAAGGTGTGGCTAGGGAGGCTGATGTTTTGGCCAACCCTTCACCCTCTTTTGTAGGAGTAGAATTTTGAATAGATTCAGAAGAGTTTGAGGGTTCAGAAGCATGTGTACCTGGGTCCCCCTGATTAGCAGATTGAGTGTCAGACCCAGATCGCGTCGAAGAAGGGACAGCTTCCCTAAGTGCTTCTTGTTCCTCTTCTCTTTTCCTACAAAAATCAAGGTAGATCTGCATTGCTCGGGTCAGACCCTGCACAAATACCTTGGGACTATTGAAGATGTTGTTATTGATAGACTTGCATTCCACAGTCTGACCAGTTGCCAGACTGTAATCATTGTCAAGAATGGCTTCAATGATAAGAGCAAGAATCCTACCATAAGGTATGGTAAGACCCTTCTTATGAACACAATCAACAAGGTCCTTAAAGATTAAAGCAGCAAAATCTATTCTGGTCATGGTGACCACTGCATGAAAAATCTGAAATTCTAGGACATTAGGCTGATCAAAGCTGCCTGCCTTTACTTGTAAGGTTTTCGAAATTGTGCTCAATAAGTAGTTCCAAATACCAGTTAAATGTTTCATTTTAACTACTGAAACCAATGGACCAGTATATCCAACTTCTTGTAAAACATTTTTGGCTTCAGTATGAGACACAACAACATCATATTCATCATCAGGCATATATGACAGCTCAAAAGCAGACCTAAGCCTCTCGTAAGAAATATATACCTTTTTCTTACCGTTGAGGATTGAGCCATAGATTGCAGCATCTCCTTTCTTATTCTGTTTCACAACACAGCTCGCCCAAAATTCACACAAAAGATCTTGAAACACCCAGTCTGGCTTCTCAATCATCACCTTGCCGAATGGATGATGCCATAAGAAAGCCACAATCTCATCGTATCCTTTAGCCCATGAAGGAGGATGAATATTGGCATAAACTAGACTGCCAATCTTGATTTTACCAGTATCAAGATCAGCCGGAACCACTACTACCTTATCTCCCACCACATAAGGTGAAAGCTTGTTTGCGCTTATCGGAGCTGGGTATAGACTTTCAGGTTCAGAACTAGATTGAGAATCATTAGAATGATTAGAAACAGATGATGATGCCATTTTGAAAACAAATTTTTAGAAGAAATTAAAATTAATAAAATAGTAATCAGATTAGAGAGAAAAATTGATTTTAAGAAAATATGAACAAGTGATTTGGGATTTAGGTTAAATGAAAGTTATATACAAAACCCAAAATATCTTATTTGAAAAAGTTGGAGAGAGAAAGTTTTTGATTGGAGGATCAACAAGTAGTGGTGGTACTTTTTCAGTAACCGGTAGTGACCACTACACGTGTCACACTCCAATAGGATCAAACAAGTACACTTAATAAAATAATGAAAGTAATAAAACGCACTGAGATATTTAATAACAAAAATAACCACGAAGCTGGGTCAGACTCAGCTTACCCACTTTCACTTGACAAACACCAAGTACGAAAGGGTAGTCTAGGTCTGACACAGCTTACCCTCAAAATTTTAGTATAACTCTAAGGGGTCAGATTTGCTATTACTTAGCTCACTACATTTTACAAATTAAGCATACCTAGCTTACTTATGAGGTAGTTGAACCTTGATTCATCCAATGGCTTTGTGAACAAGTCAGCAAGCTGATTGTCTGTTGGAATGAAGTGGAGTTCAACATCTTCTTTCATTACATGATCCCTGATGAAATGATATCTTATATCAATGTGCTTGGTCCTTGAATGAAGCACAGGATTGTTTGAAATTGCTATGGCACTGGTACTGTCACAAAAGATTGGAGTTTTTGTTGCAGTGACACCATAGTCTTGAAGCTGATATTGCATCCAAAGAATTTGAGAGCAACAACTTCCTGCAGCAACATATTCAGCTTCTGCAGTGGAGATAGAAACTGAATGCTGCTTCTTGCTGGACCAGCTTACAAGTCTATTGCCAAGCAATTGACAAGCTCCTGAAGTACTTTTTCTGTCAATCTTACAGCCTGCAAAGTCAGAATCTGAATAGCCAATTAGATCAAACCCTGAGTCTTTGGGATACCAAAGACCCAGATTGGGACTACCTTTAAGGTATCTAAAGATTCTTTTCACAACCTTAAGATGAGATTCCTTAGGAATAGCTTGATATCTTGCACAAAGACATGTAGCAAACATAATATCTTGTCTACTAGCAGTTAAGTAAAGTAATGATCCTATCATACCCCTATAAGCTGTGATGTCAACAGATTTGCCATTTTTATCCTCGTCCAGCTTATCACCAGTTCCCATAGGAGTTTTCATAGGTGAGCAATCACTAAAACCAAATTTGTTTAAGAGATCTTTAACATACTTTCCTTGGTTTATGAAAATTCCATTTTTAGTCTGTTTAACTTGTAAACCCAGAAAATAGTTTAGTTCTCCCATCATGCTCATTTCATACTTTTTAGACATTAATTCAGAAAACTTTTTGCAAAGTCTTTCACTGCAAGACCCAAATATTATATCATCTACATAGATTTGTACAAGCAGAATATCACCATTATACTTTCTCACAAACAAAGTCTTGTCAACATTACCTCTTTTGAAGTTATTAGCCAATAAGAATTTAGACAAAGTATCATACCATGCCCTTGGAGCTTGCTTCAACCCATAGAGAGCCTTGTCAAGCTTGAACACATGGTCAGGAAACTTTGAATTTTCAAAACCAGGAGGCTGTTCAACATAGACTTCTTCTTCCAATTTTCCATTAAGAAATGCACTATTCACATCCATTTGATAAACTTTGAAACCTTTGTGTGCAGAAAAGGCCAAGAACATTCTGATTGCCTCTAGTCTTGCCACTGGTGCAAAAGTCTCATCATAATCAATTCCATCCTCTTGTCTGTAACCAAGAGCTACCAATCTTGCTTTGTTTCTGGTCACAATTCCCCTTTCATCCATTTTGTTTCTGTAGACCCACTTAGTTCCAATCACAGTCTTGTGATGAGGTCTTGGAACAAGTTCCCAAACCTTATTTCTTTCAAACTGTGTTAGCTCATCTTGCATTGCATTAACCCAAGAGGGATCTTCCAGAGCTTCATTAACCTCAGTTGGTTCCATCTTGCTTACAAAATTGACAAACATGCAGAAGTTGCCTGTTGCCTTTCTTCTTGTTTTCACACCAGAGAGTGGATCACCAATGATTTGGTTAATTGGATGACTCTTTGTCCATCTAGTAACTGGGATAATGGACTGATTCAGATTAGATGGTTCAGCATGATCAGCTTGAGGAAGAGGCTGATCAGCTTGGACAGGAATGGAGGAGTCTGAACCAGTTGGAGAGTCATTTAATGGATTCTGAACAATAACTTCAGTAGGAGTAGGATCAGCTTGTGCATCTTCAAAGATTGGAACATCTTCTTCTTCTTCAATGAGTTGCTCCCCCTGAGTTTGAGCATTATTAGCTCCAACTGGAGGATTAGTTGGAGGCTCATTCTCAGGTACAGCCAGTTCTTCAAAATTGAAGTCTTCATCTTCAGGAGGAGAGCAATCTGGCTTAGAACAACCTTCATCAATGCTTACATTAACAGAGTTCTCAATTGTTTTAGTTCTCTTGTTGTAAACTCTGTAGGCCTTCATCATTGTTGCATATCCAAGTAGGATACCTTCATCTGATTTCTCATCAAACTTTCCAAGATGGTCTTTCTGATTCAGAATGTAGCAAGGACTTCCAAACATTCTTAGGAAACCAATCTCAGGTTTTCTCCCCCTAAGAAGTTCATATGCAGTCTTCTGGTGTCTTTTTACAATGAGGGATCTGTTGTGGGTAAAGCAAGTTGTGTGTACTGCTTCAGCCCAGAAATGAGACTTGACATTGTTTTGAGCCATCATGGATCTGGCAGCTTCAATAAGAGTTCTGTTTCTTCTTTCTGCAACACCATTTTGTTGAGGAGTTCTGGTAGCTGAGTAGACTTGTGAAATTCCCTTTTCACTGCAGAATGAATTAAGAGTGATATTCTTGAATTCAGTACCATTGTCACTCCTTAATTGCCTAACAGGCCTTTTTTAGAGAATTTCAGCTTGCTTAATGAAATGAATAATGTTGTCAGCTGCTTCACTCTTGTATCTTAGAAAGAAAACCCAGGTGTATCTTGAATACTCATCAACATTTACCAAGGAGTACCTCATTCCAGTGAATGATGGAGTACTGATTGGTCCAAACAAGTCCATATGAAGCAGATCCAAACAATTATCAATGGTTGAGCATGTTTTAGACTTAAAAGTAGCTTTATGTTGCTTGCCTTTCTCACAAGCACCACACAGCTTGTCCTTCTCATAATTTATCACAGGAAGACTAGACACCAACTCTTTCTTGCACAGCTTGTTGATGTCTTTGAAATTCATATGAGACAGCCTTTTATGCCACAACCAATTCAGCTCATCTTGAGACTTTGACATGAAACAGACTTCTCTTGTGACAGTTGGATTTCTCATGTCAAAAGAATACAAAGACTCATCCTTCTTTGCAATAAGAACCACATTGCCTTCCAAATCAAGAACAATTCCCTTATCAGACCTGAATCTCACTTCATAACCAGCATCACACAACTGACTCACACTGATCAGATTGTGCTTCAAACCATTAACATATGAGACTCTTCTGAATGTAAGAGGACCATTTGAAAGTACACCAAAACCTTCAGTCTTTCCTTGAGAATCATCTCCAAAAGTAACATTAGGACCAGCGCGAATCCTAAAGCTACATAGCAGGGACTTACATCCGGTCATATGCTTGGAACATCCACTGTCCAAGTGCCAGGTGTTATCGTCATGACTGCCCTGCAATTATGATAAGAGATTAGTTCATTTTGGGAACCCATCCAAGGATGGGTTCACCAGAGCTGACCTTCTGGTCTGACTCAGATTGGGTGACTAAACACAGACTCTTATCACATTTTGAAACCCATTGTTGCTTGGTCTGTCCTTTACCAGATTCAAAGTTCTTTCTAGCAACATTCAAAGTTTCCTTCTTAACAAAACCTTTGCCTATTCCAGCTTTCTTACATTCAGCTCTCAATTTTCTTTGATCAACAATTTTTGGATCAGACACCTTTTCAAGAAAATTGGTTTTCATTGACACCTTATCAGTTTTGGACTCAACATATTTTAAAATCAACTTGTCAGAGTCAGACTTGGTGTTACTTGAAATAGACTCAGATTTTGCTTGTGACTCATTTCCTAGAGAACCAGACTTCTTACTCTTTAAAAGCTTAATTTTCTCTTTAGGAACACTGTGATCTCTATCCTTTCTTTTATTTCTCTTTAAACTATTCTTGTTTGTTTTATTCTTTGAATCTGACACAGATTGGGTGATGGTCAGCTTGGACAAGTCAAGACTTTCTTCAGGTTTTAACTCAACAACCTGATCAGCTTCAGACACAGCTTCAGCAATGGTCTGACCCATAGTTTCAGGATCTTTAAACCCAATACCAGATTTCTGAACCAACTTAATTGGTTTAGAAATAGTCTCTTTGGTTTGGACTTTGGGTGGTGAAGGAGGCTGATAACAAGGCTCCATAGCACATACTTCAGCAATGGCTATGGCCCTATCATAATCACCATCAAAGATAGCTTGGAACTGATGAGGTATTTGTTCATTCACACATTTAGCAACTCTTTTAGAGCTTATACACCATGTTTCAGTAATCTGTTTTACCTTTAAAACTTTTCTTCTGCAGTTTTAGCTTCTTTAATCAAAATGAAGTTTAATTGCTTTTGAGCTTTAACTTCAGATTCTAGTTTTTCAATGGTGTGACTCTTAGAGCTGTTATCAAGTTTCAAAAGATGTATTTCCTTTTTGAGTTCTTGATTAAAATGTTTTTGCAGTAAAACCTCATCACCAAGTTTGTTCAGTCTGGACAGCTTCTTATTATCAGACAGATTGGAAAAAGAAGTTACCTCAGGTGGAGCAGTCTGACTGGTGGATGCCTGGTGAGCTGACTCAGATTGCTGTTGTATTTTTACCAGATCTTCAGCAAATCTTTGAGTAGCTTCTTTAGCCATGAAACACTTGGCATCTTTGTACAACTCATCATCAGATGATGTGGCACTTTCAGCCCAGTCTTTGGCTACCAGACTCTTCTCACTTTTGTTCACCTTCTCAGTCAGCTCAGCTACTTGTGCTTTCAAGGCTTTGTACATAGTCTTGAGCTTAGAGTATTTTTCACCTCTTCCACCTTTGGCTGGCACAGCTTGAGCAGTTTCTTTGGATCTGCAATCTCCAGCCATATGTCCAGTCTTGCCACACTTGTAACAAGTGACCTTGGACATATCAAATGGCTTCTTGGCTTTATCAGCTTGGCCACCTCTTCCTTTTCCTTTAAACTTGTTAAAGGATCTCCTTCTGATCCTTTCAGCCAACATAGCTACTTCATTAGCTAGTTCATCACCATCAGATTCTTCACACTCAGATTCAGCACAAACAGAGTTAGGATTTGACATCACAGGAATATCATCATTAACACAAGGAATGATCTCATTACTAATTGAACTAGGGTGTTCAGTCATAGAAGCAACAAGTGTAGCAGCAGGCTGACTATAAGAATCACCCATAGCAATTAATTTTTCAGCCTCTGAACATTCTTGGTTATGAAGCAAACCAAAAAGTCCAGGGAGATCAAGATCATGATAAACAGAACTTAATTTAACAGAAGAAATATAGTTGTTCCATTTAGGTGGTAATGAATCAAGAAATTTGCTCTTTAAAACCTCATTTTCTTATTAATTCCAACAGCAGCTAAATCAATTACCAAAGCATTAAAGCGGGTATGAGTGTCAGTCAAGGATTCATTTCTCAAAGAGAAAAATCTCTCATACCTCCTGGTCAATGTAGTAATTGTGGATTCCATGGAGGTAGAGCAACCCTCAAACATAACAGTCAAAGTACCCCACATTTTCTTTGCTGTTGAACACATTTTAATTGAATGGTAAAGGTCTTTGGGCACTGCTTGGACAATGAAATTTCTAGCCTTCACATCCAAGTTTGCCAACCTCCTATCCTCATCCCCCCAATCTGCCTTGTCCTTAACAATAGATTTGACTGTAGCAGGAATGGTTGGTTGACCTTCCCTGACCACAGCTTCTACCACAATGGTTTGTGTAGGAACATAAGGACCATCCGTAAGGATGTCAGGCATATTGTTATCGATGGATTCAAGGAACAAAGACATTCTACCTTTCCACCCACTGAAATCATCTTTGTCAAACATGGGTGGTCGGGTTGAAGAACCATTATCAATATAAGATGACATTACGCTTTACTATAAATGAAAATATGCAAGGATCAAGTCAAGTTAATTCTCAACCACCCCTGTGATACCAATTGATACGTCCCACGGTGTATCAATATACCAAAGTATATTGAACACAGAACAGTTGTAGAGGGGGTGAATACAACTTTTCACAATCTTTACAAACTTTTAACACAAAACGTTTTAAGATTCAGACAATGAATATTAAGCAAGTAAGTAAAGTGCAGGAATCATTAAAATAATAAAGCAGTAAAGAAATAAAAACATTCTTGAACACAGATTGTTATTTTCAAATGTAATCATTTATTAAGAAATAATCTATACAAAGAATTACAGGGTTGTTGCGGAATAAAGATAGCCTATTGATATCTAAACAACCCTATGAAATGACAAACAACAATCAATAAGTTTCAGCTCAAGAGAATCAGCCCAAGCTGATCTCGTACAGACTAAGCTGTGTGTAAGAGCAGAGAAACTTGTGTGAAGAATGATTATCAGGAAATGCCACACATATGCAATCCATGAATGAGGCTTTTATAGGCACAAGCGCTCATTCATTAGGTGTCCGTTGCAGCTACGAGTTCTTCAATCAGTGGTTGATGAAGGAATAATCAATCGTACCTTTCATGGTACTTGTGGTCCCCCACGTACTGACGCACATTCTTCATCTACCAATAGGAGTATGGACACGCATATGTAAAATAACCACCAACCTGGATCCTAGGATTCTTCCTAGTCACGTCATTTGTCCTTATCTTTAATCCAGGTTGTTCTCTTCACTTGATTGTCAGACACAGATTGGACTGTTTGTCAAGGCACCAATCTGCCTAAGTGTTTCCAAGCTGACTGCTAATCCCAAGCTGTCTTCCACTAACATCTTGGTCTTCTATCTTCAATCCTCCTCTTCGACTTGGACTGAATGCTAATACATTGTTGATGCAGCTTGAATAACACTTGCTTCCATAAGATATTACAATTACAAGTATGAAGCATGATCTGGGTCAGAGACAGATCGTAAGTTGTGTCAGCTTAGTCTGACCCAGATCAGTTTACAAGAACCAAAGATTACTAAGTGTTTATATGTCAGATTAGTCATCATTAAATTTACAATTAATCATTGGGACTCAACACGCCGCAACTCCCATAGTTGCGCCGCAATGCATTCAAGTTCAAGCCAGCCTTGGTCAATGAAGGTCAAAGTCAACTCACGAGTCAAACATAGTTGCACCGCAACTACATGAGTTGTGCCGCAACTGGGTCCGATTCTGGCAGATTTTTGGAGGCATAGAAATAGCATGCAAAATTATCCCAAAACTCTTCTTCTCCTCTCCCAGCCATATTTGAAGCCTTTTTCAGAGATATTTTCATCTTCCTGAGGTTAAACTCAGGTTTTGGAAAAAAACATTAAAACGATCTTAAGAAAGATCGTCTCAACATTTGATATTGAAAAATGGTTTAAGAAAAAAAAACTGAAACGATCTTGATCAAGATCGTTTTAGCATTAATTCTTTGAAAAAAATGTTAAGTATAGGAAAAATGAAACGGTCTTGTTTAAGATCGTCTTATCCTTGACTTCTTGAAAAAAATGTTAAGTATTGAAA
>CM067167.1:206068651-206221842 GCA_034093135.1 Erigeron breviscapus | reverse complement strand
ATCTTCAGATACCTTAAGGGTGTCCCCAGATTGGGTCTTTGGTATCCCAAAGGCTCCAGTCTAGATCTAATGGGTTATTCAGATTCTGATCATGCAGGTTGTAAGATAGACAGGAAAAGCACCATTGGAGGGTGTCATTTCCTTGGTGGCAAATTAGTAAGCTGGACCAGTAAGAAGCAGACTGCAGTATCACTATCCACTGTAGAAGCTGAGTATATTTCTGCAGCAAGTTATTGTGCTCAGATTCTATGGATGAAAAACCAGCTGACTGATTATGGTGTTACTTACACAAAGACTCCAATCTTTTGTGATAACACTAGTGCCATTGCCATATCTCACAATCCTGTGATGCACTCGAAAACCAAGCCCATCGATCTCAGGTATCATTTCATTCGTGATCATATTCTGAAAGGAGATATTGAATTGCACTTTATTCCCACTGATAAGCAACTCGCTGATGTTTTTACAAAACCTTTAGATATCAAAACCTTTAAACATCTGGTCAATGAGTTGGGTATGTTAAATCCTTAGACTGGTAATCTTGTTATGAACGCCTCAGTGACACTGATCTGGTTCACCAGTCTGAGCGATCCATGTAATTTTTGCTCGCCTAGCTATCGAACGCCTTTGTGATACTATCTTGGCACTTATTAATTCATGGATCATCACTTCAGGGGGAATGTTAAATATTTTTCTAACTTTAAAATAAACCTTCATTTTTGAAGGGGAACCTTTTACTCAGAAAAACGTATTTAATTGAAGCACTTCAGAAAATCAAAGTTATTTCAGTTGAATTTTATTAACTGAGATGGTTCAGATCTCTTTGGAACTGACCATGCTCAGAATTTATTTTGTCATCACTGAAAGACAACTATCCTTTCAAGATATTTTTGATACTTGGTCAATTGTGTGTACACGTAGCCTACTGCATACTATGTTTTTTAACTTACGTTGGTCATGCTTATGTGTCACACAAGTTGCGCCGTAAAAGAGAAAAAAATGAGTACTTTTTCTGAAAAAGTGTTACAGGGTGGGGTCACTCAAACGTCTTTGCATTTAATGCGGACTTGACCCCAGAAATTGTTTTTAATTGGAAAATCACTTTGTATTCCATCTTAAATTCAATTCCTTTCATTCTTTCATTTACTTCGTTTTTCATTTACTTCCCAATCATCAATCTCTCTCATATTTACTCTCAAAATTCCTTAACTCTTCATATTCTTTTCACTTTCACTTTCGACTCTTAAAAATGTCTAAATCATCATCTTCTTCACAACCTAAATCGCTCATCAATTTTAAATATACTCCATCGGATGATGTGAAAACATCTGCCACTTGGCCAAAGAATTTCACTCCTTCACAAATTCGATTTAACATGAGCAATTTCTTGGCTCAATTAAATGTGAAATCCAAAACGCTAATGGAAGAATCAATAATTTTTGGGAGAAATCCCCTTTTCATTATGCTCTGACCGCTAATCCTCAGGCATTGTATCATAGATACTTGCTTGAATTCTGGTATACTGTTGTGGTGAGCAAAGATGAACAATCCATCTCCTTCACTCTCAATGAGGGCACCAAGCAGTGTGTTATCACTCTTGAGGGGTTCAGAAATTCCCTTCATCTGAACTACCTCGAACCTTCCCAGGTATTTGCTAAACGACTCAAAGGAGTCAATTTCAGGGAGGTTCTAGTCGCCACCGGTCATGGCGATATGGAGGATGCTGATGGTAATCTGAAGACCTCCGGACACATATTTATGTCTGGATTTGGCAATTGCTGAAGGTTCTTCTGGACCCAGATTGTGGAAAGTCTTGGTGGCAACCATGGAGGGTTGGACCAACTTTCATCTACCCCAAGTTGAGATGGGGTATTATATTTGGAATGGGATACAAGCAGACTTTGCTGAGATTCTCTTTTCTCAGCTAATTACAAAACTAAAAGGAAAGAGAAGTCTGCATATTGCCTTTCCAAGATTCTGAGCTTATGTTTCATGGATATTCTTGGTGAAGATTATAATCAAGCTGGACCTGAAGCTTCAGTGCCTGAATACAGCAGAGATTTCTCAAAGGCATCCACTTCTGAAAATGAGCCTGAACTATCCACTGCTATGCTTCAGGTATTTAATAAAACTATTTCAGCCACACTAGCTGGTTCAGAAAGGTCACTAAGTGGGCCACAAAAGAATGTGGGACCCGTTAGTCGACCTAAAGATAAGGTTGAGCAAATCATTGAATCTGGTAACGATGCACCTGCTTCTGCAGATGTTGAACCAGAAACTGGTGCGGGTACTAGTGACCCAAACCAGAGCATATCTGACCAGATTGTAAAAGTGAATACTTTCTGGGATGATGATGAGCTACCTCAGGGGAATCTCGATTCCCTTGCTGATTTTGAGTTTGACGAGGGATTATTGGAGGCGAATCAATCCGATTCTGAGCCAGCTACCATCCTCGCAAACGCCCCTCCTCCTCCCCCAGAAATCCAACAAGAACAAGATATTAATCCTTACGTTCCACCACCTCCATCTCATCAACATCCAATTTTTCCACCGGGCACTAATCCTGCCTATGTTACAGCCGGTACCTTTAATCCTTCACTTCAATTTCTTCACCCCCAAATTCACCAACTCCCACCGCCTATTAAGTATGATGCCCAAATAGAAACGGACTTGGATTCTGAAACAGAATCTGAGAGTCCTACTGATTTACAACTGAACAATGTTCTGAAAGGGCTTGGTAATTTACCATTTGTTGCTCCTGCTTCTGCACAGCCCCCACCTCCTTTAAATGTAGAAGCACAGTTAGAGAAGACTCAAACCGAAGTCCAAAGCCTTATTCTTAGGGTGAAGGATTTAACCAAGTCTCTAACTGCCAATACTAGTTCAGTGGCTGAAATGAAAGGTGCTCAGATGTTTCTTGGAACTGAGTTAACCAAGGTTGCTGGAAACGAAGGACTAGTAGTTGGGAAGCTGAATGAGCTGGTGATGACTTGCAACAAGGTGAGCTCTGCAATCAGAGAAGCCTTCAAGCTAACAAAAAGAGATGTACAAGCTTCGGTAGTTGCAAACTTGACATCTTGTGTTCAGTTGTTGAAGCAAGATTTTTTGGCTGTTGGAAGAGAAGTGCATGAGTTGGTTCAGAAGCCAAGTATAAATGAAAAAGAACTTGGGGCTTCTATAAGTGTTGGTATTTTGGATAATCTGAAGTCTGAGCTAACTCAGAATCTAGTTGCTCAGATTTTAGAATCCATTTCTGAGAAGGTTGGTGCGGAGGTTAGAATGATGATTGCTGAACTAACCAAAGACACAAATGACAAAGTGGACAAGGCTGTAAATGAAGTAAGAGATTCAGTGTCCAAGCTTGAAGGTTCAGTTCAGAATCAGTCCAAACAGTTAGATGAAATTCTAACTCTTCTGAAGAAAGAAACTGTTATTGCTCCTCCTCCCCCTGCTTCTTTCACTGAAGAAGATAGAAAGATGTTGAAGGATGTAAAAGATCAAGAAGCACTGAACCTTAATTCTTCATTCAGATTAAGGGCTCAGTTTGCTACAATGGCAAAGGGTATATGTGATTGCCTAGAACAATAAAGTTGGGAACCACTGAAGGCAATTAAAACTTCAATTGACCTTTATGCTAAAATGCCTTCAGAGATTCCAAAGGGGGAAGTGTGCCTATTGGTTTGCTGGCTAGTACTCAAGAAATGATTGAAGCAACCAAGAAGCAAACTGAGGTACCATCTGGTAGTGCCTCAGTTCAGGGGGAACAAGTTCAGAAGAAAGACAAGAGCAAAGGCAAGGCTCAAGAAGTAGAAGAACCAAAGAAAAGTTCTAAGGGTTCTGGAATCATTGTTGGTGAGAATGTGGATGAGCATGGTTATCCCTTGCACGATCTTGAGGCTGATAGTAAGAAGTTGGAAGCGTTGCAAAAGCAGGTTTCCAATCAATTTATTATGTGGAGGGAAAACAAAGAAAGAGAAAGGGAACAACATCTGAAGATGGGGACCCTTGATCATATAGATGCTGCAGCTCTTGGTTTATCATTGGAAAGATACTTGAAAATCAAAAATGATCCAAGAGTGCAAAAGGCTATTGTTGATATGCTTGAGTATGAGTGTGGGATGAACTACTCTCATCTGGAACAAAAGTTAGAAAGTCTGACCTTTAAGTTGTCCATTGAAGACTTAAAGAAAAATAGAGAAAAAGAAATGGCGATCAAAAGGAAGGAAATTCTGGCCGAAGTTCTGAAGGTTGAGAAAGAGTTGCTCAGACCAACCATTAAGCCCAAAGTGACTGGACCAAGATCATCAAGAAAGAATGTTCGTGATGCTGATCTTTCTACCTTCAAACCAATGTCTGATGATGCTATTGAAATTGAAAGAAAACATGAAAGGGATCAATATGAGCATTATATGAAGCATCGATCTCATTCAGCCAAAATAGTTGATATGGAAGTAACAAAAGCTGATGGATTGAAGCTTTTTGACTTGGTTGTTAAAAGAGAAGGAAGGGCAGCTGAAGAATACCATCAGGTTTCAGTGCACGAGTTTGGGATTTCTGAGCATAGGGAGATGATCCAGATTCTGAAGGGGAAGCCGAAATCTGCCTTGATTGGTGCATGGTTATCCAGAATACAACAAAAGATGCAGGCCAAGGTAGAGATTGAAGGCAGGTTGTTTGGAAAGAAGGATCATTCTCCACTGAAGAGAAAACCTACTGAGGCAACTTCTGGTTCAAGGCCTGCCAAGAAGTAGTTTCTTTTCAGTTTATCATGTACTTGTAATATATTTACATTTGTAACAAACATTTCAGTTTGTATATATATGTTGCAAATTGTAACCAATAAGTAGATGGTAAGTTTAAGTTAGAAAACCACAAGTAAAATTCTGAGACATCAATGATCTATAAGATGTACTTAGAAAATTTTTACAACTTAAACAAAAACTTGCATTTCAGACTTACAAACATGTATAGATAAAAGTCTGAGATGCATGCACTATTTCAGAACAAATAGGGGGAATTTGTTAGGTCGGAAATCGACCAAGTATAATTTGTTCAGAAATAGCTTGAAGTTTAGTGAAGACGTTTGTACAGAATTCTGAGATGTCTCAGAATTCTTTCACTGAAGCTTCACTTCAGTTCAGATCAAGATAAATCTGAAGCATTCATTCTGAAGTCAAAGACTGAAGTATGAAGAAGAGAATCATCTCAGAAGCGAGCAAAGAGTGATTCTACCAGATCGAAGACTGAAGCATCTCAGTGTAAAGTATTTACAACACTTTACACTGATTACGAGGAAGACTTTTTACTTTACATACCTTTACCCAGTTAATAGATTTATCTATTAATAAAGGTACAAGGTAAAAGTATAGGTTTGGAACATAGTACTATAAGTCACATCAACTGACTTATATACTCTTCCTAGTACAAGCATGTAAGGAATTAGGTTTAATTCCTTAAATGCTCACAACCACTTTTATACGATCTTGTCCATGTCATCATGGACTTGGTCTATAAATACAAAGTCTTCTCACAACTTGCAAAAAGCTTGAAACTTTAGCATTGCAACTTGTGAGATATACTCTAAGTAAAACTTACGAGTATTTCCAAGTTATTTAGATCACTTGTTTTTCGGGATTGTTTTTTTTTTTTTGGGTAAAGGGGAATTTAAACCCCGGTAAGCTTTTATAAATCACCCAAAAAGGATTATTACAAGAAGTTTAGGTACAAGTGGATTGACAGAGTGTCAACCAATTCAAAAGAAAATGCCCTCATGGGCCCCCTCATAGTAAATAAAGGACACCCATGATGCAGGAAATGAACCAGCAAGGTGACTGGACAGGTTCAGATCACCCAACTATATCAAGAACACATGAATCTATCAAATGAATCTATGACTAGCAATCTAATTAACAAGAATGTAAATAAAGCTAGTCTATATATCCCTCTTCATGAACTGGGCAGTCTCTCCTGTATCTGACTCAAACTCCTCTATATATGCAGGATCTATATTGGGGACAGATGGTATGTGGACATCATCAGTATTTATCCCATAAAGAGCATCGTATGGGTTACCAGTGGTGGCACCTGGTGCTGCAGATGAAGGAATATCCTGATGAGATATAGCACAAGTATCTGAATGTGTATCTGGTGTTTCCCTGACTGGCTGGGATGACTCTGTAGGTGTTGCATTGTCTGGAGCAGTCGTCAGTGCCTTGCTTTTAGAGGTGGTAGGTCTTTCTGGTCTCTTAGGGATTGTTTAGATACTTACACTTGGGTGTTTATCTTTGTTCCGCAACAATCCTTGTATTTGTTTATATATCAATAAATCAAATACATTAGAAAGGAAACAACGTGTCTCAATGCTACATACTTGATTATACATATATATATCTTTATATAGTTTCTGCCATTTAGTTCTTGTTATTTACGTTAAGTCATTTGTTTCTTGTTATCCATATCTGGATCGTAAACTTAACTTGTCCATCAAGATTAGTTGTACTTGCCAGTCGGGTTTAGTTAATCATCTATATTTGGGACTCACAATCTGGTAGAGCGTCTTAAGGTGAAAGGTAGAAAAGCATTTGTTCCATATATTCGTTTCCTTTCACTTATTTTCAAAAGAGCTCTAGGTGACCAGTATAATTATGAAACCACTCACTTTTCTGTAAGTGAGTATATGCGTGATCTGACCAACCTTAGATCTCCACCAAATGAGGTAGATATTCCTCAGACCATGCTTACTTTCCAAAGGGAAGAAAATGATGGTTCATCATCTGATGAGGTTGTAGAGGCTCCAGGAGGGAACATAGTTGGTGAAGGACCCTCTGGTGACCTAAATGTTGAAATTGTGCAACCAGTATCCCAAGTGGCCCCTGACCAACAGGAACAAGAAAATGTTGACCCTCCTAGACGTCCAATAACTTCCAGACGTCTTAGAAGGGGTGGAGTTTAGGTTAGAGCAGAATCGAGCCATCCTGGTGATGTCATGAATATAGATGGGTCTTCTATTTTTGAGCAGGAAGAGAATGTTGAACAGGATGTCGAGCAGGTAGAAAATGTTGTACAGATTGTTGAGCAAGAAGAAAATGTACAAGTAGTTGAGCAGGTGACTGGTGAGCAAGATGCTCAGATAGATTTGAATGTAGAAGTTGGTGATCAGACTGGTGATCAGACAGTTGGGACGGCTCCAGATTGGGATGAGGTAGATTCCCCAATGTCTGAAGGTTTTGATGTGAATATGAATTTCCTGGGTGATGAAGTAGAAAATGTTGTCACATCTGTTATTGCTTCAGTCACCCAACCACTTATATCTTCTGAAATGCCACCACCACCACCACCACTTTCAATTCCACAAAACACTCCATATTTCAATCCACCTTCAATCCAAATTTCACAAAATCGACCACCACCAATTGAAACTCCCATTGACTTATCTGAACACCGTGTGCTGGACTCCACTGTAGTAACATCTGAAATTTTAACTCAGGAGGTCTGGGCACAAGTACCTTTAATGACCAGAATGACTTCAACTCTTGATCCTCTCAGTGGTCCCTCCTCTTCTTCTTCAGCCGAGGTCCAAGGCCTTTTAAGTAAGGTGGCGGACCTAGAGAGATCACTCCAGTCTTCATCACAGGTTGTTTCTGACTTCAAATCTCTTTTATCGAATAATCTTTCATCAGAAATGAATCTGTTTGTTGGTAATGAGAAGCTGGTATTTGAGAAGTTAAATGAGCTGGTACTGGCCACCAATAACAATTCTGAAAATATCAAAGTGGCAGTCCAGGGCTTAGAAGCAAAATTGGTACAATCTGTTCAGAATGCAGTAAAAGATGAAGTTGTTCAATCACTGGCAGGTCTGACAGATGAAGTTCAGAAGTTGACGACCAGGATAAGTAGTTTGGAGAGTAGGCCAACACTTGATCAGAATGCCGTTGTTAGTTCAATCAGTGATGAGGTTGCTAAGAAGTTCAGACATGGAATGTTAAAAGAAATTTCTGAAGAAATTTCTGGGTCTGTTCTTAGAACAATTCAAGATGGGTTTATGCCACAGGTGGTGAAAATGATTTAAGTTGAAATGCCCAAGCACTTGCCTCAAGAACTTGAAATTGTTAAGAAGGAAGTGATGGCTCTCAGAAAAACTGTGAATATTACAACTCCAGTGGCTGGAAGAACGTTTGGTGCTATGGACAGGTACATGCTTGAACAGTTGTGGAATGATCTCAAGTCAAGAACTAGTGATCATTCCAAGGGGGAAAAGTCTGTTCCAGAAGGTTTGGTTAGGAAAAAGAAAGAAGTTGTTGCAAGTGCAATTGAAAAAGCCTTTAGCACTGAAGCTATTGTGCAACAAGAAGAAGTGACTGGTACTGATGCCAGTGCACAAGAAGCACAGAAGGCACTTGGCACTGAAGCCATTGTGCAGGTTGAAGAGGCTGCTGGTACTGATGCCAGTGAGCCCCAGTTTGAATCTTTCCCAGATATCCCAACAACTCTGAAGTCTGTAAAAGGAAAAGAACAGATGGTATCTGGAGAAGAAAGTGAAACAGCTGGAAATTCATCAGAATTTCCTACTATTGATGAAGACACTTCGAAGAGACTGGAACAAGAATGCATTATGATAGAAATATTCAAGAAAAATCAAAAGGATGAATTGCTGGCCCACAAAAGGGAGATGGAAATCATGGGGACCCTTGATTCTTACAATGCTGGAAGGTTAGGCATACATATTGATGTGTATAAAAGAATGAAGGAAGACCCCAGAGCTCATCAATGTCTGGATGCATTGGATGATGTTCATATTCGCTCCAGGTACTCTGAAGAAGAACAAGTTTATGATGCTGTAACGTATGGAGTCAGTGTAGTTGAACTGATCAGACAGAGAACGGAGGAACTGGTGAACCTCCAGAAAAAGATCAGAAAGAATGTTGCTGCTCTGGAGATAGAGTACAGGAAAAAGATAAAGGGCTTACCAAAACTGACTACCAAACAGATCAAGGAAATCAAAGATGCTGATCTGAGCACATTCATTCCTTTGGATACTTCACAAAGAATTAATCGTGAACAACTCTTGTCTGCCGTCGAACAGCAGAAAGTATCCAAAGAAACTGAATATATGATCCAGATGGCTAAGCAAAAAGCCAAATATGAAGAAATGTTGAATTTCAGGGCTGATGCCAGAAGGATCATTGGTGCAGAGATTAAACTTGCTGATAATCATGAAGGTATGTCCAGGTTTGAAATAAAGTTGACCAGGGAAGGTAACTTTACTGATGAAAGAAAGAGTGCTTCAGTCCAAGCGTTTGGATGGAGTGAACTGAAGGAGATTGCCTTAACGTTCAGGGGGAAGACAGATTTGTCGACTGATGTTAAAGCATTTTTGAAGAGGGTTGAGAAGGTATGGAGAAGAAAGCAACAGATGGAAGTTGCAATAGGCATGAAACCGCCAGAGTCTGTACCATCCTCTCCATCTCCAAAGAGGAAGGCTACTGAAGACGCTCCAGGACAGACGTCAAAAAGAAGGGCCTGATTCTTTTTATCATTTACTTGTAATTGTATTTAATTTCACAAAAATGTAACTTATTTTCTGTTGATGGCTGTAAATATAGTTACATATTTTGATTCATAAAGTAAATGATCAGATTTAGTCTAAGTTTGAACTAAAAAAATGAAACTGAAAACACTGATGATCTATAAAGTGTTTTCCAGTAACTTAAATTTTTTAGACTAAGTCAAAACAAGTGTTTTTCAAGCATACAAAGTTGTATAGATATAAGCTTGAAAAACCTTGCATTATTTCTAAACAAATAGGGGGAATTTGTTAGGTCCAGATTTACTGGACTCGCTCCAGACTCGACTACTGGAGCCTTACTGAAGATCTGTCCAGAAATGATATTTACTGGACCTACTCCAGACTTATAATCTGGAGTCCCTTTGAAGATTTGTTCAGAAATAATGGAAGACCAATGAGCAAATACTTGTATAGGAAATCTGGAGTATTCCAGATTAGCTCACTGGACTTCACCCCAGTCCAGATCTATTCTACTGAAGACGTTCTCACTGAAGTCAAAGACTGAAGTCAGAATAAAGAAGACTGACAAATGGCGGAGTCCACTGGAAGTCTTACCAGATCTACGACTGGAGGATTGTCAGTGTTCTAGACCTTACAAGTCTGAACACTGATATCGAGGAATTGACTTTTTGCCTTTACACACTTTCCAAAGAACATTCCACTTGTTCTTTACTAAAGTTCATACGTGTGTAAAGGTGGTTGGTTAAAAGGATTATAAGTCATTTGATGTGACTTTATCCTTGTACCTTAACCAATGCATTTAATGATCTTGTCGGATCATTAAATGCATGCAACCATATTTGTACGGCACAAATTCACTGGTGAATTTGTTTGCCTATAAATACGAAGTCATATTCTTCGTTAAAATTACTTTTAGCTTTAAAGGTGAATTTGTCTAAATACTCTCGATCTTAAACAGGGATACTTCACAACTTTAAGTATCTCGATCCAAAGAGTTTATTTGGCAAATATAGATCATTTGTAATTCATAGGTTGTTAGGATACTTACATATTTGTATTATCTTGATTCCGCACAACCTTGTATTTTATTTAACATCATAAATAAAATACACTTGAAAAATTACATTGTGTTCCACCTTTACTTTATTGCTTTTAGTCTTGTATTACTTTGTTTATATACTTGCATTTATATTCAAGTAATACTAGTCCATTCTAGTGCTTATTAGACTTGTTGTATTTTACACTTCTGGGTTGAACCATCTAGCTTGGGACTTTACAACCTTGGAGGAAATCAAAAATGCTTCAGGTTTGGCTCCTAGTTTACCTAAAAGTACAACATATTTTTGTAATGTATTAAACCATGTTAAGTTATCTATATTATCTGTTTTGCCGTTTGAGGAAGGGAAATTACCAGTTAAATATTTGGGTGTTCCTCTAGTGCCTACACGTTTGGTTTATAGAGATTGTCAAGAGTTGATTGAAAGAGTTAGAACCCGAGTTTCGGACTGGAAGAATAACTTTATGTCGTTTGCGGGTAGACTTCAACTAGTTCAGGCTGTTTTACAATCTATGTATGTTTATTGGGGTAAAATGTTTATGCTACCAACTAGAGTAATACATGAGATTGAGCAGCTTATGAGGGGATTCCCTTGGTCCCAAGGGAGTTCACAAAAAGGTAAGTCTAAGGTTGCTTGGGAGGTTGTATGTCTCCCAAAAGCAAAAGGAGGGTTGGGTATTCGAAGACTACATGAATTTAACGTGGCACTATTGACTGCTCATATATGGAACATTCTTGCTCGAAAGGAATCGCTATGGGTCCAATGGATCCATATGTACAAAATCAAGGATCGGAATTTCTGGAATATACCTTATCGTGGGAACATGACATGGAGTTGGCGTAAGATCCTTCAGATCAGGCCTGTAGTTCGAGAGTTTTTTTGGTACAAGATTGGAAATGGGCTCACGACTTCAGCATGGTTTGATAATTGGTGTGATTCCAGCCCGATTTATAACTCTTTATCTTCTCGATCTATTAATAATGCAGGTTTTCAAATTCACTCAAATGTTGCTGATCTCGTGTCTGGTGCAAATTGGGCATGGCCAGTGGAGTGGAGTAATTTATTCCCATCCATTGTTCCACCCATTTTAAATCATGAAACACAGGATACTCTCTGTTGGAAGAATAACAACGGTTTTCAAGAATTTTCGGTATCAACAGTTTGGGATACTATTAGGACCAGGGAGATGAAGGTTCAATGGTTTGACATTGTCTAGTTTACACAATGTATTCCAAGACACGCTTTTCATCTTTGGTTGGTCATGAAAAAGAAACTGAAGACTCAAGACATGCTTCGCTCTTGGGATATTTCCTCCACGATGGCTGATCACAGTTATTGCTCATTATGTGAATTACAGCCCGATTCTCATGAACACTTATTCTTTGAATGCTCATACTCGCTACAGGTTTGGAAGGGGATCTGCGATCGGGTGGACCTGAACTATTTTGCTGCAGATTGGGATACTATTGTCTCGAAATTCATTACTTTTGGTAACAAAAAATCGGCCAAAACCATCATAGCAAAACAGGTCCTTGCTGCTACTTCTTACTATGTGTGGCAAGAGAGAAACACTCGGCTTTTTAAAAAGGAAAAGAGACCAATTCAACAATTGATCAAGGTAATTGAAGAAACTGTACGTTTGAAGCTCATGTCATTTCGTTTCAAGATGACTTGTGATAGTGAAAAGATTTTTGATACTTGGAAGCTGCCAAAGTCTTTATTGGTTACAAAGAATCAGGCTTGTTAGATATTCTTGTTTGCATATTTTCTAGTCTTTATTGGTTACAAAGAATCAGGCTTGTTAGATATTCTTGTTTGCATATTTTCTAGTCTTTATTGGTTACAAAGAATCAGGCTTGTTAGATATTCTTGTTTGCATATTTTCTAGTCTTTATTGGTTACAAAGAATCAGGCTTGTTAGATATTCTTGTTTGTATATTTTCTAGTCTTATTGGTTACTTTAAGTCTAGGTAGATCTTGTTTTCATGAAGAGTGGCATGTCACTTTTCATGATTGAGTATATGCTTTGAAGCATTGTTCTTGTACTAGTCGCATTGACACTCAGGCTTTGCGCCTGTTTGTTTTTTGTTTTTTATTTATTTATTTGTAGATTGTTTTTGTGTATTGTCATCTGATGGGAATGCCCAAAGATTTTGAATTCCAGATGTAAAGTGATTTTGATATAATAAAATTGAGGGATAAACCTCTTTTATGAAGGAAAAAAAAACATTTTAATTGTATTCTTTTTGGGATATTGTTCACGGGGAACATGAATTGAATTGAATGTACTCCCTCCGTCCCATTTTAGTTGTCCACTGTTGACTTTCAAAGTCTTTTTGTTTCAATTTTGACCGTGAATATTTTTGTTTATATTCTATAACACTTGATATAAAATATATAAATAAATTTGATTTTAAACGAACTTTTCAATGATATAACTTTCATCAAGTATTATATAATACAAACAAAAGTATTTACGGTCAAAGTTGAAGCAAAAAGACTTTGAAAGTCAACAGTGAACAACTAAAATGGAACGGAGGGAGTAGTATATTGTAATTGTATATATCGTGTTCCAACTGAAGTATTCAAATCATATATATCTCACATTTTAAATTTAATTAGGAAAAAAAAACCATAATTCAACCCTATCCATCAATCTCATTTACTCAATCCTCCCTTAAAAAAATTTTAAAATAAAAAACCAAAAATATAAAAATAAATAAACAAAGAAGAAAAACTTATCAAGAAAAGAAAAGCACCTCCCTCCTGTTCATCTTTCTTCTTCCTTTCCCCTCCCCATTTCTTCCTGTTCAATCTTTAATATTGGGGAGGGAAAAGAAAATAGCTTTTCATTTTTCTGGGTATTGATTATTCGATTCAAGAAAACCCACATCAATAATCTTTGATTAAAAGATTCAATCTTTCTTCTTCTTGCTGTTTTGATTTGATTATATTTTGGGGGTTCAAGAAAATGGAAATTGATAACATTGAATGCGTTTCAGTATCTGATGGATTAGGATTAGATGATGAAATCCCACATCATAATAATAATCGTCATCATAATCAAAATAATAATGTGCATCAGTTTTCATCATCTTTGAAAACACATCATCAAAATAATGTAAATGTTAATGTTGTTCCCGCAACAACAATCAATCCCACAACAAGTGTTCATGAGCTTCTTGAATGCCCTGTTTGTACTAATTCTATGTACCCTCCTATTCATCAGGTTTCTCATCTTTTTTAATCATCTAATGAAATGATAGATTTGTTTTTGTGTTTGTTTTTTTTTTGTTTTTTTGAAATATTGCTATCTACGCTTTAAAATGGGCATTGTATCATATTGTTGTGATTTGGGGATTTTGGGATTATGATAAAAAGAAGAAGAAAAAAAATAGATTATGAATATGGTATTGTTAAAATTTTTGCTAATGTGGAATTTTATTATCAGTTGTCTTCTTCGTCGTTTTATTCGTATACTTATGGTGAAAAAAGTTATAAAATAAATCAACAAAAGTATCTTGAAATTTCGTTAAAACTATAATGACAAATTGACAATTTTGAAGTTGAATTAGCTAGTTTGACCATAAAGTTCAGATGTCTCTCTATTTCACAGGAAGGATGGAATGCAGGAAACTGAATGTTTTGTATACTCAGTTTTTGTAGTTTAACACTACCAATTACCATTTACTACTTATTTATGTATTGAATTTGATTTGTTGATTTGAACTGAATACAACAATTTACATTTTCGAGTGTCACAAAACATGCAACATTCATCCCCTTTGCGAAGTTTGAATCAAACGCCGCTTCTTTTGCCCATTATTACTTTCTACAAAATGTTCATAAGCAATCATATTGTTCCACGCGATAATTTTGGTGTCATTATAAGATATATAACAGTCGTAACAATGTTGCTAAACAAAGCATTTTTCTAGCCATTGTGAGGGACGGAGTTTATATAGAACTTAGGGCCTTAGGGGTGTCTGGCATTATATCTTAAAGTAACAATTTCATCTTCAAATGCAATGCCGAACACCCCTTTGGGAATGGGAACTCTTATGTCAAATCTAATCGTTTTTTTTTGTTTTGATTTTATGTAGTGTCACAACGGACACACAATTTGTTCCACCTGTAAGACTCGTGTTCACAACAGGTGTCCAACATGCCGACAAGAACTAGGCGATATAAGGTGTCTTGCATTGGAAAAAGTGGCTGAATCGCTTGAGTTTCCATGCAAATACTTCTCCTTGGGATGTCCTGGGATCTTCCCATACTATAGCAAGTTGAAACATGAGGCAGCCTGCAATTTTAGGCCATACAGCTGTCCATACGCTGGATCGGAGTGCTCTGTTGTTGGAGATATCCCTTTTCTAGTTTCCCATTTGAGGGATGATCACAAAGTAGATATGCACTCTGGATACACTTTCAACCACCGTTATGTCAAGTCTAATCCACGTGAAGTTGAAAATGCCACATGGATGCTTACGGTTAGTATCTCTCACATTCATTTTCTGCCAATTAACTCTCACATTCATTTTCTGCCAATTAACTTTGGTCAATCTTATTGATTCCCTAATCATAACTTAGCAAGGTAGTGTATTATTACCAAGTTAATGGTTGGTACTTTATTTTTCATATATTAAGCATAAGTTGATACGTTTACGGTGTAGGTCCATGCTTATGATCCAAAATAGTGAGCTCGCTTATTTGTTAGTTATTTCTAAGGGTGTGAATGCAAAGCTCATCATGATCAGGGCTACACAGTATAGCGAATATTATATAGTGGTTCATAGCTCAAATTGTTGAATCTATTCTGCATGGTTTGCCTGAATTCACTTTGAACTTGAAGCGAATTTCTTGTGACTTTAATGGTCAAAGTTCAACTGGTTTTCAAATTTGTTGTCACAAAGTTACAGACACTAACAGAAGTGTATTATATTTTCTAGAGAGTTTATTATTCAAGCCCTCTTTTTACTTCAATACTAAAGTTCCGCGCATCCTTTTCACATTGTTTCAGATACACATTTTTTTATACATCCTTCTAAATGTTTGATGCTGACTACTTAGTTATAACTTTCAACTTGAGAGCTCTTTTGTTTGACTTCAAGGTCAAAATTACATTTTCTTTAAAACTGTTGTGTATTCAGAACATCGTATGCATTGTTTTTGTGGATTATAATGTCTTCATTTATTTACCTATGTTGGCAATGTTAAATTTGTACTTGAAAGCAAATTCCTTTGGCTTAGAGGTTGTAGCACAGATGCAGTTTAAGCAGTGAATTATATCTATAGTATGAGTTGAAAAGGGGTAGGTTAAACCCGCAAACACTTTTTGTCCATCTTTAAATCTTTAGCAAATATTTAATGCTTTAATTATGATTACCAAAACTAAGTTATTACCATATTAATCTAAAGGGCTGCTTTGCTGTAACCAGTTAATGGGAAAGGGAATGCTTGGTGATATTGGGTGGTTAAATCACTTTCATTGCAAGTTCTTAAGTATTATAACCTCCAACTAGGCGCCTGTTAAATCTTTAAAATAAAGTTTGAGGAGTTTGTGTGCAAAAGTAATTGCCTTTGGTGACTTTCAACTTTTTAACCTGTTAACACATTTCGCACGTTGCTCCGTTAGTTATTTTTTGTTGACCCGTTTGTGATAAACCCAACCTGAATTGACCAATACAAAATTGCTAACTATGCTTTGACTTAAAAGTCAAACTTCATTTCATTTTTTGAGCTAACTTTTAATGCTTTTGAATCACTGGATCCACTATATGCAGGTCTTCAACTGCTTTGGACAGTACTTTTGTCTCCACTTTGAAGCGTTCCAGCTCAGCATGGCACCTGTATACATGGCGTTTCTCCGATTCATGGGTGATGAAAATGATGCACGAAACTATCGATATAGCTTGGAAGTCGGGGGGAATGGCAGGAAACTCACATGGGAGGGCACCCCTCGGAGCATAAGAGATGGTCACAGAAAGGTTAGGGACAGCCATGATGGGCTGATTATACAAAGGAATATGGCTCTCTTTTTCTCTGGAGGAGATAGGAAAGAACTCAAGTTGAGAGTCACGGGCAAGATATGGAAAGAAACTCCTAATGCTGATGGTAGTAACGTATGCATTCCAAACCTATGTAGTTAACTCGCTTGTTTGTTTTGTGGGGACCAACTTCACATATCTGTAATCTCAATGAATTGAAGCTATAGATGGATGACCAAAGAAATTGGTGAATGGAGGTGGTGTATTTTTAGTATTGTGTGGGAATTTTTAGGGCAGTGATGCTATTAGTGTAAAAATTGTCTTTGTAATATAAAGGGAATTTATAACAATTTAGCATTTCTTCCCTACACTGAGATGTACGATTCTGATAAAATCTATAATGAAAAGTCTACACCTATCTCTATAATTTCAGTGTTGCCGGCGCATGGTTTACTTACCACGCAAGGGGCACCATAAGGTAATCATGATGGTCGCCATTGTTTCAATTAAGTTTTAACTACCATCAACTAAGAGGTTAATCTAGTCCAAGGAGGAAAGTATAGGATGTGCATAACACCCATTTATTGCTCTTAAATATTGCTGTTGGTTGCCTTAAAATCGCACGAGATAGAGGATGCAAAAGACGGGCAAATAATACGATTGAAAACCTTGAAGGCTATCATCAGCAGAACTCCTGCCATAATTATTTTTGTTTTTTTGCCAAAAGAAAGAAACCAACCACGAGGTTATGGATATTTGTCCTTACGAGCAATGTTACATTAACAAACAAATTTTTATTAACACAATTTACAAACACATGTACAATTATATGTATTTTCTCTTTCTTGATTCACACTCCTTTTTCTATTGGTCCACATGAGTTTGTAAATATTGTTAGTAAACTTTTGTTTGTAACTATATCATTTCTCATTACCATCCAAACTTCCTACAAGGACTCTCATTGTCGGTTTGCCTGCAGAAGTAATGACTCACCACCATAAAAAATTGGGACTGTATTAGGTCTACATACTAATTAGTTTCACACTTTTTTTCATATCTTAGAACATCATCATTAGAAGATCATGCAAATCGTGTCATTCTCTGTAGTATAAAAGGAGCCTGCAAAAAATAAGACCGTCACAAGTCACAAGCTGAATTTAATCTTCGAACAATCAGAAATCTTTTAAGATATGCATCATATCAAACAAGATTAATCCAGGTCTAAAAACACCCTTTTTCGCAGCTAACATAATAGTTAACAGCATTTGTACATGATGATTATTCTTCAAAGCTCCAAATGAATTCAGATTAACCAATAACCCAGATTCAGGAAAAAACGAATAAAAGATCGATCGTTGTTCAGACATTATGAAACATAAATTCCAACAGCTATGAAGGATTTGGAAGGTATCCACACCCACATAAAAACATATGTACTGATAACATATGCACGTAAGGTCTTATACACAAAAATAAACAATTTTATGTGCTACTAATAATATCTATGAGTGTCTGTTAAGGAATTAAATTTAGACGCTGATCCATGATCTGAGAAACAGCCTCCATAAATGCAGCCTCACTCGAACCAGGAAGAACGAGATCATCTGCTTCCTGAACTATCTCTTCAATCACGGACTGCCTATTCAAGTTCTCTCTACACATAATGTTTCCAATGGCAAAAGGGGTCAATCCTTTCTTGACACCTTTCTTGAGTAGCATGGTGGATATTCGAAGCGTGCGTGCACATTCTGAGGGTAGTTTCCATCCATAGAAGTTGAGTACAGCAATGTCTTCCTCAGCATCCAGCGAACTGATGTAGTCAACTGTTTCATGACTGAATGGTTGGCGAGCTTGAGGCCAGTTGAGCCACTCAAAGGTGCAATCTTCAAACTGCAGTAAAAGAAGTAATTGAGTTCATTCACAGATTCTTTGACATACTCTATATTTTTTTCTTTATCTTTATCTTTACTCGTATATAATAGAGGAGCCCCTTTTTCTAAATCTCAAATTACAACTTTGAACTACCTAAATTACCCCTCTTCTTTATTCACTAATTTAAACATATCTACATAATATACCTATAATACCCTTAAATCTCAACCACTCATTTTCCTCTCTCCTCAAATCTCAACCACTCATTTTTTTTCTCTCTCTCATAAACCATTTTATTCCTCTAATTCATTCAAAATCTTTTATCTCAAAAACCGTATATCGATAAATTATAAAAATTATATGGGTGTTCTTAAAATTTCATGCTCTTTCATTAGAGATGTCATTCGATATACTTTCGATGAATTTTTAAATCCGAGGGCGGATCCCGTACGGCTAAGGCATTTGGCTATCACACTCTATGACTTATCACCTCCTATGACCTATCACCCCCACCATCTCACCGCCGCAACGCGCGGGTACTTTCTCTCGTTTTAAAAAGCCATTTCAAGATCTTATTTAGGAAACACACAAAAAAAGAAAAGAAAACCAATTAGCTCAGTATATGAAAAAAAGAGAGAGAACTTACACTGGTAGGCAAGCAGTATCCATGGTCGATAGGTATCAATACAACCTTGCCATCTTCTCCTTTGCTAACCAAAATATTTCCAGCATGTCTATCTGCATTTGCCATCCTAATATCCAACACAGAGATCTTATGTACCTCGTCTACAGGAAACGCACCAGGACCCATATCCTCGCAG
Organism: Erigeron breviscapus; assembly: GCA_034093135.1. Lineage (NCBI taxonomy): Eukaryota > Viridiplantae > Streptophyta > Magnoliopsida > Asterales > Asteraceae > Erigeron > Erigeron breviscapus. Next base: position 206,202,578 of record CM067167.1, on the reverse strand, counting down.
CTCCCATTGTTCTCCATGAACATCTGCAACGACCCTATCTTCTCTCTTACACCGTCAGGATGATTAAACCCTTCATGTAAGCACGTTGCTAAGAACGTAGGTGGGACTCCAGCAAAACCCTTGTGTTCACCAGATATAGACCTACGTTCGCCTTTTGGATGATCCAAAATATATGCAGCAACTTCCCTCAATGCACCCTCACCAACAATTGTCCCCTTCTTTAGTCCTTCACCATCAGCTGATACGGGTAAGCCCCTAGGGTTATTTACAGCCATAGGTTCCTCATCAATCGGCTTAAAAACAGAGATAAATTTAGTCCCTGATGCATCCAACATGAAATACGCTCCACCCGTACCCTCAGATGACCTTATTGGATAATTCCCTTTCATCAAACCATCATATGTCGAATTAATTAGGTCCAACAGCACAGTAGGTAGAGTAGCCTTTCGGTTAACAACCACCGGTTCCAACCAAAGACTTCTCTTTGCAGCTTCTTTAGGAACTGAACCATAATACTCAATACCATGAGCTCCATTCTTAAGTTGTCTAACAGCAAGATCACGTTCTTTTGAATCATTAGATTGTGGTGCAACTATAGTCAACTCAAAATGCTTATCCACAGGCTTTGCTCGAATCTTTGCCGACTTCCTAACAGTCAAATGAATCACAGCATCATTATTATACTTACATATATCATTAATAAGCCTCTCATCCTCAAGTAACTCACCTTCACACAACACTTCTTGTTCCTCAATATCAATCAAACCCAAATGTTTTTTACCCTTAGCAAGCTGCCTTTTCACGTACCCGACGTCATGATTCTTCTCAACGTGAAACTTAAACTCTTTCCCACACGACGTTTTCACGTTAATCAATTGAATATCGGACACCCTTACGACTAAATGGACCACATTCCCATCACCAACACCGTAATCCCTAACCAACGAATTACTCCTAGATAATTCCCTACCCCCACAAACCAACTTCTGATTCTTAACAACAAACCCTTTATAGCTCTGTATCTTAAGCTTAACTGATTCGATAGAATCCGATCCCAATACCCTCATCGGTTCCATCGAACCAGACATTGCTAAATGAATCATAATCGGTTCTTGGTTTTGCACGGGTAACGACGGCATAATCGATTCGTCACTAAGCGGGCTTATCGCAATCACACCAGCAGACGACATTATTTTTCCTCTATAAATTTCCTAACTTTTTACAAAATTCAGAAAACCCAGATAAATCTAAGCCCTAAAAACACTAAAATATCAAATATTCATCTATACCCATACATGATCAAACAGTACCAAAAAAAAAACCCAAGATATAAGTATTTATATCTATATATATATACAGGGGTAACTAAAATCAAAAATTAAAACTTTAGAGCATCGATTTAAGTAATCGAAACCCTAAAAGCAGTAATTAATTTAATCAAGAATTATAGAATTGGGGATTCTTACAAAATCAATTAAGCAAGCATCAAGAAATTGAGGACGCACTGGATGACCAATTTGAAGGGAATTATTGAAAGTTGACCGCTTGATTCAAAAGTCAAACGTGGGTGTTGATTGATTGGATTCTGTGACATCAGATTAGGGTTATTAGGGCTGCTTGTGCTGTTCGGATGAAAAAGAAATCCCTTTTGCAAATGAGAAAAAAAATATAGAAAAGAAAAAGATAATGTTGAATACGCGTGTTGTTGGCCGTTTCAATTCTTATTAACTTTTTCTTCAAGAAAAGATTCTATCTAATAAGATGTTTGAATGTCTACCAATTTTGGTCCGTCTACTTTGAGTTTTATTTTTTCCTATATTGTCATGAAACTTTTATCGTAATCGATATAACAATATCTATAAACATATAAAGTTGAAGGCATGAAGGTTTTTTGGCCCTTCATTAATGGGAATATTTATGTGAAAATTGATGACTTCCTTTGATTATGTGATCAGAAATTCGCTAGAATCGGTAAGGACTCTTCATTAACCTATAATCGCCAAGTTCTGATTAGTAAATTATATATATCTGGTTTAGTCATATTTTATTTATTGTTAATGATAGCATTTAATATTAGTCTGTTCACTTTCTCTTTTATAATGGAAATAACTAATCACGAACAATCTTTACACCTTCAAACAAAATTTAATTGCTACATGTAATATCAGACACAATACTAACACCAATTTTCTCACTTTCTCCTTTGCAGAATTAAGGGTTTTTTCATTTTTTTGAATTGAACGGTATTCACATATATGTTTTCATTTGCTTAATCTGATTTCTTATAGTATTGTTGGCTTTTTACAAATTTGTTGTTATTGTAATATTTTGTGATTCATTGATTTTCATTCTAAGCTGATCGTTATAGGTATTTGTGGGATTCTAATTTGTGTTTAAAGAAGCGCATACAAGATGTCTGATGAAATGCTCTACGGGTAAGTTTATTTTCCATCATATTTTTATATAATTTTTTTTTAATTGCAATCAATATCAATTGTGGTGAAAAAAATCACTAATGGTAAAGGGGTTGGGATCCTTTTGTGAGTATATGGTTTTCTTTGGTACAATGTAATTAATGCTTAATATTTGGTTTAGTGTAATATTTGAGTTAGATGATTGTTGGCTAACTCAATATGTTATCATTTTAGGTAGTATTTCGATGTGTTTTTATGTATTTTAACATCGTCATGAAATTTGCAGGCACCCCAATCCTGTAAGTAAACCAGTTTGCGTTTAGTTGTAAATGTCCTTGCTTTGCTAACTAAATAATGAATCTGCAGATATCATTCGTTATGTCTCGCCATTGGGAACCACTTTGAGGAAAAGCAACAGTGCTCAGACCGATGATTTCAACGTGGCTAATGAACGGTATGAGAAATACACACCCGAATCACCCCCCCCTCTCTTTCGGTGCATTTCAACGTGGCTAATGAACGGTATGAGAAATACACACCCGAATCACCCCCCCCCTCTCTTTCTGGTTGCATTTCTGCTGCTCTACACGCATCATGTAGGTTGCAGCATGGCAAACTAAGATGTTCTCTTTCCTTGGCCAATGTCCATTAGGTTATCGTAACACTATAGGGGGCTCAGGGAGATGCAATGATCAGGAAGAAAGGAGATAAGGTAAGAAGGTAAATTATTCTTTTTTGATTCGATCCTAGAAACACAATGGAACAAGAAATCAATTTTAGCAATATTGAGATAAACTTGGGGTAGTCATTCACGGTCAACAGGAACATTCTATGTTAAGGACTTGCGTAACATATTGACATTTTGCAGCTCAAGAAGGCCTAGGAGAGTCCAGAGATATGCTACCTGAATGGAGATTTGGCGTTGGTTGATGTTTTTGAAAACACAGTAACAAGGCAGGTAACTTATATGAGATATTCACGGATTAGAATTTTGTAGTTATTATTTATTAAGGTTGAGCATGTTGTGGAACCTACCTGTTTGATTTCATGGAATTTTGGGCACGATGCCTAAATATCTCTGCCTTTATGGGTTCAAGTAGTTGTCTTTTTACTCAACTATAACCTTCTGCTTGAGAGTTTAGTTCATGGATGATACAATGGGTTTAAATCTATAGTTTAACCATATGATTATGTTAAGATTTATATTTAATTTTGATCATTTTTCAGCTGCGGTTAAAATTTGTAGTTATTATTTATTAAGGTTGAGCATGTTGTGGAACCTACCTGTTTGATTTCATGGAATTTTGGGCACGATGCCTAAATATCTCTGCCTTTATGGGTTCAAGTAGTTGTCTTTTTACTCAACTATAACCTTCTGCTTGAGAGTTTAGTTCATGGATGATACAATGGGTTTAAATCTATAGTTTAACCATATGATTATGTTAAGATTTATATTTAATTTTGATCATTTTTCAGCTGCGGTTAAAATTTGTAGGTATTGGTTTGGACAAGCCGAATGTATGGACATTTGACACGAAAGTTTGATGGCATGCTTAAAAAACTGAAAGTGGTAACCTCTTTAGTGATGTGATCAAGTCATCAAACACCTAGGGATGCATTCTACAGTCCAATGGATCCCTATTCTCTTTGAAGTGACAAGAAAATAAAAAGAGATGCTTTCTCTGGTCCATTAAATGGTCACTCACAGTCAATGAAAATGCCCCTTGATGTGAGTGATCCAATATGAGCCGTGACAACAAGGAGTTAATATGCCAAGCTGTACGCAATGCCTGAGTCTGTTTCTTATTGCTAGCCGACCACAATTGAAGAGGTTCGTATACTTAATCTTTGGTTTGATGGTTCTGGGTTGGCAAAATTTGAAACTATTGTTGGGTTAGTTTGACGCATCAAATGCATAAAAGTAATTGTTTTTTTGCAAAAATGGGAGCATCTCAGATGCGTTGAACGGATCAACGAGGGAAAAATAACCAAATGTTTATTCAAAATGCATAAAACATTTATAATATAAATCAATTTTTATATAAAATCTAAATTAAGATGTTACATTGTTATCGTGATGGAGGAAAGTATCATCAACAGGTCTACCAACCTCGATCCACTCAGATTTTAAAAAAAATCACACAACTGGATTTACCCAAATTTCTATGTCAAGAAATTAAGAGGTAACTGGTTACTATTATTATTCACATGGACACAATAACGTGGATACCACATATGTGATAATGAGTCGTTAAAACGTATTAAAGAAAGTGTGTGACCTTGATGCGAGTAGGGTGAAACTTTAATTACTACTTTGTCACACCTGCTCATAGCATAGTTGTGGTACAGTCAGGTGGTGTGGCTACTCTAGCTAATGCAACCACAATGATGCAGTTAGGATGTGATGGTGTTTTCGTTGACTCTGGCAAGAGTAGTGATCCTGCTCGCAAGGCACGTGCTATTGTTCTTTGAGTCACACATTAAACCGACCCAAAGATGCTTGCAGAGGTGAGTTATATATGGGATGGGTGAAGCCATGGTCGAGTTGAAGATTGACAAGAATGTTGAAAAGTATGCTAATTAGTCCAGATAACCAAGAGTGGGAAGGGGAGGGTTATAAGTTTAAAAACTGATCTAATCAAAGAGCATCTTGAGTGAAAAATGGATTGATGATATATAAAATCATCATAGAGCATGTTGAGCACAAAATGTTTTTGATTTTTCAACTTTCTCTGTCCTAAAAAAGATCAAAACCATAATTATTTGTAACGATCGCGAAAACTTGGAACCGATTCAATATAAGATTTACTCAAATCTAAGAGGTTAATCATACAAAGAAATATTAAGGGCAACTCAGTTTTGTATCCTGATTCTTACAAATTGATGATTTTGTTTGTTGTAAGAAGAATGGATAGAAAGTTAATTTTACCTTCATTATTGTGGTTTGATATTGTGCTAACGCTTTTACTCTGATGATCCCGGTTTGGTGTTGTCAAGCGACAAGAAGCTTAAGGCATGTATAAAAAGGTGTGCACTATGTGCTTATGTGAACCCATGGCAGTTTTAATCCAATCCAATAAAAAGGAAAAGAAATAAGTCTAACAAAATGCATTTAAGAATTAAGATAATGACCAACTTGCAAGTTGGCAGACCCAAACGACCCTTAGTAGCTTTCTACTGCTGAATGTATTTATATTTTACTATTGTATATATGTAGTGATGAAACTTTTGTAATGCTTTCATGTTGTGCAGGTAAGTATTTGTCCAGTTTTGCTTAGGCGTCTTGCAATATATTTCTCATGACGAGAGTTATATGTTGGTAGAGAAGGATCAAGACTTTGGAATGGCAGTTCCCGAACACAAGAAACAGAAGTTCTATGAAATTACCGGCTAAGGAAAAGCTGCTACTATGGTCATTTACGATACTGGAAATTGGCTAAAAATCATATGATGGTTCATGGCAGGAACCATATGGCATCACCTTTTAGGTATTTATGAGACCGAGAGTTTAAGACATCCGCACCTATGTAATCAGTTAATTAGCACACGACCGATGATGCAAAAAATTAGATGTATTTCACCACATTAACACACTCCTCAACTATATTACACTTAAATAGTTCTCAATGTGGGATGGAACCTCAAAACCATCAATCATAGACACTTACCCCGACATGCATTGCAGACCCACTTACCTAGCCGTGCATCGCACGGGGATGCACTCTAGTATTTTAAATAGTAGTATATATATAATTAAAGAAAAAAAATTAAGAAAATATAATGAGATATAATAGAGAACAAAGTATAAAATACATGATACTAATTTTTTTACGGATACAACAAAATTCATGATTTAGAATCTATTTAATCTTTTTAACGGTAAAGACTACAATATTCATAATTTAGAATCTACTTTTTCTTTTCTTTTTTTTTTTTTCTTTTTTTTTTTTTTTTTTTTTTTTTCTGTTTTTCACTTTTTTCTTCTTTATTTTTTTTTTTTTTTTTTTTTTTTTTTTTTTTTTTTTTTTTTTTTTTTTTTTTTTTTTTTTTTTTTTTTTTTTTTTTTTTTTTTTTTTTTTTTTTTTTTTTTTTTTTTTTTTTTTTTTTTTTTTTTTTTTTTTTTTTTTTTTTTTTTTTTTTTTTTTTTTTTTTTTTTTTTTTTTTTTTTTTTTTTTTTTTTTTTTTTTTTTTTTTTTTTTTTTTTTTTTTTTTTTTTTTTTTTTTTTTTTTTTTTTTTTTTTTTTTTTTTTTTTTTTTTTTTTTTTTTTTTTTTTTTTTTTTTTTTTTTTTTTTTTTTTTTTTTTTTTTTTTTTTTTTTTTTTTTTTTTTTTTTTTTTTTTTTTTTTTTTTTTTTTTTTTTTTTTTTTTTTTTTTTTTTTTTTTTTTTTTTTTTTTTTTTTTTTTTTTTTTTTTTTTTTTTTTTTTTTTTTTTTTTTTTTTTTTTTTTTTTTTTTTTTTTTTTTTTTTTTTTTTTTTTTTTTTTTTTTTTTTTTTTTTTTTTTTTTTTTTTTTTTTCATGCATTCCTTCACACATTTCTTCAAAAACAAAGAGTAACCCTCTCAAGTTCAAGAATAGAAATCATAATAATAATAACAATCACCACCAAGTAATCTTCATTCAAGAAATTAAAGTTAGGGTTTGTAATTGGGGTGGTGGTGGCCGTTTTTCAAGAAAAAGGGAGAAAGAAGGATTCTCAAATTAAAAGTCTTGCATTAGATTGTTGTTGTTGAGGTATTGAATTCCCCTAATTTAGTTTTTATCCTTCTTTCAAAATTAGGGTTCATGGATGAACCAAATTTGGGGGTTTTGCTAGAAATTGAATTATGAGTATGTTTCCCCAATTCCTTAGTTAACCTAGTTGTCATTGAGTTGTATGAATGAGTTTGATTATGAAATGGTTAAGTTCATGTGAAAATTTTAGTTATTATGAAAAGTTGAAATTTTGATAGTTTTGAGATGTGGATCAAATGGTAGGATGAACTACCTAATGTTGTTGTTAAAAATGAAAGTAACTCAATGACAAATGGGTTGGGTTTTGGGTGTAGGAAGGCTAGTGATTGAGTATGGCTAGGTTAAGCTAGTCAAGTGGTGATTATAAGCTTATGCATTTTATGACATGATTATAGGTTGAAGCTTGTTTGTGCTTAATCGTTTTAGCTTTGTTGATCTATTTGCGGAGGAGGTGAGTATATTTGCATACCTTTATGTATACGTTGGGTCAATTACCATGAGACGTGGATATTCCGAGCATGGTAATTGATTTGGCGTTGAGCCCATGTGGGGCATAGTATTGTTGAGGCCTAAGAACCTCCGGGGCCTAAGAACCCCGATAGTCTCATTGGTTAGCTTATATGGATCCATATATGTTGTTTAGCGTGCAAGGTGAGTACTATAGATATGACACGACGGTGTCATAGTCTATATGCAACAGTCCTTGTGCATTGCCCTCCTTCGTATTCATAAATGTATGCAAGTATATTCACTAAGCCTTTGCTTATATTTTAGTTGTTTACCCTTTTATAGGTAGTTCCGGAAGAAGGAACTAGTGTTGTTGAATTAAAAGTCTTGGGTTAGAGCTTGAAGTGTTTGTGGAAGACGTGAAGGTACTAGGTCATTCTTGGATGAATGACAACTTTTGGTTTAGAGGCTTAGAAATCCCTATCCTCATGGCTCTTGGTACATTTTGATTTGATGGTCATACTTTTGTTAAAATTATGTAAAAGTCCAGGAGTAAAGCTTTTGGAAAGTTTGTGAAGTTGCATTTTGGTCGAAATTATGTCGAAATGGATAAATGACCCACTTGATGGTGTTCATGGGATTCTAAACAAGTTGATGTTGTAATGTATGTTTAAAATGTGTCCATGAAGTTGATGTCAGTTTCTGAATTGTGTTTTAAGATGTTTGTTTTGAATTTCGAAGGTTACAAGCTTGGGCAAGTGTTGAAATGACTTTTAGGTCTGCTGTTCTGATGCTCACTGCGACGCAGTGGGGATGGTTTTGCCCACTGCGGCGCAGTGAAGCTTTTCCAGACCCGAGTCCGAGATTTCCCACTGCGGCGCAGTGGGAGAGTGTAAAACCCACTGCGGCGCAGTGGGAGAGTGTAAAACCCACTGCGGCGCAGTGGGGCTTTTCCAGACCCGAGTCCGAGATTTCCCACTGCGGCGCAGTGGGAGATTCTCCACCCACTGCGGCGCAGTGGGAGAGTGTAAAACCCACTGCGGCGCAGTGGGAGAGTGTAAACCCACTGCGGCGCAGTGGGAGAGTGTACCCACTGCGGCGCAGTGGGAGAGTGTAACCCACTGCGGCGCAGTGGGAGTTTCTCCACACTGCGGCGCAGTGAGAGTTACCCACTGCGGCGCAGTGGGAGAGTGTACCCACTGCGGCGCAGTGGGAGAGTGTAAAACCCACTGCGGCGCAGTGGGGCTTTTCCAGACCCGAGTCCGAGATTTCCCACTGCGGCGCAGTGGGAGAGTGTAAAACCCACTGCGGCGCAGTGGGGCTTTTCCAGACCCGAGTCCGAGATTTCCCACTGCGGCGCAGTGGGAGATTCCCACTGCGGCGCAGTGAAATCCCACGGCCATGATTTTTCTTCCTCCCACTGCGGCGCAGTGGGAGAGTGTAAAACCCACTGCGGCGCAGTGGGGCTTTTCCAGACCCGAGTCCGAGATTTCCCACTGCGGCGCAGTGGGAGGTTCTCCACCCACTGCGGCGCAGTGGGAGAGTTCTCCACCCACTGCGGCGCAGTGGGGTATATATATAAAAAAAAAAAAAAAAAAAAAAAAAATCTTGTGTTTTCGGTTTATCGAGTTCAGTTCTTTCAAGTTGGTATCAAAGCCAAGGTTTAAGGGATTTAGGTATTCCCTCGTGTAGAGAGTGCCTAGACTTAAACCTTAGTTGAGACTCGACCTTAGGTAACCGAAATTTTATATGGGACCGAAAGAGTGTTTAATGAGGTTAGCTTACAAACTTGCTAGTATTAAAGCACAATAAGAAGCCGGCCTTATTGTGGTTGACATACTAACAAATTTATAAACTAACGGCATCAAACCTTGGGACGGTTTAGTATAAAGTCATAGGTTCTGGCTTCTAGTCATAGAGATAGATAGGTTGCGTAATTAAATCCGTTTTATCTACTCTTATTATAGTATGGCCGATAATCATCATGACGAAGATGAGCACAACGAACAAAACGAAAAAGAAGAGCCCTTATTTGCCGAGGATAGTATGGATATCTCGGACCAAATAGGGAGAGCATTGGAGAAGTATACTCCTCTTTTATTAAAAAGATTGAATCAAACTTTAGAAGGAGCTGTGAACGATCATCTTGCTCAAATGATTAGAGAAGAGGTTGCGGTCAATGTGCAACGGGAGTTTGAGAAAAGAGATGCCAAGGATAAAGGTAAAAAGGCCGAAGATGAAAGGGAGGTGGAAGTAACAGGGGAGAAGGTCTATAAGAAGAAGTTCACTTTTCGAGACTTTGAAGTGTGTCACCCACCGGAGTATCACGGTGATCGTGATCCCATCGTTTGTACACGATGGATATCGGAGATTGAAGGGGCATTCCGCACTAGTCAATGCCCCTCACACTTGAAAGTCATCTTTGCGGTTGGTATGCTAAGGAACAGTGGGAAGAGATGGTGGGATGGTTTGTTGGCAATAAAGAAGGAAGCTTTAGATCATGTCGAATGGCCCGAATTCAAGACTATGTTCTTTAAAGAGTTTAGGTCGGAAGCTGAAGTGACCAAGTTGAGAAGTGAATTTCTCAACGACTGCCAAGGCCACATGAGTTTGAACGAATTCCGAGCCCAATTCTTGGACAAGGCTCAATTTTGTCCAGAATTTCTCGAGAATGATCAATTGCTCAAAGAACAATTTTACTTGAAGCTGAAAAAGAGTCTACGGGAAAAGATTAGCCTACGCCAAATGGAGTCTTTTTCCATGTTGGTGGATGTAGCTAGGGATCATGAGATTGAACAATCTAGGGTAGACGAGAGTGATTTAAAAAGGAAGCATGAAGATGTGAATTCTCCCAACAAAAGGTTTAGACACGAGGGCAGTTCCGGCAACCACTTTAGTAAAAAGAATGTTCCTTTTTGCCGACAATGCAAGAGGAGCCATTCGGGAATGTGTAAAGCGGCGGAGAAGGGTTGCTATACTTGTGGGAAACCAGGACACGCAAGCCGGGAGTGCAAATCAAAACCACAGAAACCTATCATATGTTTTAAATGCTTTGAGGAAGGTCATATGAGGAGTTCATGTCCTAAGCTGACGGAAGGGGAAAGACATGAAGAAAGAAGAAGGGAGGCAGAAAGGAAGAATGCCCAGACTCATGGGAATCAACGAGGAAGATCCTTCCAACTAACTGTGGAGCAGGCAAGGAGCACCGATGATGTTATTACAGGTACATTTCTTGTATATAATGTGCCTATGCGAATTCTCTTTGATTCGGGGGCGAATAGATCATTTGTTGCAATTAGAGTAATTCACGTTATTCCCGTGTCCAAGTCATGTCTAGAAAATACCTTGCAAGTCGAAGTTGGTAATGGTAGGATGGAACTAGTGAAAGAGGTATATAGAGGGTGTGAGATTAAAATTTCTTCGGAACTCTTCCAAGCCAATTTAATTCCTTTTCCGATGGGAGAGTTTGATATAATCTTGGGTATGGATTGGTTGAGCTCATGTAACGCTAAGATCGCGTGTGATGAAAAGGCAATATATCTAAAGACCACCGAAGGTGAAGATTTGGTAGTTTATGGTGATAGAAAGGAGCGTTCTATATCTGTTTGTACCTTTGCTCGTGCCAAACGCTATATGTCTCATGGATGTCATGCTTACCTTGCTCACATTGTTAATGTTGAAAAGGAACCTTTATCTATTGAAGACATTCCAATCGTTAGTGAGTTTGCCGATGTTTTCCCCGAAGACTTGCCGGGTATTCCCCCCGAACGGCAAGTTGAGTTTTCCATTGATCTCATTCCGGGGGCTAACCCCGTTGCTAAAGCTCCTTACCGTTTGGCTCCAACGGAAATGCAAGAGATGATGAAGCAATTACAAGAATTACTTGACAAGGGTTTTATTCGACCTAGTATATAGATAAAATACATAAGTTAAAGTATTGCTAAATATAGTTTTAAGAGATTTAGTTAAATGCATAAGATAATTTATACTTACCATAAATTTTAGGAATGGGCTTTTAATATGAAACTTATATTTTTGTTATGCTTGTTAATAATATCTACTTATAAATGTTTCTAACAAAATGTAGGATTGGAAAGTAAATTCAAAATGAGTGAGAGGGGGTAAAGTGAGTCTTTAAAAGACATAAGCATATTCTGCATCGAAAGTCCAACTCAATTTTTGGTTTTGTGGAAACTTCTCACCTCTTTCCCAATCATGGAATATGGCTACCATATTTTGATTTTAAAATTCGAAGCTTTCTTTGACTAAAGGGACATGCGACAATAATCCATCTTTTTTTTTTTAATAATATTTTTCTCTCTTTTCTTTGAAAAAAAGTAGCACTATTCTAGAAGGACATTTGTTGATTATAAAATAGTTCATCTTTTTTTTTAACGGCAAATAGTTCATGTTTTAATAAACCCATAACAAAAAGAGTTTGATTACATGTCCAGAGAACGATATATAAATATACATACGGACAGATACGGTTGTTTTTTATATATTCTCCTGCAAAAAGTACAAAAGAATTGTGATATTTTACGTGTTTTGAAGAACATTTACTCGAACGATCACAATGATACTTCACGTAGTTAATACACAACTTTATGTTTATGGAAAACAACCGATTTTACGATTCAATTGGTATGAGGGTAAAAAAATTAAAAATATCCAAAACAAAGGCATTGTTCTTTGCCAATTTAACCTTCATACGATTTTTACTTGGGACTTGCATTTGCTTCCCCCTTTCAAGGGCACTGTTAAATGTCGATTCCAAAGGTTAATTACTTAATTACTTGTTAAAAATCACATCAGTAAAGGCAATCTTGGCACAACTAAATACAACAATGTACATTTCACCATTCTACAACAGATGTCAAGAAACAACATCGTCGGTACACAAAGTGAATTATGATGTGGCTAACATCCATGTGCCATAGCAGAAACCACCACATAATACCACCAAGGAAGAATCCAAAAGAATGACTCTAAACCAAATTTGATCTAAGCTGCTGTGATAAAATGAAGTGGCAAGTCTTCGAGTTGGCACCTCTTTCACGCATATATACAGTTTCTACATGCTGAAACGGTTCGAGGAAGATGGCCTTAGTCGATTGAGTGGGAGTCCTCGACTTGACTGTTCATCACAAAGCTTGGAAACCTCAAGGTTATGTCCCTGTAAAGCACCATCACAATCAGTAAAGCATCATAACCAGATACTAGAGGTGGTAGCAAATTCGATCATCTATGGATAAATGGGAAAAACTGGGTTATGTGCCTCTAACAGGTCAAATGGATGAGATTTTAAACATGTGGCTAATATAGAAACGAATTAGACGAGCTGATAAGTCAAACGAACTCAAAGTCACCTAAAACATATTCAGAATGCACAAAATTCCCTAACTCATTTTATTTCAAAGATTAGATTACAACTGTACTAATATACGCTTAACAATCATATTAAAACATCAATTATCTGTAAAATTCAAGAATCAAGATCAAAACATTTGGGACTTTGGCGATTGACGCGATCTTCCCAAACCATTCTAAATTTACACAATTTTCCAAGCAGCCTGACCCAGCCATTGTACTACTTCTACCAAATTCCTAACTGGGGATCAAGAAACAACAAATAATTGGCAAAAATGCAGCAACACAAATATGTCCGTAAATTTGTTGTAAATCAATGTTGAATAATCATGGACACAAGTGCTCGATATATTTAAATATACAAGGGATTCAAAGAATACTCAAATTTAATGATATAGCGGTTCCTTTATATATGGCTGTGTGCTTACATGTATAATATCCAATCCAAAACCAAATAACAAAAGAAAAAAGTCCCGTCATGATTGATATACCAAATTTGCAACATAAAATCGACGCTATAGTCTATAGCCTAAGTTCATGTAGTTAGTTTTACCAGGTGTTCTCATATTTGTCCAAACCATACCATCATGTTTTCCTCTTTCGTAGTTATAGAGTCAAATTTACTTTGCATCATAGCCTCTGTTCAAATTATGCCGTTAGCAAAACTTCATCATTTTTGGTAAAAAACAAAGACCAAAATTTCCTCTTGCGTCTCTCCCAAGTATTCTTTTTAGATATTAAGTAATACTTTGTATAACAACATGCATGACTATCTGATTTCATGTAAGGTGTTGGCATGCTCTAAACTTAACAAAATACAAAGCAAACTTGGGTCAAAATAAGGTGTCTGGCTTACATTAAATGAGGAAGAGTCATATTCTTCAATAATGATGGGTTCTTGTCTACATACTCTCTCCATTCTTCTTGGTCAATCCTACCATCACCTTTGCTATCTGCTTCTGTGAACGTCTAAAAGGGAATAGAAAAAAAAAATACAATCATCACACCATAAGTATTGAGGTTGCCATTAGCCCATTAAAAAATTAGAAACAAGCAGTCATACCTTGTCTACCATCGATTCGATTGTATCATCTGGTAGAGAAAGATCAGATTCATTAAGAAGAGCCGAAACCATTTCCTTCAACTGCAAAGAAAGTATCATTACCATTCAAAATTCTTAAGAAATATAATCCTAACTTGGGACAGGAACATATTTAGCAGTGAAAAATAGGCGGGTTGGGCTGATCCCGTAATGGCTCATAATAGTTTCAGGTCAAAACTCGTTGGTTTGGGTTGGAGCAACCGGCCAACAATTTTATCTTTATTCTATGTTTAAATTGGTAAAACGAGTTAAAATGGTACTATAATTTCTTTTGTGAAACACAATTTAGGACAATATGAGCATTTAAATACGAATCAGTTGACTTCGGCCCATACGAGCAACAATTTTTTTACCCATTATCAATGATATAACAGCCAAATTACCCTTCTCTAGACAAATGGGTTGAATAAGCCACCCCTTCAAAAATGTGAAGCACTACTCTAGACATCTAGAAAGAAGTACGAGCTAAAAGCGATCCTAGCTTATAGCTAGTAAAGAAAACAACACATAAAAACAACTTACCTCCTCTCGTTCAATGAAGCCAGTGCGCCTTAAATCATACAGTTTGAAGGCATCTGCAACAAGATTGGCATTTTGTATCGTATCAGATCTTATTATGTTTTATAGATATTGTGCGGCCTACTAGCTGCAAGAAAGCAGGAAAACCGTTCGTACGATTGACAAATTAGAAATAAAATAGTAATTAGCTTATCATCAATTCTTACACAAAACTTTGTCTGCTTGAGGAGCTTTTGGATGAAATACGCTCAACGAACGGACAAACTCATTGAAGTCGATATGCCCACTCCTATTCACATCAAAAAGATCAAATATCTGCAAAATTAACAAGTTAAGTTGCTAAAGGAATCACAGTTCAAAAACAATTATAAATATATGTACCATGTTGAGAGTTATATGATTTACTTCGACTTAAAAATGTCGTAGTTTATATCTTAGGCTTGTTCAAAATACAGTCACAGAACCCAACTTACCCGATCTGCAAACAGGTTCCGTTTATTGTGATTTCTGAACAATGCTAGGTGGAATTCATCCTGTCCATATATAATAAAGATTATATTTACAGAGAATACAACCTAAACTTCAAAGTGGACTTATTGGCAAAGATCAAGCAACAACAAAGTACTTCATAAAGCATACCTTCCCTATAAGCCCATCATCAACCATAGAACTGCTTAATTTCTCGAATAACTCATGCAAAGCCTCCACCTCGTTCACGGTAACTGCAAAAGTTGAAAGAAATCAATGTTACAGACTTACAGGTTCACAACGCTCCCGTATTTAAAACCCTTTGAGAAGTACAAGAAAGGGTTCTCATCTTATTTGTTTATTTGCGCAATAATGATTGCTTGCTCAAGATTTCCAAATGACAAAGTGTAGAAAGGATTATGCAGATACTATTACACTTTGATGCACCTGATTCACTTGCTTCAAATGCATCAAACAATAATGTCACGAGTACCAAAGAATAATAAGTAGGTGCATCATCCTTCCTATCCTACGCAATGAATCCTATCCTAACTACCAGAACCAGTACCCGTATATATAACCTAGAAAACACCAGTGAAGAAGAATTTATCGGCGAATATACAAAAGACTTACAAGGGGTCTCAGCAGCAAGCGCAACAGGATCAAAAGTAGGTGGCTTTTTTAAATTCTTTGAAGTTGAAGACATACAACCCATGATTACACCAGCAATAATATGAAACCTGTCCTAATTAACACGGCCGGATACTGGGATTTGCATATGCTCAAACAACCGTCTAAACTGACAACAACTTCTAACAATCTTTATCGCCACACGCCACCGATATCATATCGTTGTCAATAGCTAAAAATAGGAAACACTCATTAACTAGAATGTATAGCTATAACTATTAATAACTATAAACACCACACAAAAGTATGAACATTGATTCAGTGGATATGCTAACTAACACATGATCTAATTAATAAAGTAATTTCAGAGCATTAAAAATAATTAACTAAGATGAAAACCCACATTGACTGGATAATTATTTTATCAAAAACAAGAAGAAAAAAAACTGAAAAGGAAGCATTATTTATTTATTTATTTATTAATATAAATTAGTATAAAATCAACTCAAATATATACTCGTAATATATTATGAAGTCAGTGGAGATGGTAACAACAAACCTAACTTTAGATTATCTAAATCTTAATAATCATATATAATAACTTTATTAATGAAAATTCATATATACATAATTATAAGATATCATTAATACAAACATATATATATATCATCAGATAAGGAATAATTCAAAACATTTATTCTTTAAATACAGAAAAATATATGATGAAATAAACTTACCTTTTTTATTTGGATGAAATAACGTCAAATTAAGTAAAATAAAATGTTGATTTTGGCCGCATAAAATGAGTTTGGGCACTTTCTGAAAATGATGTTACCCATGATATACTCGTATGTATGTATTTATGTAAAACATGATTTTGAGATTTAATGTTGGAACTGTGAGTTTGGATCGAAAGTGTGTTTGTGTGTGTGCGTGTTGTGTGTGTGCGTGGAGGTAACTGAGAGAAAACCGGTAATAGTATATAATTAGATTTTGTTAGATGAGAAGGGTTGATTTACAAATGGGGTGGAAGGGGGTATTTATACATTAAGTCCTATTTTCACTAATACCCCTTCCACACTTAATAAATTACAATTCAACAACATAAATTTATAGCTAACAATCTCCCCCTTGGTGTTGAATTGTAAATGTAGCATCGTCTTTTGTCTTTAAATCTTGTCGGGTCCTTTTTGTTGAGAATCTTTGTTGTTTACAAATGGGGTGGAAGGGGGTATTTATACATTAAGTCCTATTTTCACTAATACCCCTTCCACACTTAATAAATTACAATTCAACAACATAAATTTATAGCTAACAATCTCCCCCTTGGTGTTGAATTGTAAATGTAGCATCGTCTTTTGTCTTTAAATCTTGTCGGGTCCTTTTTGTTGAGAATCTTTGTTGTTTAGTAGACTTTGAAGCTTTCTCTTTGTCTTCATCGTCTTCAAGCAGCTTTGACCTTTTCGATTCTTAAACATTTTGAGAAGACGAAGACTTGGGTTTCTTGTGGAATGCGGAAGCTTGGTATGAAGTGTGGAAGCTTGGCTTGGTTTTGAGTGTAGAACTTGGCTTGATCTTGAGTGTGGAGCTTGTCTTACTTATCAGTCTTTGATCATTTGTCTTTTGCTCCCCCTCAAACACACAATTTTCCCTATAACAAACAATTAATCCAAAATTGAATTTTCATTTTTGCTCCCCCTCAACCTGGGCATAATCTTCGGAGCAAAGAATCAGGCAAAGCAATGTGCTCCCCCTCAAAAGAATAATCAATCTCTTTCATCTTTTCTCCCCCTCATGATGAACATGTGTAACGTGTTCATCATGCAATAATGATTGAAAGCACAAATGGTGAATGAAAAGGTTTAATTATGAAGTAACGTCTCGATTAAACAGATTTTGAACGGGGTGTACACTGTTATGTGTACAAGCCAAATCACAACCACCTACTTGAATCCAGATGTTGGAACCCATGTGAGGGTGGGTCCAACTGGATATTTGAAAAAAGAAGTAGAAGGTTGTGCATAGTTAAGCACTTTTTGCACACGAGGGTGAATGACTCGTGGTGCAAACTTAAACAACTCAGAGAGCGAGTATTTAATGGGAGTGCTTTCAGGTTTTGGTTTGGGTTTAGCATGAGAGAACCAGCCATATTGATCTCTATAGTGAATGATTCCGGTGGTGGAATCCTTGAATATCTGGCAATGGCTGTTTAGAGGCTTGAGGGAAGGTGTGGTCGTGTGAGGTGTGTAATATGGGTTCATTTGTTTGAGAGTAGGATGAGGTTTAGTTGGAATGGTTTTTGTTTTGGTGGAATGAGGTTCTTTTGAGAAGTTGGGAGTTGTATGAGCTGGTTTGGAAGATGGCTGTGGGTGTTTATTGTTTTGGTGAGATGGTTTTGTATTATGAGGATTTGTTTTGGTTTTGGTTTTGGAGGAAGGGTGTTCTTTGATATTGGTTGATAGTTTTGGGTGATTGTGGTTTGATTGGGCATTTGAAGGAATGAATTTTGTTTTAGTTGAAGATGCAGTGGTTTGGTTGAGAAGAGGTGATTCTGGAGTACGAGTTGAAGGAGGATTCACTTGATTTGACTTGGTTGCAAGTTGAGTTTCCAATGACAAGGAATGAGCTTGAAGTTGTTGGATTAACTTCAAACATGTTTGCTCATTATTCCTCGAAGAAATGGACTTGTTTTGCAATTCACGATTGAGCTTCGAAATTTGTTGTTGCAAAACAAGTTCTTTAACTTGGGTTTCGAGGATGGTTTCAATGAGCTCTTGGAGAGAAATATCCAACTCATTGGTTAAATTGAGAATCTTTGACTGCAAATGATCATTGTCTTTTCGAAAACTTTCCATGTTTGACAAAATGAGATCATTAGCAGATTTGAGATCTTTGTTCTCATATTGGAGTTGCTTAATTTCAAGTTGAAAACTCTTGTGTTGGGTCATAATCGATTTAAAAGCAGCCACATTGACTTGTTTTTTTCTCAAAAATAATCACTCCACATGGAGCAAACAAGTTGGCACAACATGAACAAATTTGATTATCATGACAAAGTATTTCTTCCCAACTTGGCTCTTCACCCATTAAAAGATCTAATACCGTCGCAACAAAATTGTTCGGAATTTTAGTTGACATTTTGAAAGCAATCTTGATGACAGATCAATAGAAGAACAACCCAAGACAAGTACTTAAAAAAACAACCCAAGAATTATAAGACCCAAAATTAAGTATTAAATGAAAGCTAAGCCCAACAAATTAAAATCTAGTCCAAATCACAATTTGAGCACAATGTTATCTAGTGCTAAATCGTAAATAGTGTTTATGTGTGTGAGAGAGGGAGTTAGAGAGAGAAAGGGAGAAAGGGAATTGTATATCAAAAGGTTTATTTACAAATGAGAGGTGAGGGGGTTTATATAGGCTTGACATTTGCCTTAAACCCCTCCCTAATTACTTAACAAGTCCTTTTCTATTTACAAGTAAAACCTTCCATACTTCCCTAACATAATTAAAGGACAAATCTATTACAAGTGTACAAAACATGCACTAACAAATAATTAAAGCTAACAATCTCCCCCTTTAGTGCTGTTTTGTGAATGGTCACTTTCTTGATCTCTTTTTCTTTCTCTGTCTCCGATTCCTTTTCTTTGTGGATGATTCAGGCTTATCATGTTGAACTGATTGAGATTTGAATGCTCGCTTTCTGTACTTTTGATAATTCTCCTTCCAGAACCTTTTTGGAACAAAATGGTACTTTGGATCTTCAGGGCGGTTGGGTGGTTCAATGATGTTATCGGCAAAATCAACTGGTGGCATGTTATGAGGCCCTTGTTTGTTATTTGGTGAATACCTGACCCAAGTGCCTTCTGGAACATGTATCACACCACGGCGTTCCTTGGGCAGACGATCTTTCAATATCAATCTGGTTCGTTCCCTGTGATTAATCTTTGCCTTGATCTTCTTAATAACCTTCAACAATCTTTTCTTTTCTTTTTCTGACTCTTCGAACTCTAGAAGACCTTCAAACACATTCAAGCAACGCATCAATGTACCATCTGAATATTGAGAGAGTTCGTCGAGTCTTATGAAGATCTTGTGCCCCTGATCACTAACAAACACAAATCCTAGAGGATTATCAAACAGAGCTCCAGTGTTGAAATTATCAAGATTGACTCCAAGGATCCTTTGATTTGGTTATGTGAGATTCACCTTCTTTCTCTTCTTTTCAATGGCCAACTGGAAGTCCTTTTGGGTTTGGCTCAGGATTAGACTATCCATATATCTCTTTACAGCGTAATAAGCATCTTGATTCTCTGGATCTGGTTGAATGAGCCTTCTTGCAAAGTGATGGAGAAGGAAAATCAGATCATTAGCAGAAAGAAGATTGAATCGAGCTTCGTTGATTATGTATCGGCGATTATCTTCTCTTCTAACCACAAACCACATCAACCCAGGTCTTCGAGCAAAGCCTGGATCACGCCATTCTCTGAAATGGATGCTAATGACTTCGATGATCTTCAATTTGAGTTGATCTTTCCATGCCTTATGTAGTTTTTTGCTTCGAGCATCACGAAGATCTTTCAAATATTTTGCTCTCTGATGCTCAAGATCATAAGCACGTCTCGCCCTTATTTCATCGATATCGATCTTCACCAGTTCTTGTTGCTTTGAGAAGATTTCATAAACTTTTTCTTCAAGGAATTTAGTGGATTTGAAGAGGTGTGTTGGAAGTTTGAGATAATCGATCTGCTTTGCATAGTTTCTTCTGAAGCCACCATCATTTATTCGAACATTAGGAGTTCTGGTGATTTGTTGAATATGGGGATTGTTGAGAAAGTGAATTAGGTTATTGAAATTCATTTGGTTTAAGGCGGGGTCTGGTTGTGGAATGGTTTGATAAGTGTCAAAGCCTGGAGGAATATCATCGTCATCAGAGGAATCATCATCATCATTTGGATCAACATCAGGGAAATCAAAATCTTCACCAATTATGGAGGGATCACGCGGTAAGCCTTGTGATTGAGCATCATCACGTATATCTGAGCCCAAAATAATATCTGTAGCAGTACTGGCTCGAATTACAGAATTATCAAAATGAACTTCTTCGGTATGCTCAATATTTCTCATAAACTTTTTCTTCAAGGAATTTAGTGGATTTGAAGAGGTGTGTTGGAAGTTTGAGATAATCGATCTGCTTTGCATAGTTTCTTCTGAAGCCACCATCATTCTCTTCTTTTCAATGGCCAACTGGAAGTCCTTTTGGGTTTGGCTCAGGATTAGACTATCCATATATCTCTTTACAGCGTAATAAGCATCTTGATTCTCTGGATCTGGTTGAATGAGCCTTCTTGCAAAGTGATGGAGAAGGAAAATCAGATCATTAGCAGAAAGAAGATTGAATCGAGCTTCGTTGATTATGTATCGGCGATTATCTTCTCTTCTAACCACAAACCACATCAACCCAGGTCTTCGAGCAAAGCCTGGATCACGCCATTCTCTGAAATGGATGCTGATGACTTCGATGATCTTCAATTTGAGTTGATCTTTCCATGCCTTATGTAGTTTTTTGCTTCGAGCATCACGAAGATCTTTCAAATATTTTGCTCTCTGATGCTCAAGATCATAAGCACGTCTCGCCCTTATTTCATCGATATCGATCTTCACCAGTTCTTGTTGCTTTGAGAAGATTTCATAAACTTTTTCTTCAAGGAATTTAGTGGATTTGAAGAGGTGTGTTGGAAGTTTGAGATAATCGATCTGCTTTGCATAGTTTCTTCTGAAGCCACCATCATTTATTCGAACATTAGGAGTTCTGGTGATTTGTTGAATATGGGGATTGTTGAGAAAGTGAATTAGGTTATTGAAATTCATTTGGTTTAAGGCGGGTTCTGGTTGTGGAATGGTTTGATAAGTGTCAAAGCCTGGAGGAATATCATCGTCATCAGAGGAATCATCATCATCATTTGGATCAACATCAGGGAAATCAAAATCTTCACCAATTATGGAGGGATCACGCGGTAAGCCTTGTGATTGAGCATCATCACGTATATCTGAGCCCAAAATAATATCTGTAGCAGTACTGGCTCGAATTACAGAATTATCAAAATGAACTTCTTCGGTATGCTCAATATTATCTACATTATGCTCTTCTGCTTCAATATCTTGAGGAGGATCTCTAGATTGAGCATCATCACCTATATCAGTGTCACCTATAACCTCAGTTGCAGCATTGGCTCTTACATTGGCCACAGCTTCATCCATATTCTCCCCCTCGTGGTGATCCTGATCATCAGAATCATCACGTCTTTGCATAACAACAGCTTGCTTGCATGTGGCCTCAAGTTCAATAATTCTTTTCTGAGCCGCTTCAAGTGCTGCATTGGCAATAAACTTATCTTGTTCGGCTTGCTGCTTTAAAAGAGTTATCCTGTTTTGGTGATCATAGCGAGCTTGTAAGGTTGCAAGAATAGCTTTGTCAAATGAATCGGTTTGATCATTGAGGGAGATGAGATGGGCATATAAATCATTATAAATTTCCGCCAAGCGAGTATGTCTAGGAGAAGGAGCATGATCGGATCCAGGTTTAGAATTTTTATCGGATGATGATGATGAGGAAGATGAGTGAGAAGGCGACGGTGAGTTACGAGGGATGATTGGTGGAGGTTGAGTTTGGGTTTTTCTAGTGTGGAGAAGACCTGCAGCGTCAAGAGCCATGATCTCTGCACGCTCATCTAGATCATATGGAATGTGCAAGCGTTCAGCGGCTGCAGGAGGACTATCAGACTAATCGCTATCAGATGGTTCAGTTGCAGCAATGCTTTGCCTTTATCTTTGTGGAGCTCTTCGGTTAGTGGCGGTTCAATTGAGAAAGGAGGTAAGACCGACGTAGAAGTCGTTGTCGCAACTGTAGGCTCCGGAGGGTTTACAGTGCGGCCTGAAGGTTGTGAGCCAACAGGGCTTCCCAATGATTTATGAAGCGTAAGCTCTACATTGGTTGTTGCAGAACGAATCGGCTTAGCACGAACGCACAGCACAATGATCCGGTTGGTGGGACTTCCGGGATCCTCTGGATTGCCCGTTGAACTGGAAGATGGGCTAGGAGGAAGCCAGGCGAGCCTAACCTCCTTAAAGCTTCTTCTGAAGCCACCATCATTTATTCGAACATTAGGAGTTCTGGTGATTTGTTGAATATGGGGATTGTTGAGAAAGTGAATTAGGTTATTGAAATTCATTTGGTTTAAGGCGGGTTCTGGTTGTGGAATGGTTTGATAAGTGTCAAAGCCTGGAGGAATATCATCGTCATCAGAGGAATCATCATCATCATTTGGATCAACATCAGGGAAATCAAAATCTTCACCAATTATGGAGGGATCACGCGGTAAGCCTTGTGATTGAGCATCATCACGTATATCTGAGCCCAAAATAATATCTGTAGCAGTACTGGCTCGAATTACAGAATTATCAAAATGAACTTCTTCGGTATGCTCAATATTATCTACATTATGCTCTTCTGCTTCAATATCTTGAGGAGGATCTCTAGATTGAGCATCATCACGTATATCTGAGCCCAAAATAATATCTGTAGCAGTACTGGCTCGAATTACAGAATTATCAAAATGAACTTCTTCGGTATGCTCAATATTATCTACATTATGCTCTTCTGCTTCAATATCTTGAGGAGGATCTCTAGATTGAGCATCATCACGTATATCTGAGCCCAAAATAATATCTGTAGCAGTACTGGCTCGAATTACAGAATTATCAAAATGAACTTCTTCGGTATGCTCAATATTATCTACATTATGCTCTTCTGCTTCAATATCTTGAGGAGGATCTCTAGATTGAGCATCATCACGTATATCTGAGCCCAAAATAATATCTGTAGCAGTACTGGCTCGAATTACAGAATTATCAAAATGAACTTCTTCGGTATGCTCAATATTATCTACATTATGCTCTTCTGCTTCAATATCTTGAGGAGGATCTCTAGATTGAGCATCATCACGTATATCTGAGCCCAAAATAATATCTGTAGCAGTACTGGCTCGAATTACAGAATTATCAAAATGAACTTCTTCGGTATGCTCAATATTATCTACATTATGCTCTTCTGCTTCAATATCTTGAGGAGGATCTCTAGATTGAGCATCATCACGTATATCTGAGCCCAAAATAATATCTGTAGCAGTACTGGCTCGAATTACAGAATTATCAAAATGAACTTCTTCGGTATGCTCAATATTATCTACATTATGCTCTTCTGCTTCAATATCTTGAGGAGGATCTCTAGATTGAGCATCATCACGTATATCTGAGCCCAAAATAATATCTGTAGCAGTACTGGCTCGAATTACAGAATTATCAAAATGAACTTCTTCGGTATGCTCAATATTATCTACATTATGCTCTTCTGCTTCAATATCTTGAGGAGGATCTCTAGATTGAGCATCATCACGTATATCTGAGCCCAAAATAATATCTGTAGCAGTACTGGCTCGAATTACAGAATTATCAAAATGAACTTCTTCGGTATGCTCAATATTATCTACATTATGCTCTTCTGCTTCAATATCTTGAGGAGGATCTCTAGATTGAGCATCATCACGTATATCTGAGCCCAAAATAATATCTGTAGCAGTACTGGCTCGAATTACAGAATTATCAAAATGAACTTCTTCGGTATGCTCAATATTATCTACATTATGCTCTTCTGCTTCAATATCTTGAGGAGGATCTCTAGATTGAGCATCATCACCTATATCTGTCAGCATCATATGGAATGTGCAAGCGTTCAGCGGCTGCAGGAGGACTATCAGACTAATCGCTATCAGATGGTTCAGTTGCAGCAATGCTTTGCCTTTATCTTTGTGGAGCTCTTCGGTTAGTGGCGGTTCAATTGAGAAAGGAGGTAAGACCGACGTAGAAGTCGTTGTCGCAACTGTAGGCTCCGGAGGGTTTACAGTGCGGCCTGAAGGTTGTGAGCCAACAGGGCTTCCCAATGATTTATGAAGCGTAAGCTCTACATTGGTTGTTGCAGAACGAATCGGCTTAGCACGAACGCACAGCACAATGATCCGGTTGGTGGGACTTCCGGGATCCTCTGGATTGCCCGTTGAACTGGAAGATGGGCTAGGAGGAAGCCAGGCGAGCCTAACCTCCTCAAAGCTTCTCTCCGCAACGCCTGTATTCAGTGCTTGCTCGATGATGGCACCGACAGGTCTTCCATACGGTCCTGGAAAAGGTTCACGAACCAATTCTCTGTATGTTCTGGCAACGTCCAAAGGACGTGCGTGCTCATGATCCAGTGACCTAATTGGCGATCTAGACTCAATTGTGTTATCAAGAAAAGTCAGGAGAGAGGCAAGAGTCTCCGCTGCTTCAATATCGGCTTCCTCCGAATGAGGAATCGATAGTGGATGCGGTTGGTGCCTGTGCAATGATGCATCTGAATCCTGTGGAGAGGATCCAGAGCGGCGAGGAGGTGAAATATGCGAGGGTGGGGAGTCCTCGACTTCTATCCTAGGGTTGTCATCCCAGCGAATAAGTGGTTCAACTATCGAAGGACCAACGTTTTCTTTATGCCCAGTACCTAGCCCGGACCGCTCATTCTCTCCAATTTGTTTTTCAACCCCTCCCTCCAAACCACCTTGTCTCTCCGGAGATTCTAAGGTAACCTCTTCCTCAATCGGTGGAAGAGATTTGGAAAATTTGAATTTTACTTTGCGAATCTTCTTTGATTTATGTTGAGTGGAAGAAGATGAAGGAGATTCGGAAGAAGATGAAGTGAAAGGAGAAGGAATGTTGAAGGATTGATCATGTGGAGGTGATGTTTCATCACAGAGAAGTGTTTTTGTTTTTGATTTAGACTTAGATTTGTGATGGGTTTTTTGTTTCTTTTTCGGTGGAGCAGAAGTTGATGAGGATTGTGCAGATAAGCTTGGTGCCTCTTCTCCAACTAACCCCTCTTTTCTTTTCCTAGACCTATTACCCTCACCAGGCGACCTATGCGGGGGAGCGGTAGGCGGCTCTCGGCGTTGAGCAGCCATACCCCCGGTTAAAAACACTCTGTAATTCATGAGGTCACTATCCTCATGGGGCACCAAGCGAATAAGCGAAGCTGGAATAGGCATAAATGGAATATTTTCAACACCAGAGTTTCCATAAACAGTTTGATAGCGAGGGAAGCGAATTCGGTGGGAGCGAGGAAATCTTTGAATGTTGTCATGAGTGTTCAATGTTCCCTGAAGAATGATTGTCAGGAAACGGATGAAAGGAATGTACTTCTTCGTTGCATTGTATTTTCCTTTGACATTCTGTCTCAGATGATCCCAAGCAACAGCTGCAAAATCGACATGAACATCGTAGGCTATTGCAAATAAGTACGTCAGAGTTTGGGAGGTTATCGCCTCCTGGCCTTTTCTTGAAGGTGATAGACAGTAGTTGATGATTGAGCATAACGGATACCATAATCTGTGAAGATTCTTCTTTTTGAATTCACCAATAGTGTTGAGAGGACCGTTATATCCAAGCTCTCTGACCCGTTCAAGCATTTCACGAACAGGTGGTGGATCAACAAATTATGTGGCTCCCTCGCGAGAAGTTGTTGTGGGAAAACCAATTACTCTTCGGAAATCTTCAAGCGTAAATGTGAATGCTTGAGTTGATCCATCGGTTGTTAGGAGCTCAAATTGAAAGTATGGTGTGCTCGATCTTCCTCTTGGTGCGATATATTCGATGGTACGCCACAGTTGAAATAGCAGTTCTTCTTCTATACCCGGAGCAGTTACAGTCAAGACATGATATAGAGGATGGTATGTGAGTATAACTGGTATGATCCCATGATGACATGAAAAGGGTATAATCAACTGATAGTTGTTGGGCATATTTTCTGTCGCACCATCTTGGAGGAAATTCATACTGCGGTTAAGAAGAAGACGAATAGGAAACATTGTTTCCAAGGTTAATTTACTCAAAAAGATTTAATCGTACACTGTTTTTCACAGAAGATGCGAAGGCAGTACAACAAGGCGTTCGATACCTTGCTTCTTAGGGAAAACCAATATAAGATTTAAAAAATATTTTAAGAAATGAAAGACTCATCAAAATTGTTCTAACACTCAGTTTCCAAAAGACAAAAAGGTAGTACATCAAGACGTTCGATACCTTGCATCCCAAGAAAACTGAGAGATAGATTTTTTGAAAAATGAAGCACAATTTTGCAGAAATATAGGGACAAATGTTTGTGAAGCCGGACAGATCAATGAACATGGAAGTTTGTTCAAGAGAGAGGATTGGACTCACAAAGTTGGTATAAGAAAAGTTTCATGAAAGATCAAACCTGAAGGAAAATGAGATTTTGATGGTTGAACAAATATGAAAAATTTCTTAAAAAATTGAAAACCGGTTTTATAAAAGAATTTCAGGAAAATGTGAAGTAAAATCAGTTTTAAGAAAATGTTATGTAAAACCGGTTTTCAGAAAATGTTATGAAAAACCGGTTTTCATATTCAAACATGAATTTTGTTTGTTTTAATACTGGTATTCAAGTGGAAAACCGGAATTATTAAGAAATTACCTTTTATAACAAAGATGATTTAAAAGATAACTAAAACCGGTTTTAGAAAGCCGGTGTTGACAAAGCATCAAGATACTTAGTATAATACTAAGTATCGATGCACTTGTTTTGCGCAGGTAGACATGAAAACAATCACGCACAGTCAAGACACACATGCAAACATATATTCAAGCAAGGAAAGCAATTAAAGCACGTACGAACAATATCAAATCAAAGCATATACATATAAGTGAAATATGATGAAATGACACAATCGTAAATGAGATTATACCTGCTAGAATGTATGACAAATAGGGAAAACAAATCACTAACACAAGTAAATCACCCCTGGAAAGATAATCACAAAGTATATTGTTAAGGGAATGAAAACCGGTAATAGTATGAAAACCGGTTTTCAGAAAAGTTATGAAAAACCGGTTTTCAGAAAAAGTTATGAAAAACCGGTTTTCAGAAAATGTTATGAAAAACCGGTTTTCAGAAAAATGTTATGAAAAACCGGTTTTCAGAAAATGTTATGAAAAACCGGTTTTCAGAAAAGTTATGAAAAACCGGTTTTCAGAAAAGTTATGAAAAACCGGTTTTCAGAAAAGTTATGAAAAACCGGTTTTCAGAAATGGTATGAGAAAACCGGTTTTCAGAAAATGTTATGAAAAACCGGGTTTCAGAAAAAGTTATGAAAAACCGGTTTTCAGAAAATGTTATGTAAAACCGGTTTTCAGAAAATGTTATGAAAAACCGGTTTTCAGAAAATGTTATGAAAAACCGGTTTTCACAAACATGTTATGAAAAACCGGTTTTCAGAAAATGTTATGAAAAACCGGTTTTCAGAAAAAGTTATGAAAAACCGGTTTTCAGAAAAGTTATGAAAAACCGGTTTTCAGAAAATGTTAAGGGAAAAAGGTTTTAAGGACTTTAGGAAAAATTTAAGGGAGGAATGAGAAATTCACAGAGGACATACAATGAGTAAAGATATATACAAACTCCCCCTAGGAACATGCAGACTCAGATAAATTCTACTAACTCCCCCTAAAAACATGCATTCTATCCTTGTTCTCCCCCTCAAACATTGCATGTAAGAGCACTCAAGCACACATCAATGGTTTGACCAACAAAAAAAAACATAGAATACATGGTAAGGAAGCATTTAAGTTTGTAGATCAAGCATACCCAACTTGGTTTTCAAGAAATTAAACCTTTGTTCATCCAAATGTTTTGTGAAGAGGTCGGCAAGTTGGTAGTCAGTTGGGACAAAGTAAAGTTCAATATTACCTTTCTCAACATGATCTTTGATGAAGTGATACCTTACATCAATATGCTTTGTTTTAGAATGCTGAACAGGATTGCAAGAGATTGCAATGGCACTTTTGGAGTCACAGTAGATGGGAATTCGGTCATACTGGAAACCATAGTCAGAGAGTTGAGTCTTCATCCACAGAACTTGAGAGCAGCAACTAGCAGCTGCTACATACTCAACTTCAGCAGTGGATGTGGAAACACAATTTTGTTTCTTTGAGGACCAACCAACCAACTTGTCTCCAAGGAACTGCACACTACCTGAAGTACTTTTGCGATCCAACTTACACCCTGCATGGTCAGTATCTGAGTAGGCGGTTAGTTCGAAACCGGTATCTTTCGGATACCATAAACCAAGGTTCATAGTTCCCTTAAGATAAAAATACGCTTAACCGATTGAGCATGACTCTCCATAGGGTTTGCCTGAAATCTAGCGCACATGAATGTAGCAAACATAATGTTCGGTCGACTAGCAGTTAAGTACATGAGGGATCCTATCATACTGCGATAAAGTTTTTGAAAAATGAAGCACAATTTTGCAGAAATATAGGGACAAATGTTTGTGAAGCCGGACAGATCAATGAACATGGAAGTTTGTTCAAGAGAGAGGATTGGACTCACAAAGTTGGTATAAGAAAAGTTTCATGAAAGATCAAACCTGAAGGAAAATGAGATTTTGATGGTTGAACAAATATGAAAAATTTCTTAAAAAATTGAAAACCGGTTTTAGACATGAATTATGAAAGCCGGTATTAAAGAAGAATATACTAAAGCCGGAAATAATGACTAAAAGATGAAAGCCGGAATTAGTGAAGAATATACCTGAAAGCCGGTATTTGAAGAATTGATGAACTAAATCCGGTTTTCAAAAACTTGGAATGAAGAAATTGTGTTGTAAAACCGGTATTTGTTTGGAAAAAGTTTTTGAAAAAGGAAAGCCGGTAGGAAAGCCGGTTTTGAATGAGAGAAAGCCGGTTTTACTTAAGAATTAAAATACTTAGAAAAATTTCGAAGGAAGTCAAAATGGGGGTCAGACCCGGTATTTATAGGGGTCAGAACCGGGTATGACTTCCGGTTTTCGGGTCAAACCCGGTTTTTTTTTTTTTTGGAGATTAAAGGTTTAAGGACTTTTAGGAAAAATTTAAGGGAAAAAGGTTTTAAGGACTTTAGGAAAAATTTAAGGGAGGAATGAGAAATTCACAGAGGACATACAATGAGTAAAGATATATACAAACTCCCCCTAGGAACATGCAGACTCAGATAAATTCTACTAACTCCCCCTAAAAACATGCATTCTATCCTTGTTCTCCCCCTCAAACATTGCATGTAAGAGCACTCAAGCACACATCAATGGTTTGACCAACAAAAAAAAACATAGAATACATGGTAAGGAAGCATTTAAGTTTGTAGATCAAGCATACCCAACTTGGTTTTCAAGAAATTAAACCTTTGTTCATCCAAATGTTTTGTGAAGAGGTCGGCAAGTTGGTAGTCAGTTGGGACAAAGTAAAGTTCAATATTACCTTTCTCAACATGATCTTTGATGAAGTGATACCTTACATCAATATGCTTTGTTTTAGAATGCTGAACAGGATTGCAAGAGATTGCAATGGCACTTTTGGAGTCACAGTAGATGGGAATTCGGTCATACTGGAAACCATAGTCAGAGAGTTGAGTCTTCATCCACAGAACTTGAGAGCAGCAACTAGCAGCTGCTACATACTCAACTTCAGCAGTGGATGTGGAAACACAATTTTGTTTCTTTGAGGACCAACCAACCAACTTGTCTCCAAGGAACTGCACACTACCTGAAGTACTTTTGCGATCCAACTTACACCCTGCATGGTCAGTATCTGAGTAGGCGGTTAGTTCGAAACCGGTATCTTTCAGATACCATAAACCAAGGTTCATAGTTCCCTTAAGATGCCAAAAAATACGCTTAACCGATTGAGCATGACTCTCTATTGGGTTTGCCTGAAATCTAGCGCACATGAATGTAGCAAACATAATGTCCGGTCGACTAGCAGTTAAGTACATGAGGGATCCTATCATACTGCGATAAAGTTTTTGATTGTAAGGTTTGCCATTAAGGTCAGCATGAATTTTAGTTCGAGATTCCATGGGAGTACCAATTGGTTGACAATTAGACATATCAAACTTTTTCAACATGTCAGAGATGTATTTATTTTGGCAGATAAAAATACCGTTTGACATTTGTTTGACTTGAAGACCAAGGAAAAAGTTTAATTCTCCCATCATACTCATTTCAAAATGTTTGACCATTAACGCAGAAAAGTTTTTGCAGTACTTAGGATTTGTGGATCCGAAAATTATGTCATCTACATAGATTTGGATTAAAAGAATGTCACTACCTTGACGTTTGATGAACAAAGTAGTGTCAATTGTACCTTTGCTGAATCCAGATTGTAATAGATAGGCAGACAGAGCATCATACCAGGCACGAGGGGCTTGCTTAAGGCCATACAAAGCCTTGTCTAACCTGTAAACATGAGTTGGACGCTTAGGATCCACAAAGCCCTCGGGTTGACCAACGTAAACTTCTTCTTTCAGCACACCATTCAGAAAAGCAGACTTGACATCCATTTGATAAACCGTAAAGTTTTTGAATGCCGCATAAGCCAGGAAGATTCGAATGGCCTCAATGCGAGCAACAGGAGCAAACGTCTCATCATAATCAACGCCATCTTGCTGAGAAAAACCTTTGGCAACCAATCTAGCCTTGTTTCGAACAACGACTCCATTCTCATCCTTTTTGTTTTTAAAAATCCACTTTGTCTTGATCGGTTCTTTATGAGTGTAGGGATTAGGAACAAGTTTCCATACTTTAAGGCGCTCAAACTGAGATAGCTATTCTTACATGGCTTTTACCCAATCCAGATCATGAAGAGCCTCACTGACATTACTGGGTTCAACCATGCTCAAGAAGTTGACAAATAAACATTCATTTGCAGAGGCAGAACGTGTGGTTGGGCCAGCGTTAGGATCCCCAATAATCTGAGTGGGAGGATGAGGAAGCATGGAGCGAGACCATTTCCTTGAGTGAGGAAGTGGATCAGCAGGATCATTGTTTTCATCAGGATTGATAAAGCCTGGAGGATGTTGTTCAGCAACTTGCTCAAAGCTCGGCTCATTTGGTAGGACAAATTCTTCTTCATCAGAGTCAGCATCAGTTGATTGATTTGATCCTGGAGAATGTTGCTGAGCAGACACTAATGAAGGATCCTATGGTGCTGAAGACAAGTTAGAAAAGTCAGGGGAAGATACATTTGTAGACGAAGAATTGACCGAAGGTGGAGAAGATGATTCATTAGAAGAGGTGGCAGGAGATGAACTTTGTTGATCAGCAGATGAGCTCTCAGGTTGAGATGGATTGGAGAACGATTGTTCAGGTGAATCCAAGGGTTGGACCAAAGTAGGAGGACGATCATGATAAAATTCTTCAAACAAAATGTCTAACTCTTTAGCGGTTGGTTTGGAGAAACTTTGTTTATCAGAAGTTCTGTTCTGTGTAGCGGAAGCTTGTGGACATTGAAGATCGGGTCTTGAACCGTGTTGTTCAAGAACCATCCCAGAGAGTTCATCAAATTTAACATTCATACTCTCTACAATTTGTTTGGTTCTACGGTTATAGACACGATAAGCAATGGATTCTCTTGAATAACCAACAAAATAACCCTCGTCACCTTTTGGTTCAAATTTTCCAAGATTATCTCTATCATTCAAGACATAACAGACACACCCAAATATATGGAAATAGTTTACATTTGGTCTTCTCTTGTTGATGACTTCATATGGAGTAATGTCAAACCTCTTGTTGATTATAGATCTGTTTTGAGTAAAGCAGGCAGTTGCAATGGCTTCAGCCCATAGATTTGGTGGTAATCTAGAATGAGCAAGCATAGTACGAGCAGCTTCAACAAGAGTTCAATTTCTTCTTTCAATGACTCCATTTTGTTGAGGTGTTCGTGCAGCTGAAAATTGATGAGTGATACCGATAGAAGAGAAGTATGATCCAAGAGTAGCGTTCTTGAATTTGGTACCATTATCAGAACGTACATTACGAACAGAGGTTTGAAGATTTACTTGTGTCCTTTTGATGAAGTCAATGATTACTTGAGGAGCCTCACTCTTTTCACGAAGAAAATAGACCCAAGTATAGCGAGAGTAATCATCAATAATGACAAGAATGTATCGTTTAGCATGAATGCTTTGGACACGCATAGGGCCACACAAATCCATGTGAAGGAGATGAAGAGGAGCATCAGTGCTTAAATGCTTCTTTGGTCTATGAGACGCTCTCCTGAGTTTTCCAATTGAACATGCAGAACAAACATGGTTGGTGTCATACTTGAAATCAGGTAGACCATCGACGAGTTGTTTATCAACTAGGGTATTAATTGTATGGAAATTAAGATGAGAGAGACGACGATGCCATAGCCAAGATTGTTGGGCTGAAGCTTTAGACAGAAGACAAATATTTGAAGATGGAGTTGGAATATTGTTGAGATCAATGGTGAACAAGTTGTTATCTCATGAACCAGTAAGAATATCGACACCATCTTCGGTTTGAACTTTACACTCATATCTTCTAAAGAGGACTTGCAGATCATTATCACAAAATTGGCCAACACTGAAAAGATTATGGCCCAAACCTTCAACATATGACACACGTTTTATGGTGATGCCATTTTGAACAATATCCCCATAGCCAAGAATGGGAGCTAGATGATCATTTCCAAATCTTACTGTTCCCATGAACCGTTCAACAAAGTTTTTTAACAATGATTTGTTACCAGTCATGTGTCTGGAACATCCGGAATCGACGTACCAGACACAAATAAGGAATTCCTGAAAAAACAGGAAATATGGTTTTAGGTACCCACTTAAACTGGGTCCATTGAAGGTCAGGAGATTTAACATGCAAGTATAATTATTTGGAGAACAAGAAAAACTTAAATGAAACAGATGAAATAGAAGAGCAAATATAAACAGTAAAAGAAACACACGAATAAACACACAATTCAGCAAGAATTTTATTGAAAGCAAGTAACCACACAAACAAGATCCAAAATTTAAGGTACGAATTACATGCAATACTCCTTAATTAAAGAGTACAAGAAGAACTAGTCCTAAGAGCATTAGAGTTATCTAAAGCAATAGGCCTACGAACTATCCACTCTTGTTTCACAGAAGTTGATTTCCCATCAAGCTTGACTTTCCTAGAAGCATGCAAGTATCTATCCTTAGGAAGCCATTTACTTTGACAATTTAAGCACAAGTGACCTGAAACATTAACATTTTTAAGGTTAGTGGAAGACTGTGTGTTCTTGACAGGTTTCTTCTTGATGGTCTTTTTGGCAGGTGGTGTTTGCTTTTTGTAAGTGGGAGAAAACCAACCATACTGATCTTGATATCTAACTATTCCTACAGCATCATCTCTAAATACTTTTAGAACGTTCTTAGGTGTAACTGTAGATTGCTTAGGAGAGCTAGAATACCTGTGATATCTAGGTTGTGCAGAAGCATGATTAACAAGTGGATGTTGTTTCATCTTATTGAGTCGGGATTTTGGGGTAGGGGTCTTCGGTGCTGTAGAAGTTTTGGGTACTTGGTTGGTCTTTGGTCTTTGAAACTTCTCATGGAATGTGGTTTTAGTCGAAGAGTGTGATTTTGGAATCCTTTTTAATGAAAATTCAACCTTTTCTTCTTTTGGAACAAATTGTTTTTCAAAATCAGGATCATATGAATGATCTTCTTCTAAAAAGTTGTTTAGATTAGGAAGATTGGAGAAATCCATTTTGGCATATTTAACTTTAGATTTGGATTCCAAACTCACACTTGGGACATTTGGTTTAGGGTGACAAGGACTTTCTTTGGATGAGATTGAAGCATTTGTTGCATTTGAAAACTTTGAGAGACTTAGTTCACCTGATTTGACTGAACTGAAACTTCCCTTGAGTAAATTTGAAGCTTTTTCATTGTTATTATCTGCAAAAGCTTGGAGAACAATATTCTTGTACTCCATTTCCATCTTAATTTTATTGAGTTCAGCGAGTACTTTCAATCTTTGTTCTCTTTCTTTTTCAAATTTTTTAGATAAAGTATCAAATTCATTCAAGTAAGTTTGTGTTTCTTCAGAAAACTTGAGAGGTTCAGTATCAAAAACGTTTGGAAAGAAATGATCTTTTTCAACTTCGTATTCACAATCAGTTTGAACCGAAACGTGAACCCCTTCAAAAACTTCCTTTTTGATACACCGTTCCTTTTCTAAATCAAGTTTTAATGCAGCAATCTCATCTAAGTAAATCTGGGGGTCAAGTGGGATCTCATTGGTAGGAATGTCAAGGTCTGTTTGAATCGAAACATTATATGTCTTAACAAAATCCCATTCAGTTTGCACAGCAGCATCAACAAGATCACATGCAGAAATATAGGAAAGAGAAGACGAAGACATGATATCTTCACAAGCAGAGCAATTAGGTTCAGCACAATCATAAACTACTCCAATTGGTGAGGTAGAAACAGATGATACAGTCTTGTGATAGTGATTTTGAGTCATTAAATTATCTAGCAAAAGTTGTTGCGCATCAAGAGTTCGTTTTAGATCTTCAATTTGTTTTTCCAAAACACTTTGTGGAATGTATGGTCGGACTAAAGCAGGTTTTGGGCCAACACATTCTTCCATTTGATAGGACTCATTAGGATAAACCACAAGTTGTTGTTCATCTGAACTTTCATTGATTTCAACAAGTGTAACAGAATGAGTTTTTCTTTTCGGAACAAGTGGAAGATTGAAAAGATCATTTGACGCATTAATTTGATCATAATTGCATTGAATAGCACATTTTGCTAGATAATAATCTGTCTCAATGTCACCATAACTTGGTCTCACAAATTGAGTGTTCATGCCATACCGCATTAAATTGGCATCATAGAGAGATGGGACTTCCTGTTGTGCTTTGAGCAAATTCTTTGGATTCTCAAAACCTAACCCTTGAGTCAACCCATTTTCAAAATCTTTAGGCTTGTTTAAAAAGATTTGTTTATTAGATCGATCGATTCTGTAAACCTTTTCTTGATAAAACTTGATTTCTTCATTGAGTTCATCAATTTTCTTATCAAGTTGTTGATTATATGAATCTTTTATGTAGCAAGCATAGTTTAAATCAGAAATTTTGTTTTCTAATTCTTTCAAAGCCGGGTTGGACTCTTTTAACTTAATTTTCAGGGACTCAAGGTCTTCAGCCAAAGCATTTGCTCGAAACGTTTCATTGGACTTTGCAATTTGCACCTCTTTGATGGTCTTGGTTAATTCAAAAACTTTGGTCTCAAGTTCTTGATTTGCAAGTTGCAACACAGAAGAAGGGGTAAAGGAAACAGAAGTCTGATTAGCTGTCAATTCATCAAAATCTTTTTGAAGTTTTTCATGTATGGTTTGAAAATCAATCAAAAGTTTTTCTTTCTCTTGTAAAGATTCAGTTAAGTTAGAAACCTCAGTTTTCAAAGATTTATTTGTTTCGACAGCTTTATTCATGTATTCATCGAGTTCACGTTTAGGAATAGTACAAACCTCATCATCTTCAGATTCAGAACTGATACCACCTTCATCAAGTTCCTTGGACCGCTTAATCTTCGTCATGAAACAAACATTTGCAACAAGCTCTTCAGTCTCTTCATCAGAAAGGTGCAACCATTCGTCGTTTTCAGCAAGAAGAGCAATACCACTTTCTTGTTGTTTCACAAGCAAGAGCTTGTTCTGGTAGTAGGTGGAATTCTTCTGACGAGGTTTGGTGCAGTGGATAGCAAAGTGACCAGTAAGACCACAATTGTAACATTTCTTTTCTTCGGTCT
The DNA here is from genome assembly GCA_034093135.1 of Erigeron breviscapus. Lineage (NCBI taxonomy): Eukaryota > Viridiplantae > Streptophyta > Magnoliopsida > Asterales > Asteraceae > Erigeron > Erigeron breviscapus. Next base: position 206,166,156 of record CM067167.1, on the reverse strand, counting down.
TCTTCTCAAGAACCCTCTTCTCAAACTTCTTTGGAGCTTCATACTTCCTTTCACCACCAGCATTGTTGTAGTGATTGTCAAATTTTGGAGCTTGTGAGTTCTTGACATAGGAAGACACTGATGAAGTGCGAAGTTGATTGTTGGTTGGTTTCTTTGTGAATTTTTTTTTCTTGAAGGCTCTGGTGAAGTAGGCTAAGTCTTTGTACATTTCTTTTTCCTTGTCATCCATGTCTGGGTCACTGGTGTCACTTGATTCATCATCATCAGCAGTTTCAACAACATTTTTCCTTGACGATCTGGATGGCTTTCTATCAGCAACTAGAGCAAGTGGATCTGATGAGGAGCTTCCTTCAGTCTTCATTTGTTGCTTTTGGACAGCTCGCAGGTTGATCTTCAACTTCTCATACAAGGTATGAATAGAAAGTTTGCCAAATTCATCTTGCTGGTTGAGTTGAGCACCAAAGACTTGCCATTCTTCATGAAGATTTCTCAGAAATTTGATGTTTAGTTCCAGGTCAGTCTTTTTAATAGCATTCTTTCTCAGTTCATTGATCACGTTACAGAAACGTGTATACGCTTCTTCCAACGTTTCACTGTTCTCTTGTTTGAATGATTCATACATATCAAGAACATTGGATAATCTGATCGTTGAAGACACCTCTGAACCTTGCAATTGCTTTTCAATTTCATCCCAAATCTCTTTTCCTGTTTCATATGAATCTACATTGGAATAAATATCATTAGGAAGAGCCATGTAGAGATGAGATCTTGCGAGATTATCAGCCTGTGTGCGGTTCTTTTGAGCCGTGCTCCAACTTTCTTTTGGAATAAGTTCTTTGGTGACTGGATTTGTATGAACAGCCGGGCCTTCTTCATAAGAAGCTTTGATGTCGTCCCCAAGAGGTTATCTTTCAATCCAATCCAAAAACCGTTTTTTCCATTGGGGATATGACCCACGATATAAAACAGGAGGTCTTGAATCAGAACCGAGAATCAAGGAGTCAGAAATCGACATTCTGAGAAAATGTGAAGAAAAACCGGTTTTCAGTAAATGTGTACTAAATCCGGTTTTCAGAAAATGTATACAAAAACCGGTTTTCAGAAAATGAGTACAAAATCCGGTATTCGTCTCGAAACTTGGAGAGAGTAACTTTTCACAAAGTTGAAGAAATTAAGAACTAATACCGGTTTTGGGGTAAACCAGGTATTAAAATATAGTAAAACCGGTTTTGAGGAGAAATTCTATACAAATACCGGTATTGGTAAAATGTATAGTAAATCTGGTTTTCGAGGGGAACTTCGGACAGAATTTCGACTTGTACAACGAAGAAATTATGAACTAATACCGGTTTTGGGATAAACCAGGTATTTTCACACACAAAATTACTTAAAGTCAAAAATCTTCACTAGTGTTTATGTGTGTGAGAGAGAGAGTTAGAGAGAGAAAGGGAGAAAGGGAATTGTATATCAAAAGGTTTATTTACAAATGAGAGGTGAGGGGGTTTATATAGGCTTGACATTTGCCTTAAACCCCTCCCTAATTACTTAACAAGTCCTTTTCTATTTACAAGTAAAACCTTCCATACTTCCTTAACATAATTAAAGGACAAATCTATTACAAGTGTACAAAACATGCACTAACAAATAATTAAAGCTAACAATTTTAATCAATAAAAACTACTCGTATACAATTATGTTAATCAAAATATATACGTAATAAGGTATCTAAATAAGTCTTAGGTATTTTTATTTTTTTAAATAATGAAATTAATTTATCATATCCTCATTGATAAAATTTAAATATCTTTACTTAATGACTTTTTTTAAAAAGATATTTCCATATATGCTTCGTTTGTGTTAGATAACCAAAATCCGATAGTCAGTGAACTCGGATATCAACCGCTATTACACGTGGTTTTAAAGTACAAACTAAATTTTCATGATATTTTAATACCACGTAGTTGACAAGATACCAAATATTTTCATGATAGTTTAATCGTCATCAATGATCTTGGCCAAGTATTGAGTGACTTCATTTTTAAACAAATATTATTATACAAGTTGTAAAATATTGTGCAAGTTGTAATTGGTTTGATCATGATGTTTGATTCAATTGTTCGTTTGTTACCTAGTTGGTTTTGGATTAAGATTCTTTCTTTTTAAGGAGATTTATATTCTATAATACATAATCTATACACAACTTAAGAAATAAGTTTAGGCTTATTTCATTTTGTATTTATATTTGTATTTGTATATGACATATTGGGCCTATTGGCAGCCCAATGGGTTTAACACAACCTTCCTTGGTAAGTTGGTAGTGTGTACTTCAAATTGAAATTAGGAAACAGTGAAACACTGATAGATAATATTGTGGATTAAGATCCTCTGAAGTTGATCCAACTTCAGAGGTGAAGTTGGATCAACTTCAACCATTGGATTAAATCCAATGGTCAAGATTTAAACATCAAAATTAGATCTTGACCATTGGATTTAATCCAATGGTTGAAGTTGATCCAACTCAATCCTAATATTGTTGTTTCGTCACTTCACTACTACACTAGTACACTCACACATCGTCATAAACACAAAACACTATGCTCTAAACATTACCATTTCCGGTTGTTAATCTTTTCAGATCATTTTTACCAAATTCATCGAGCATAAAACATCTGAATTGATTATCGAAACGATATATACATTTGATCCAAATTAATCATTGTTAAGCTAAAAAAAAATGGAGGCATTGATAAATCTGGTGAATAAACTACAAAGAGCATGCACAACCCTTGGTAATTTTGGGGAAGAATCATCTCTTCCTACACTTTGGGACTCTTTGCCTACCATCGCCGTCGTTGGTGGTCAGGTGTGTATACATATATATTTCGACGTTAGATATTCATGATCATTCTAGTATTCCCACATATTTTTAGTATAATTTGATTATACTTCGTATATTTTTTTGAGTTGTTTTTGTTTCCTTTATTAAAGGACTCATGGTCTGTTCATTTTAAAGCCAAACTGTTAAATTTCGTATAAAAAGCATACATGAATATACTTATCAAGGTATAATAGCTCACTAGAGTTTGTTTCTGAATGTATTTGTTGATATAGAGCTCAGGAAAGTCATCTGTGCTGGAGAATGTTGTCGGAAAGGATTTTTTGCCTCGTGGATCTGGTATATATTAGAATTGCTCAATGATTTTGTTTAATGCGAGTATAATGGCATGAATATGTCATTATCACATTTTCATTTGGCGTTTTCTCATGAACTTACTAAATAATATATACAAGTGAAAACCATGTATGTATATGTGCAGGTTGTTTGTTAGAATATGTGGCATCAGATAGGTATCGTAGGGCCCAAGCCCAAGATATTAGAATTAAGCCCAAAGTAATTAGAGTCGGTCATTATACCCTAATTAGGGTCTTATCTTTGTATAAATAGGGACTTATGGTTCATGTAGGATATGACAGATGAAATTAATAAAATGAGTCCTCCTTTTATAAATCTTAACATGGTATCAGAGCCATCGTTCTTGGCCTCATCATATACCCTTTAAACAGCCAAAACCAACCTCAAAACCAATCCCAGAGCCACCATGAAAGGCAATTCCGGCAACTCTGGATCCGAATTAACAACCCACATCAACCAACAGTCAAATTCAACAATCAATAAACAACCAAAACACCAAAAAATTCTCCAACAGAAAACGACAAACATCCGGCCAACAACCGCCGGTCAACCCCACCGGAATAACCACCGGTGTAAAAAAAACCTTTTCAAAAAACACAAAGCTTACCTCAAATGTGACGAGTGCGGCATGAAAAGGCACACGAAGGAACAATGCTTCCAGATCATCGGGTACCCGGAATGGTGGTCCGACAATCACAAGAAAAACACCAAATCGACGACCACGAGTTTAGGCCAAACTCGTGTGGAGGCCACGAGTTTAGACCAAACGCGTGTGGAGGCCACGAGTTTAGACCAAACTCGTGTGGAGGCCACGAGCTTAGACCAAACTCGTGTGGAGGCCACGAGTTTGGAGGCCCACGAGTTTGAAGCCCAGCCAATCAAGAAAAACACCAAATCCTATCGGCAATCGGCTGCCGGATTTAGAGGAGTGGCAGCGACTGGTAGAGATAAGGAGGGGGGAGGTTGTTCTTCGTTGGTGGGGGGTAAAAGAGAAACAAAGGGGGGAGGTTGTTCATCTGACTTTCCCTATAAAATGAATAATACCCAAAATAGGGTAAACTATGGGCTTATGAGCCCAACAGTGAATAAAACTGCTCACATAGGCCCAACAGTGAGTAAAATGGCCCAACACCGAAATGGAGCAGCCCTCATGGCCCAGAACAATTATGGCAAGTCTAATGGGGAGTGGATATTCGATTGTGGAGCCACTGACACAATGACATATGATATTTCAGATTTTACTGATATATCAACTCCCAGGAAAGCTTACATCAAAGCAGCAAATAAAGGGAAAATGGATGTCATGAACGGCGGGAGTGTTACTATTGCTAAAAACATCAATTTAAACAATTGTCTATATGTTCCGGATTTATCTCATAAACTTTTATCCATCAGTCATGTGACCAAGGAACTCAATTGCTCAGTTCTAATGCATCCAACTTTTTGCTTGTTACAGGATATCAGGACGGGTCGGATCATTGGGCGTGGCACTGAGAGAGAAGGACTGTATTATGTTGATGAAGTCACTGAAGGTGGGACTGTTATGCTTGCTCATGGAACGAGTGAAAGAGATGCATGGTTATGGCATCGAAGATTGGGGCATCCATCAGTGAGTTATTTGCATATGTTGTTTCCAAAACTTTTTCCGTTAAATAAAAAGATTGATTGTGAAACATGTATTCTGGCAAAAAGTCACAGGCAATCTTTTAAACCTCGTAATACTAGAGTTGACATTCCTTTCTCTTTAGTACATTCAGATGTGTGGGGTCCCGCACCGGTGGGTGGAGATCATAAATTCAAGTATTTTGTCATTTTTGTTGATGATTGCACTCGAATGACCTGGATTTATTTTTTGAAAACCAAAGATGAAGTTTATGATAGATTCATGACGTTCTATAATATGGTTCAAAATCAATTTCAAACATCTATCAAAATCATGAGAACCGATAATGGTGGGGAGTATGTGAATTCACAAATGAATCTATTTTTTCAATCAAAGGGCATAATTAATCAAACCACTTGCCCTCACACCCCCGAACAAAATGGTGTGGCTGAGAGAAAAAATAGGATTCTTTTAGAGATGACTAGGGCCCTTATGTTTGAATCCTTGGTCCCAAAAACCTTTTGGCCCGAAGCCTTAGCCACTGCTACCTACTTGCTCAATCGCCTTCCTACAAAGACTCTAGATATGAAAACACCTTTAAAAGTTCTTTCGGAATTTCATAAACCTCCTTCAGTTCTTACTTTACCCACACGAGTGTTTGGATGTACGGTTTTTGTTCATATTCCAAAGACATATCGTAATAAACTCGAACCATGTGCCGAAAAATGCGTCTTTGTGGGATATGGGGTGACTCAAAAAGGGTATAGATGTTATAATCCTAAAACTCGTAGGATGTTTACTACAATAAATTGTGATTTTTTGGAAACAAAGTATTTCTTCTCTCAAGAACTCAGTAGTCAGGGGGAGGAACAAAGTGACACACTGAGTTGGCTTCAGTACGCATCAAATGTTCAGGGAACTACTCCAGATAAAGAGTTACATTCGGTTCAGGTTACTACACATGAGGAAGATTTACAAGAATTACAGTCCTCCTCTCAAAGTGACAACCCAGATCCAAACCTGATATCTGAGGTAAGTAATTCTGAACCTGGACATATTCTAAATAATTCTGATATTCCAGATCAGGAAGTACAGGAAAATGAAGAGCAGGAAAATATAGAAGAAGAAGCTCCAGAAAGTACTAAAGAAGCTCCAGAAAGTACTCAAGAAAGTGCCCCAGGAAGATATGTTCTTCCACCAAGATCTACCAGAGGAATACCTGCAAAGCGATTTTCCCCAGAAAGAAGATCTCGGTCTACCAAGTATCCTGTAGACAACTTTGCTAATATTGCAGAAGGTCTCTTCTCAAAAGAAGCAAAGGCTTTTGCAGCGAAACTATATTCAGAAGAACTTCCGTCAGATGAAGAGCATGCTTTAAAGTTAAAAAATTGGAAGGATGCTATGGATAATGAAATGGAGGCTCTTAGGAAAAATGATACATGGGAGAAGTGTGTTCTTCCAAAGGGAAAGGATCCAGTAGGGTGCAGATGGATATATACCATCAAGTATAAACCAAATGGGGAGATAGAGAGATATAAAGCAAGACTTGTTGCCAAAGGATACACTCAGACCTATGGCATTGACTATTCAGAAACGTTTTCTCCAGTTGCAAAACTAGATACCGTAAGGGTTCTTTTCTCAATAGCAGCAAATCAGGGGTGGCCTCTTCATCAGTTCGATGTGAAGAATGCTTTCTTGCATGGAGAATTGAAAGAGGAAGTATATATGGATCCTCCTCCAGGTTTTTCTCATAACTTCAAACATGGAGAAGTTTGTAAGTTAAAAAAGTCCTTGTATGGACTTAAACAGTCACCTAGAGCTTGGTTTGGAAGATTTACTCTTGCTATGAAGAAGTATGGATATCAACAGAGCAATTCTGATCACACTCTGTTCCTTCGTCATAGAGGAAATCTAGTAACATGTCTAATAATTTATGTTGATGACATGATTATTACCGGAAATGATGAAAAAGAGATTGATCAACTAAAAACAGCTTTGTTTGCAGAATTTGAAATGAAAGATTTGGGAGATTTGAAGTACTTTCTTGGAATAGAAGTTTCAAGATCTAAACATGGAATTTTTATTTGTCAGAAGAAGTATATATTGGATCTTTTAGCCGAAACAGGAATGGTTGATTGCAAACCAGCAGACACACCCATGGTCATCAATCAAAAATTGTTTGTTAAAGCAGATGCTAGAACCACTGATAAACATAGATATCAAAGGTTGGTAGGGAAACTTATTTATTTGGCTCATACTCGCCCAGATATAGCCTATGCTGTTGGAGTGGTTAGTCAATTTATGCATCAACCTCAGGAAGATCATATGGATGCAGTTCTACGAATTATCAGGTATTAATTTGGTTTCCTGTGGATTATATATATTGAAGTATCTAATCTTGTTGTCTTGCAGCCTAACTGCATCATTCTGGCCGTTTCTGCTGCCAACCAAGATGTTGCTACATCTGATGCTATTAAAATCTCTCGTGAAGTAGATCCAAGAGGTAAGTAAGATCATTGTCACCTAGTTTTGATATGATACAGTAGTTATGCCTTTTTGTATAATTGATATGCATATCATTTCAAATAATATTACTGGCCTGATTTGTATGCGCGCATATTACTAAATACTCGTATAATTTAACAGGAGAGAGGACTTTCGGAGTTTTGACAAAGCTTGATCTTATGGACAAGGGCACTGATGCAGTCGAAGTAAGTCATGTCTTGACTCTTTACTTCATATTTCATTTGAAGTATATGGTGCTTTTGTATGGATTTTCTAAAGGATTTTTCTAACTATAGCCTTAAGGCCTATGATTAACACGCAGTAAAATATCATACATAAAAATAATCGCCTTTAAAAATAATTTTCAACTTGACATGTACAACACTTAACTGCACCTTAACCATAGCCCTAAGGGCCATGTTTAGCAAATTCCTTTTTTAAATATAGCAAAACTCTGATGATTATATTGCAACTATAATCTGAGTTGATCTCATTGTTTGATATCGTGCAGCTGCTGTCAGGAAGGAGATTGCTGATGAGACTGATAGAGAGACTGGGAAAACTAACCGCATTTCATCAGTTCTATAGATGGTCAATCTGAGAATATTGTGCAAGAGATCGAAGCCATGGTGCGTTCTTACATTGAGAAGGTAAGCTGTCTAAAAAATGGCATGCAGTTTCTCATGATAATATTAATTTGGTTTCCTGTGGATTATATATATTGAAGTATCTAATCTTGTTGTCTTGCAGCCTAACTGCATCATTCTGGCCGTTTCTGCTGCCAACCAAGATGTTGCTACATCTGATGCTATTAAAATCTCTCGTGAAGTAGATCCAAGAGGTAAGTAAGATCATTGTCACCTAGTTTTGATATGATACAGTAGTTATGCCTTTTTGTATAATTGATATGCATATCATTTCAAATAATATTACTGGCCTGATTTGTATGCGCGCATATTACTAAATACTCGTATAATTTAACAGGAGAGAGGACTTTCGGAGTTTTGACAAAGCTTGATCTTATGGACAAGGGCACTGATGCAGTCGAAGTAAGTCATGTCTTGACTCTTTACTTCATATTTCATTTGAAGTATATGGTGCTTTTGTATGGATTTTCTAAAGGATTTTTCTAACTATAGCCTTAAGGCCTATGATTAACACGCAGTAAAATATCATACATAAAAATAATCGCCTTTAAAAATAATTTTCAACTTGACATGTACAACACTTAACTGCACCTTAACCATAGCCCTAAGGGCCATGTTTAGCAAATTCCTTTTTTAAATATAGCAAAACTCTGATGATTACTATTTGCAAAACAATCAAGATGACAGCCTTGTGGTGTATTCGTTTTGAAGGTTTTAGAAGGAAGATCTTACAAGCTGCGATATCCCTGGATTGGGGTTGTGAATAGATCTCAAGCTGATATTAACAAAAGTGTTTGCATGATGGCTGCACGTACGAGAGAGCAGGAATACTTTGCTAATAGTCCCGATTACTGGCATCTTGCTAAAAGAATGGGCTCTGAGTATCCAGGGAAAGTGCTTTCTACGGTAAACGACTAATCCTCTTATATCTAGTTTGAATATGTGTATTTTGCTCATTAAATGATATGTTTGTTCCAGCATTTGGAATCTGTGATGAAGTCACGGATTCCAACTCTTCAATCTCTCATCAGTAAAACCATTATTGAGCTTGAAACAGAATTAAGCCACTTTGGGAAGCCCATTGCTGTAGATGCCGGAGTAAGCATGTCCATTCTTTCCTCATTTCCCACTTATCTTTTTGGATCATTCTGTACTTATTAATGCAGAGTTCTATTCCTTTTCACGTGTTAGCTCTATGATATGGTTCTTGTTACAGGGAAGATTATTAATGATTATGGAAATATGCCGTGCTTTTGATCAGATATTCAAAGAACATCTTGATGGCATGTATGTGTCAGATGATATATGGGCTTGTTACGTTTGGCATTTGGTGCGGTTACTGTAATATTTACTAATTATCGTGCAGACGAGCAGGTGGTGAAAGAGTATATGGGGTCTTTGATAATCAACTTCATGTTGCTTTGAAAAAGTTACATTTTGACAAACAACTATCTATGCAAAATGTGAGAAAGATTATCAGGGAAGCGGATGGATATCAACCCCATTTGATGGCTCCTGAACAAGGATATCGACGTCTCATTGAATCTACCTTGGTTACAATCAAAGGTCCTGCTGAGGCAACTGTTGATACGGTATGATATACATCTAAGTTATGCATCTTGCAAGTCTTTTAGAATCATTTACCTATATACATTAGTAATGTTGATTTATAATATTGTGTTTCTTAATTATTTCAGGTTCATGCTATTCTGAAGGATCTTGTTCGTAAGTCAGTTAGTGAGACTGCGCTCAGTCATATTTTTTCATTTTTGCAAGTATTTGTTTATCATAAAGAAACACAAAAATATCGTTTCACCTCTCACTGATCGTATTATGTGCAGGAATTGAAGCAATACCCTTCTCTTAGAATGGAGGTTTTGTATGCAGCTTGTGAATCATTAGAACGGATGAGAGAAGAAAGCAAAAAAGCAACTTTGCAGCTGGTTGATATGGAGTGTTGTTACTTAACAGTTGATTTCTTTCGTAAGCTTCCACAAGATGTTGAGAAGGGTGGTAATCCAACACACTCGATTAATGATAGATACAATGAGGCTTATCTTCGTCGTGTTGGTAGGTACTTTTAATGGCACATGCTACCATGACTTTGCATTACCTGCACTTGCATCACCCATTCAACTCTCTTATATTTTCCTCCTACCAACAAAACAGGATTCAATGTGTTATCTTATATCCATACGGTGGTTGAAACCTTAAGATACTCCATCCCAAAATCTGTCGTTCATTGTCAAGTACGCAAAGCAAAACGTAGCTTACTTGACCATTTCTTCACCCAGTTGGGGACAAAGGAGGTGCGTATCACTTCAAAGAAACAATCCCGACTATAAATGATAATGTCTTTAGTTATTTGACTTTGACCAATGTCAATATTACATAATAACTGTACAAGGGAATCTTGATTAGAGAAAAATGGTCATTCTTGAACTTCCTAAATGTCACAAAGTTTATGGAAGTGCCCTTGAGCAGGCATGTGTAAGTTTGGATTTGTTTGGGCTCAGCTAGTTGTCGAGTCCAAGCATACTTGGCTTGACCTCGGTGTGGCTAACCAAGATCATGAACAAGCTTATCTCATTTGCATTTATAAACATAGTTAATATGCTGATATTTCTCAGGTGTTGCTTGAAACTTTATTTGGATTTCTGTTTCTTTGCAGGGGAAACAATTGGGCAAGTTACTGGATGAAGATCCATCAATAACGCAAAGGAGAATAAACATCGGCAAGAGACTAGAATTGTATAGAACCACACAATCAGAGGTAGATATGATTGCATGGTCTAAGTAGATAAACTTCAACCACTACCCTTAGTGATGGAGTCAGGGAAAGACTGCAGTCTGCAAGTGCAATGGCTCCCCTTCATTTTGTAGTTTAAACATAGATTTTATTTTAAGTTATAATATCTAAACAAAATGACTTCTTCCCTTCCCCTCCTCAAAAATGGAAGTTATGAACGGTTTATAAAGCTCGTCTTCTTTACACCATCCTTTGCCCACCCTTACATGCTTGCAACATAGCAGAATTGCAATTCTTTGCCATTACAGATATCTACTGTTTTTTAGAATGAGATTGTGATTATCAATTAATTAGTCAATATGTCATTTTCCACCGATATTTCTATCATATGCTACTAAATGCAGGCAATATTTGATGAACATGACAATTTAGCCAGCGACGGGTAATTTTTTGAAAAAGGATGTGTTCTTTGTTGGTGTAATGAGTAGTGGAGCTAAATTTAATCTTTCAAAAGATTCTTTCGAGCAGTGAATCTTATGAAGTTGTTAAAATACTTATAAATTTGCCAAAATCCGCTAAAAATTGTCAAAAATTAGTTGATATTGTAAAGTTTTCACGGATACAAGACAAGTGTTCTATGGGTCGGATTCCAATCTGCTACGAATATATTTTCTTGAACATGAAGACTTCTTATTAATGCTTAATGGTGAAACGGTTGATCAGTGATGATCAATAATAACAGCATGGCCAAAACACGTCATGCATCTCATCATCATTTAGATATCAAAAGTCAAAGATGTAAGGTCATACATAAGAGAGGTGTTTTGACTTTCTGTATTTTACATGACTCATCATGTATGCTATGCGCATTCATGGTTTTCTATCAACACTCACCTATTTTCACTTATCAATACATACTCAAGTCTCTATCCTGATTTCATGCATGCATGACACAACATTTTTACATGACTCGATTGTGTATGCGCATTCATGGTTGCCATCAACGCTCACCTATTGTTTATCTCCGGATGCGTAGCTGGGTTAGTTAAAGATAGGATAATTTTGCTCTTGCGTAAAATGATGTCAGGTGTTCAATCCTTGTTGTCTACACCCACTCCATTGCCTTGCTGGTTAAGTCAGCTCAACATGGACAATCTGACGTACATGAGCCGGTTAAGGTTTCCAAATATAAACTTTTTACCCTTTTCATAATATTCAAGTATCTAAAGAATTTTTACTACATCTGAACCGCCCTATCTATATTTTTGTGTATGTGTGTGAACATGAATTAGATGCTATGGTCAGCCAATTAAGAAAAGTCTTTCTTTAACCCTATATATATAATAAAGTACAAATTTATTGAGTTAGTCCCCACTATCTATATAAAGGAAGGAAGCCAAGCTTTGATGTTATAAAACTGAAATTTTCTATCATCAATAATGGAGTCACCTTTATCAAGGTTAAGATGGAGAAAATCAGTTCTCAAACCAATTCAAATCATCAAGAGGGACTCTACTGGAGACCAGCAGAATGGTCATAGCAGAGACGATCACCATCTGATAGCAAGTGGTGAAGAGCAACCGTTGAGCCCGGCTGCACGTATGTTCCATGAACCAAATTTCAATGTTTATATCATAGCCATTATGGGTTCCAAGAACCCTATCAACGTCCGTGTTCCATACGAGCAGTTGCCACATACTTTGCTTAAGCATCCCCGATTCTCTAGTTTGCAGGTCCTTAATTAATTAGTGTGTTTGCACTATATATATAACACAACTGCACTTTTTTTTTTATCTCACATTTGTATATAGAGTGTGAAACTTTTTATTAATTTTTATAAAAAATTTCAAAACTTATATTATATATATGCTTAAATAAAAACAGGTTGTAGATGATGCAAATGGAGGAATAATGAAATGGGTTCCAACAAATGTGAACTTAGACAACCACATTATCATCCCTACCATCCCACAAAATCTAGATTCATCATCCGCTGATAAATTCCTTGAAGACTATGTCTACAATCTCAGCAAGACTTCCATTGACTCATCAAAACCCATGTGGGATCTCCATCTCCTCAAGCTCAAGACTTCCCAAGCCGAAGCCATAGGAATCTTCCGTATCCACCACTCTCTTGGGGACGGCACTTCCCTCATGTCGTTACTCCTAGCACAAACTCGGCAAATATCCAACCCTGAGGCTGTTCCTACCATTCCCACCAAAAAGGATGTCAATTCGGGTTGGTTTTCGTATATAAGTTTTGGGAGAGGCAGAGTAGGGCCTTGGTGGTATAGATGGTGTATGGCTTTTTGCATGTTTTGCATACTTATTTGGAATACGCTTGTCGATGTTACTTATTTTATGGTGACCGTGTTGTTCTTGAAAGATACTGAAACGCCGTTAAAAGCTCCTGATGGGGCTGAGTTTAATCCTAGGAGGTTTGTTTACCGGACAGTTAGCCTTGATGATATGAAACTCATCAAGAATGCCATGAATTTGGTGATTAATCTTATCTTATACTACTATTAATTACCTCTTAATTCCAAGAGTCGGTTATTGTTAACAAAAACAATATTCTTTTTAATGACTCAATCGTGAAACTACAATAATTGATACGAGATAAATTACAAAGTAATATTTAGTGTTAGAAAAAAGGGTTTAGGACCTTGAAATGTAAACAACTTTACACGAATTGTCATAGTGTGTATGGAACTTCAATCTTATATATTGTATGTAATGAACTTTCAAATCTTGTGTATTATATGTATCTGAGTATATGTGGCAACCATATAAGCTGCATTGTAAAAATTTTATTGGTCAGATACATACAATGTACAAGATTTAAAAGTTCATTACATACAATGCACATGATTGAATTTCGTTACACACAATTTGTGTAAAGTTGTTTACATTTTGAAATACTAATCCCTTAGAAAAAACCCAAATTAGAATTATGAATCGAGATAGATAGGTGATCTTCTAGCAGTTTATATACTGTACCCAATCCCGTCTTCCACGAGGTATGGGAGAGATGAGATTTAGACAGTCTTACCCCTATTTGAAGGTAGAGTGAGTGCTTCCAAAGGACCTCTTTAATTTGCAGGGAGTGATAATCAGAAAAAAAGGGCCGAAAGTCCTTTGTAAGCAGCATCTCTAACTTTGGGTAGGGATAAAGCTCTCTACCTTTGGGTAGAGGTGAAATGTAAACATTTTGCTCTGTTCTTTTTTTTTTTTATCTTTTTGAAAAAAGCCTTTGTTCTGCTTATATACAGCTTAATTGTAATGTTCGCCTTTTTTATATTTACAGACAATTAACGACGTCGCATTAGGGGTAACCCAAGCTGGACTATCACAGTACCTTAACCGGAGATATGGTAAGTTTTAAACTTACTTTCAACTTTGAGTACTTATGTATCAGATACAGCACTGTTAATAATGAATGTAAAAAGTTTAACAGAATGTATACTGTGCTAGATACACAACAATGTGAAAGTTTGATGTAAAAATATTGTGGAAATTAGAAAACATATGTGTGACTTTATGTTGTCTTTGTTGATTTAAAAGCAAAGTATTTTCAAATTTTTAAGGTGAGGAGGGGAAGGAAGACAAAGGCTCGACCCAGAAGAAGAATAATCTTCCAAAGAAGAAGATACGCTTGCGTTCAACGCTTTTGATCAACATAAGACCATCTTCAGGCATTCAAGTGAGTGTGTATCAATGTTCTTGATACCAAAAAGAAAAACATATTTGGCATTTTCTTTCTAAAACCATTAGTTCTTGCAAAACGTAGTCTTTTTGTGGTCTGCTTAAGATTAAAGGTTCATAAAATCGCTCTTTAATTGATTCGTTGGAGTATATATTAGGCATTGGCTGATATGATGGAGAAGAACACCGAAGCAAAATGGGGAAATTGGATTGGTTATGTGCTCCTTCCATTCACAATCGGCATCAGAGATGATCCGCTGGACTATGTTAGAGAAGCCAAGGCAACAATTGATCGAAAAAAGCACTCCCTGGAGGCCATATATACCTTCTCAATAGCTGAGTTGGTTCTTAAGTTGTTTGGAATCAAGGTAATATTTGTATATATGCATGATAGTTTGTGACAGAAAAATTGTTATGCTGAGAATCAGCTGGTGACGCACAAATTCTTCATTGTGCGCTTGTCATTTGATGGCTTTTTATATCAGTGATAAATACCAGATAAATGATAAGATGATAATGTGACAACCTTTCTGTAACATAGATAATACTTTAGTCTTGGACTCTTAGTTGTATCATAAGTTCCTAACTATGTTGATCGTTTCTCGTTTAATAATAGGCGGCAAGCTCACTTTCGCACAAGATCATCACACAAACAACATTATGCTTCTCAAACATGGTTGGACCTCTTGAAGAAATTGGTTTTTACGGCCACACCATGGAATTCCTTGCTCCCAGTTCTTACGGACAACCACATGTAATGATATGGTCATAACTTCAGTGTTGCGCTTCGATACAACACTATAAGAATCTGACTCGTTATCCGTTTTTTTCTTCTCATGCCTAGGGTTTGATGATTAACTTCCAAAGTTATGTGAACAAGATGACAATAGTCCTCTCAGTTGATGATAATACCATCCCAGATCCTCACAAGCTATTAGATGATCTTGAGGAATCACTAAAACTCATCAAAGCAGCAGTCTATGCAAAGGGTCTTGTTAAAAAAGATGGTACGCTACAGGCCGCATTCACATAAAGGTTTACACTTGATGTATGAGGGATGTTCCAAATTCAGTTTGTCATATGCTTTGTTTTGTACTTCTTTACATTAGCGTGTATAAAAAAAAAGTGTAAGAAAAAATAACTGCATATACAATTAAACATAATGATCTGCAAGTCTACCGCATAATTGGAAGAACAGAGAAAAACTAAATTGCTTCTATTATTAGGATCAGCAGCAGTTTTGCATGGTTCACCAGGAGATTTCGTATGCAGTTGAGTCTAAATCAAATCTCAGCTTCAACAAAAATGGTATCATATACAATTCAATCCAATTTAATCATCAAAAGAACAAACTATAACCCAATTTAGTCTTCTAAGGAGATGAACCAATAATCCAAAATTTCTTAAACCTTGTTCTTGCCAATACCCGACAGCTCTGAAATTCTGCACGCTTTTGAACCTGCAAGCCATGTGAACCAACTAGTGAGTGAAATGAAAATATAATCAAGATTCAACAATCAGCTAAACGTTGATCATCTAAAAGTAGAAATATACATCTCCATGATTCTAGCTGAAAAACTTGTCATGTTTGGACGATAAATGGTTTCATAAAAGTTTTTGACAAGCGAAACATCTAAGTACCCAATGACATTGACAAAATAAAGGAATACCACTATACAAAAGTGAAGGCAACTTTCATACAACATAGGTAATGTATTTTTTTTTTAACTAGAAATAGCATGAAACTCTCTAGCGGTAATCTTACAACAAAAGTCCACTATATAAAAAGCCTAATTTCATACTATATTTAAGTAGGCCTTTCAAAGCAAAAAATGAATATTATATTCAAGAACAAAAAGCCCAAACTCTATTCAGGTCATGGAAAATACGGTATCCAGGGAAGTTGGTCTACAAGTTGTGTCGCTAAAGAATCTTAAAATGACAAGTTTTGCATTCAACTTTTCACAGTTTTTAGCAAATATTTTTAGGTCCGTGATTCAAGTTTGCTTCTATAGAGTATAGAAACAATTTTTTTATTAAAAAAAAATCATAAGCATAATCATGAAAGAATATAGCATGAAGGTATTAAACTAACCTGTAAATTCTCTTGAAGTGATGATTGGAGATCCATGTAACTTCACAACTAAAAACCACATGATCCAAGGCACCAAAACTTGTGACTACGTGGCAAAACTATGGAACTACATACATGAGACACGGCCTTATGTAGCAGTTGCTGCTCCATTTTCGTCAGGAGAGAAGTTGGCAGACTTTGGACCTTCTCTAATTAATCTGCTATATGCGACTTTGAAAGACTGGGGTTTATATGGTTTGTTCAGCAAACTAATTGGCATTCTCAAAGTCTGCTTTCGGTTTCTTCCTCCCCTGAATAAGATGTTAAATGTCTTTTCATTCTCAACTTTTTTAGGTGGTCTTTGCACATAATTATCACCATTGCTTTCCAGATTCCAGTTTGAACCAACATTCTCTGATTGGCCTATCCCAACAATTTCATTAATAATTTTTGTTGCTCGAAGATTGGCTTCTTCTTGTAGATTGGCTTCTTCTTGTTTTGCATCATCCGCACTATCAACCCCTATTACTGAATTAGGAGTTCCACTTACTTGTTCCTGTTTTGTATCCACATTTGGATCAAAAATGGGTCTAACTGCTGGGGGTGAGATAGAGAACTCCACTGGGTGGCAGTTGGACCAAACAGGCCCACTAACATACTGTAACCCATTAGCACCCATATTGCATTGCCATGCAAAATGATTAGGATGAAATGGACTGCTGGTCATTGGCAATGTCGGGGCTTGTGTATATGGGGGAGAGTACATAAGAGGCAATGGGTGAATCAAATTTGGGGTAGCTGGTGGTGTAGGGTACGGTTGGTGAGGAGAGGAGACCAATGGATTTACTCCGGGTCTGGGATGAAGAGCCATGTTCATTTGCCATGGGGTAGGACCAATGTTCATGGAGATTGGTGCAACACGGATCGGTGGTGATGGGTTAAATGGAGTAGCTGATGCAGACAACCTCTTATTTGGAGAAGTAATTGTTGATTTATCATATGAAGCAACTGCAGAAGCATCACCAGGCTTAACATCGGGCATGTCAATGACACTTTTGTCTATTATCTTATCAGATTCCACAACACTGGAAGAATTAAGTTCCACCACATTTACAGTTTCAGGTATAGTCTCTGTAGGTTCAATTTCTATCAGACGAGTTTCTTCTGTTTCGGAAAGACCTTCTGGTTCATCTTTCGAGTTCCCAACTTCCTCGACTTTTTCAACCTTGATTGTAGACTCAAAACTTTCTATTGGTTTGACAGATTCCTCATGTTTACCATTATCAATTTCCTTGTCATCAGGAATATCACTTTGTGACTCAAACTGGAGCATAGAAATAGTACCTGGTGGGGCCAGAGCTACTTCTTTGTAAGAAGGAGATTTTCCAAGACTAAGTAAAGAGCTTCTCGGTGGTACATGTCCTACTTCTTTTGTCATTTGTGTGGGGGCCACTTCACATGATGCATTACATTCCTCTTTACCACTTGTACAGGTTTCTTCTGTAGCCGATGATGGCATTGACTTAACTCTATATGTCAAAGCCTTGACAATTCTTCTTCCAAATTTATGATTTTGAGAGGGAACCTTTGCAGCATGGTAATCGGCATAACTTGCCCGTTTTTTTATAATGTGATACTTACCATTTTGCAAGTTATTCTTCAATTTATCTTCAGATTCATGGAGTAAATCTTTCTTTTGATAACTGTACACTTTGTTGAAAGCTGCCTTTCTCTGGCGTAGTCGCCGTCCATATGAGCCTGCCGATCGTGGTCTCTGAACTGGTTGCCATCCTTCTTCTCCTTCCGGAAAGATATCATTGGCGATAAGATGATCCTGTGCAACAATTTCCTCCAATTGCGGAATTGGTTTTTCTTCAGCGCGTTCTTCTTTGATAGGCAGGCTTGGGTCAACGGTTGGTATGTCGAGTTCTTCATTCACCAGTTTTTCATGTTTAAGGGCCGGGTCTGGCTCTTGTTTCTCTTCATTTGAAACTTCTTTCACAAGATCTTTTGGAGATGTGTCATCAGAATTTGCCAGCTCCAAGTTTTGGTAAGATTTCCCCTTCAACTGGAAATGAAACATATACTTTTAGATACAGTTGTTTTACTTTTTATGGAAATGCAGAGTGTATATTCAAGTACGCATACCTTTTGGATATAGCTTTTTCTTTTTAAACCCACACCATCCGTCTGGCCATCATGGCTTGGATTAATATAGTCAAGCAAATCTGATACACTGCCCATGATAATAAAGTTTTACACAGCATTCAAATAAAACCTTGTGGTATTCAGATTTTGGAACGTAAGGACTGATTACATACCTAAGATGACCTTTGCTAGCTATAGATGCATCAGGTTTCCGAGTTCCGTTTCTTGCAGCTTCTTGCTGTTCTAGAGCCTTGGATTCAAAATACTCCAACCATGCAGCAGCATCCTGTAGAAATTAGTTCTTAGGTTACATGCGTATGTGAGAAATCTAGGATATATTTGTAAACAGTTACTTATAAGTTATAAATAAACTTTTCTAATAGTGAGAATGATACAGATAATATAATCAGTGAATCCTGTGATTAGATGATTCTTCAGTTAGGAAGCCTGAAAAATAGCACGTTCAAGTTAACTATCTTGACTATCAAAGGGTAGTTACCTGTGTGCGTAGATCATCAGGGCCCAGCTTTGCGCGTAGTATCTGCAAGGTTGTTTGTTCATGCTGAACACTCAGAGGGTAAGCTTCCATTAAAGAGAGTGCAATAGCTATGGCATGATAACTTGCAGCAGTCTGCAAAAAGCAGTGAGCAGAAAGTGTAAGCTTAATCTTGTTTAATCAGACATACACCATTGCGACTAACACTTTTCAAGGAGAAGAAGTAAGAAACCTGGATATGGTCTGGACCAAGTAACTTTTGGTTACACTTGAGAGCTTTCTGGAGATATCTGAGGGCGACATGAACATTTCCCAGGCCTTCCTCCATCATAGCAACATTGATGTATGTTGCGGCCGTATTTGGATGTGATGGCCCACAAGTAAGATGTAGTAGATACAATGCCCGTTTGACATACCTGATATTGTTTTGGGAATGTATAGTAAATAAAGAGAAACCCATTCATAAAAGAATGTAAAGAGAAAAACTGCTATGACTTATAAACTATTTGCTGATTATTGCAATTCTTAAGCATGATGGGTATTTAGTGTGGACAAGTATAAAAATGTGATTTACGATCCCACTGAAATATGAAAAGAATACATACTTGAGAGCCAACTCTGTATGTTGAAGGCGATAGTAGAAGACAGCAAGATCCCCGTAACTTTTCATGGTATCAGGATGATCCAGTCCCAGTTCTCTCTCGTTGATGTCCAAAGCTTTTTGTTGGTAGATTGTGGCCTGCAATTAATGGGAGAACTTGAGGAGACATACAAAACAGAAAACCACATAAATCTAAATACCCATCATTAATAATTAATAATAAATCATGACCTGATTAAAGTCCCCAGTGTGATACAAAACTACAGCGAGTAGGCTATAAGCTCCTGCTGTTATTCGGTGATACGGACCACACACAGCAACTAACTTTGCAAGAGCCTGAAACAAAAGATAAGTGATAACATGTAAAGTCGCACACACAGTAACTGAGGTTGGTTCATCTTATCACCATGTGCCAAATGCAAGTTTGGTACCTTTGTCCCATAGCTAACCGCATCTTCCAGCTTTCCCTTGTCCAGAGCTGTTTTTGATGATTCCAGGAGTTGGCGTCCATCAGCAGATGAGCATGCTGCTTGCTGCAACAAACATACAATCTATATATCAAAAAAATTGGACAATGGCTAATCAAATAAGACCTATTAATATGATGTAATGGTGTCATTCATCACCTTATGCACTGGTACTAAGCTGATGATATCCTCTTTTTTGAAAGGATGGGGAGAAGTCATATCAAAATCTCTTGGAACCAGCTCCACACCAACCTGGAAAACCAATTGCTCTGTAATTTGTAATCATAGAAAACATATATTCCTACACTGGAAGATGTTACTGTTCCTTTTCACCTAATGGATGTTACCCATGTGGACAACAACGTTAATGGTGCTTAAAAGAGGGAACAATCAGGTCTGAAATACCTTATGGCATAACCCACGTAGTATAGCAATTTTTCTGAGTTCTGTGTAGTTAAAGGTGGCAAGATCCCAGTCATATCGTTTCTTCAAGAAAACTTCTAGCCATGTTTTCGTTAAAGAACCAACAGATTGCTCACTTTCAGGAACACCAAGCATCAAATTCAGTGCAGCAGCAATTGCATCAGCCATTTCCTCAGGTTTAGAAACACTAGCAATCACTGCCTGTAGAATGTGCTTAAAAGCTCGTACTATCATTTCATGTATGCACAGAGATTGCACATGTGATAACTTTTCTGAAAGTTTAACCTGATCAATACAGAAATAGCAAAACTAGTTGTAAAATACTACTAAATTGAGAAATAAAAATAAATGAGAGCGCCCATTAATTTATTTAGATAGATATGCCAAAAATTAAGGCACATCAAGGCACTGACCACTTGTCCTAGAGAACGCATGCGTAGACCTCGTGTGTGCATGAAATCAGTTAGAGTTCGCCCATCAACTGGTGATAGTTCCAATGAACCAAAATCAGCAACCTGCTTACAATGTAAATGTCAATTATGACTCACATAAAGGCCATTAGGGAAGAGGTGCTGGTGTCAGATGATATTTGGAGCTTTGTATTACCAATTTCGGAAGAGCAACATCATTGTAATATTTTTGAGATTGGTCAATCAGCTCCACCAAAGACTGTACATAACAAAAGTAAGTTATTATAGAATACTACACAATTATGTCATACTTAAACTATTCCAAGCATACAACACTAGCACCACCTTGCAATGGAGTCCAGTTTCTGACTCTTTAAGCCGGGTAAAAGCAGCATCCGATAACAGATTCTTTAGAGCAACCTCGTTTTCAGTTGCATTGGCCTCAACCTGAGATTCTGCAAGCTCTAACACAGATTTCTCCACTTCCCCATTGGCATCAGAAACTTTTGATTCTGTAATTTTTCCCTCTGAATCCTTTTTCTTGTTCTTGAGGGATCGAAGAGGCTTCCCAAGCCCCTCAACCCTCATCTCATTTTTCGCTTTTTCGCTGGAAACTTTCTTTTCATTTTCTGTTTTCTTTTGATCTTGTAAATGTTGTATCCAACAAGCTCCAAGTTCCCATCTTGTAAAAGTATCACTTCCAACACACTCTTCCTGGAGCTTACTTAGACTTTCCTGTAATAACTTCTGAACAGAAACTGTGGAAGTACTGAGCTCTTCATTTTCAGGTCTTTTACAGTTAGGGTGAACGTGATTGTGTTGTGAAGTTTTTTTATGAAGCAACAACCTCAAACTGCAAAAAATAAGCTTACAGTTAGAACCACACTAACTGGCAATACACCATATGTAAAAAACATATATTAGCTGGTAAGAAAGAACCTGTTAATATTGAGGACGCAGGCTCCTCCATCAGGCTGATCAAGAAGCTCAATGTATGGCAACGGAGAAACTTTGTTATCATCCTCTCTCTCCTCAACTGTCACAACAGCAGTATAACCACAATACCTTACGTTGACAACTCCTAGAGTAGCAATATCCTGGTTTCCAAACAAAACGAAGTCACACATTTTGTGTTATTTTCACTATTGAAAAATAAGTGAGGAAACAAAATGAACATATTTGGAGAATCTTCTTACATGAGCAGCAGTGTTCTCATCAGCAGTGATCCCTTTCAGTAAATTTCTCTCCACCAAGCTTTCTTTTTCCACTCCAATTGTGTGGGATCCATCAATCTTTGTATCTACTTTGCAGCTAGCATCAGGGGAGTCCTTAAAGACGGTGACTCTCAAGTCCCCGACACGCTCTGTATGTATAGTTTCACCAATTAAAACAGAACTATCTGCATTTGCCTTTTCCATTATCTGGTGAATGGCTTTTATCGCTTTGAAAATGGCAACATCAACAAATAAGCTATGCAATAGGAACGCTTTTCTGTCTCGAATCTGCCTATCTTCTGCTGTCTTGCAAGACATAGACGCAACATAAGAAAATTCACTAGCCCAAGGATGCAAATCACTTTTGCCATCTCTACCTAATCCACCCCCATTTCCGCCCCAACTTTCATCCTCTGCAGGAAGAGATGGGAAAACGGAAGGCACTTGCGCTGCAACAGGAGGTATGAGCCATGTGTTGGCTCTGAAACCATAAGGAAGATTCCCAAACTGCAAATAGTTAAAAACTGTTAACAAGAACACAGAGCACAGCCCAAATATTTTACGGAGATGAATAAAAAAGATACCTAATGCATACCATTTATCAAAAAAGAATGATTTAATCTCATAGACCACAAAGAACTACTACACCCAGAATCATACCTTATTCCTTTCGATGAACGCTTTAATGAGATCTTCGTAAGCCTGGAAAGTAGGTAGTGTTAAACATATGAGCTAATACACATTCTTTCCTTGTCATGTTATATTTGAATTTTGATGGTAAGTTTGGTAGTCATATACACTTGATCTAAAGAAAAACTACGAGTACATCAGAATCAGAAAAAGGCACATTTAGAAACATACATTATCAAACGCTCTACTAAGTCGACGCAGCAAATCAACAAGGTTGTGACACAAAATCCGCTGCTTCCCGATACTCCAGAACCCATTTCTGCAAACCTCAATATGTACAGGCTTTCCGTGGCACAATTTCACCTTCACCATTATAAACTTGAATATGTAAATATATCATACTGCATGCGAGCATTTTATAAATAAGTGAACCGCAATTTATGCTAAGAAATTTATTTTCTTACTTCAAGTGAGAAAAGATGATTTTTAATTAAAATTCCATCTTCTGTTTGCCTTGTCGCCCTCCTTACATCTGCAAGCATATATATATTACATATATATACATATATTTAAAAAAATTATCAAAATTGAAAATTCTCGAAGGAACCGAGAGAGAGCGAGAGAGAAGACTTACACTGAATAGGAGGAGTGAGATGAGAAAGAGAAAAGAATTCATAAAAGCTGCCAAGCTTAGGGCACGAATTGCTCAGCTCTCCTTCTCCGTCGACGGAAACTTCTTTCGCCGCCGGCGGTTGTTCCGGTGCCGAAGGCGGTGGCGACGTTCGCTTATTGTTCTGTTGCGATTTGCTCGATTTCTTTGCAGCCTTGTTTTCCGGCAAGGTCTTGCCGGAATCTTCCTTGATCACCGGCGACGGTCCAAACGACGTCGTACAAGCGACGATGTCTAACAACCGTCTCACGTGTGCTGTAGCGGTTTCAACGTCGTAATCCTCTGTTGTTTATTTATAAAAATAAAATTAAACTTAAACTTAATAAATAAATGAGGATAATAAATTTGTCAGTTGGATATGAGTTTCCACGTGGCGGTTCAGGATTGATTAGTTTACCTTCAATGAGATTGAGTGTGCAGGGCTTCAATGCGGCGACGTCCACTGTATCTTTCAGGTGTGGGCCTCTTACCTGTTTAAATTACAAAGGGTAAAATAGGAAATACAGGGCTTGTGAATTAATGGGCCTTATGATCCAATTCTAGATTGATAGAATGGCCCAATTTATTTTAAGTGATGTTGCTAAAAATTTATAAAAATTTATTTGTTTTGATACAAATTAAAAGAAGTTACCTCATGAGATAATGAAAAGTTAGTGATGTTGCATGTTATTGTATTCACCGATAATAGTCGACGAATGTCTATAATTCTATCAGTTGATATTCCCTGCTTCAAAAGAAACAAAGAAATATATATAATTAGATGATAAATAGTTAGATACATAAAAAACTCAATACCCTTTAAATCAATTTTTAAGTTTTCTACCTATTTATAAGTGTTAATATATTTGTAGAAATGGTCTAAGTGTATATTATTAACTAAACTCTTTTTAGAATTTTCTCGTATGCTTAACTAATTGTCGAGTGGTTGGACCCATGTCATATTGACATTTTTTTTAAACATATATGTACCATTGAATTTTAGCGTAATATGACATTTTTGAGGTCCATAAAAAAACCAAAGATCGACTTATTTGGTTAGATTTACGTGTTTTCGTGTCCGCCTATCGTTTGTAAGGTAGTGTTGGTGTAACGTTTATGTTTGAATTCTTCGTAATCAACTCAATAACCGGTAGATAACACGTTTCTGTTGACGTAGACGTATAATCGCGGATAAATTCTAATATGTAGCAAGGTAATGACATTTTGGAGCCTATCAAGAAGTAAGTCACAAGCCTTCAAAATCTTATCTTACCTTCTTGGCAATCTAACTTCATGGCATGCTTTTCTTATTTTTGTCACATTATACGAAACATAAATTAGTCGATGGTTATCCAACAATATTTGAGCCTATTGCATATCTATGATGTAAATGTAATATAAAATGCTTTTAGCTTAGAGATACAAAATAAAAGAAAAACATCCAAACAAAAATGGAATAGAGATATAAGCATATAAACCTTTTAAAAAATATCACCAAAAAGATAAAATTGAAATTAGTAAGTCAAACTTAGTCCATAAAATAAAGTTTTCTTGTGTTAAAGCGGGTAAACTTTTGATAAGTTGAGATTCTCATATATAACCTGCTCATAGTATAGGTGTAGCATTTGACACAACATGGGAACTTTTTATCCATTCACATAAAGCTTTCAGAATTCCGTTACTATTTAAATAGTAGTATAAAATATTACCTTGATAAAACAAAATACCAGAAAAACAAATAATTAAAAGGGAAAAATGAAAGTACAAACCTTTAATATAACATGAGTGTCATCAGGAAGATTCACAGTTATATCCACAACAACTGGGAGAACTGCAACATTTCACATTATTCGTCAGTTACTTGCTTAATTTAGTATTACTGTCATTAACTATAAATAATGTTATTTTGATTTAAAACAATACTGTAGTATTTATTATACCCTTCTCTTCCTTCTTCTTCTTATCTCCCTTTGTCTTTCCACGTCCATTCTTGGGTGCCATATTTTTCGAAAGCTCAAGCTTCAAGCGTTTTTCTTACCCTTAATATAGAAGAATAAATAAGTAATAATATATATATATATATATATATATATATATATATATATATATCTTCATTTTAATGAAATGAATACAAGAAAGCTTTGTTGATTGATACATATACAACTATTAAATAAAAGTTATGAATAATACTAGTAAGAGATAATGAAGTTCAGTATGACTTGAAGACGAGAAAAATAAGACTCCAATGTCATGGAAATTATATTTGATGGCCGTTTTAATGAAATGACAAATATGACCATGGAGTGAATATAGAATTTACCATAAAGCAATGAAGATTATGAACTTAAAAAATGCAATAAAAGTTATCTCACTAGAATTGTCACAGAATTATGAAAATGACATTATACAAAGACATTGAAGTTGCCAAGAGTTAACTTCAAAAGTTTGAATACAAATAAGCAAAATAATAAAACTTCGAGTTTTGGATAAAATTATGAAAGTTTCTTTTAAGGTCTTTACTACATTGATTACACGAGAATTATGACTAAAACAATGTTGAACTCAACCCCTGAATTTTTAAGTGTACTGATAACCAGAGACGGAGCTGGAAATTGATAATAAAAAAAAAGGGGGGGGGATGGTTGTTCCGAATGAAAAATTCATGCTAATTTAACCATTTGAATGAAAATTTACATAAAAAGTTGTGTTAATTCACCCTCTAGCCCCTTACTAGCTCTGTCTTTGCTGATAACGCTAGGCCCAAAGTCCAAATTATGAACAACAAAATTGAAGGGTTTTTTGTAAAAAGTGTAATGGAATAGTGAAATGAAAACAAAGTCCATAATAAATGTTGAAAAGTATTAACATAAAGTATTCGATTATCCACACCAGAAAACAGAGCTAATAGCTTTGGTTTTTGAACATAATTACCAAGAATTGTGAATGACTGAATGATTATTATAACAGAATGTCATGGAATTGGGAATTGACAAAAAAGGACATGAACATTAAAAGAATTACCAGAAAGAGAAAAAGGAAAGATAGCAGAAAGCAATAAAGGCTCTGCAGTTTATATCCTATGAAAAAACAGAACCAATGATATATGTTGTATGTATGTAAGTGTTTTTTTTTCTTTAAGGGTTTTGTGTATGTGTGTGTGTTTTCCTCAGGGTTTTAAGTGTGTTTATAGTATACAGTATATTTTGTAAAGATGGGGCACCATTAAAGAGAAATGGAAAGATGAGAATTATAAGCAGAAGGCATAGAGAGACGTAGAGATGATAAATGGAGGTAAGTGGGCGATAAGGAAGGAAGGGCTGAGATTTAACGGTCAGATATATAAGATGGCAGCTTCTGCTTTTGGCAATGGCTTGGCTACTATCATCCTTACTTTGGAATATATTATATATCATTATCATTATATTACATCATATATATATATATGATGTCTACATATATATTACTATTACTCGTGGTTTCATTTTCTAATTAATCAAAATCACATACCTACTATTACAGGAAACTACTATATTAAATTTATTAATGGGTAATGATTAGTGTAACTAATAAACAAACCGAGGTCTACTGGTTTTCATGAAAGCCTTTAATCAAGTTTAATTTTCATATGTAAATTTTAAAAAACATTCATAAGATGTCTTAAAGATTAGATTGTATACACATTGTCAATGTAAGTGGCCAATTGGTAAAATCTTTCATCTTGAAAGGATATACTTGGATTCCAGTTTCACATTCTACATTTATGGGGTGGTTTAATAAAAAAAAAAATCGAGTATTAATAGGATCATATGTCGTTTAGAAAAGAATTAATTATATACACATTCTTTTCTGATAACAAAACATGAAAACCAACTTCATTTGTATTTAATTTCAACTAATATTCTAATAGATGTGCCTACATATATTTTTAATATTTTGTTATACATAACTCTTTAGGCTATAATTAATTATTCGGTTCCGATTACTTTCTATGTTTGTAAGGGTGCGATGAAGTCATGATTTTAAGCTGAATGGCTATCTATATATATATTATAACTAAAAGAGGAGGTTGGGGTATACTTGGCACCCCTAATCCCTCTTTTTAGGCCTTAATTCCCTCCTAATTAATCCTCATATTATAGAGCATTCTCCTATTTTTTTAATTTTAGGTCGACCTATATTGTATTAAAAAATAAGAAACAAATCTTTTTATCCTTAAAACTCTCCCAAAAATTATTATATATATACAACATAAAAAAACCTCACGTATTTAAAAAAAAGGTTCCACAACCCTCACGCATTCTAAAAAAAAAGGGTTCGACTTACTAAAAAAAGGTTTTTTTTTTATATATTTTGTTCATGTTTAAAAATTATTATTTGACATTGAATTCTTATGATATTATTATTATTATTCATCTCTTTTAATTTAGTTTGTTGTGCTATTCAATTTTTTTTTAAAAATAAAATTTTGTTTATCTAAATTTGAATTATCAGCACTAACCATGTATATTTGACATGTATTCTTAGATATTATTATTCATTCAGTTAATATTATTGTGTATGTGGTCTTATATTTTGGTTGCACAACCATTGGGTGCAGCGGCAGAAACTATAGCCACCCGTCATCATGAAAGGTTTTTATGTAACTTTTCTTTGATATGAGTTTGTTTATTTTGTAAATTAATTAGGGTTTAATTATGTTTTTAGTTTTCGTTTTTTTGTTTTTTTTTGCAGCAATTTATGTCTTATTGTTGTGTATGGGAAGCTGTTCGATTCGGGTTTACAGGGAAGAATAGGCTTTCTTATCCCATGAGGCCATCATTATCTACGGCAGAATTATTAGGTAATATCTTTAGAAGGTTGTTTTATTTGGCTTATGTTATATCTCTAAAGGGTCAAATAGGGTGACTTAAATGATTTAAACAGGCTCATTGACAGAAACCTGGACCAGACCAACGGATCTAAACCCATCAAGTCCTAAACCTCATTGTGAATTTAGATTGGTGTTACATATAACGATGCCCATTAATTTCGTTCAGGTTAGATATTATTATGCTTTCGATTTTTTTTTTAAAAAATAAAATTTTGTTTATCTAAATTTGAATTATAGCACTAACCATGTATATTTGACATGTATTCTTAGACATTATTATTCATTCTTTAATTTAGTTTGTTATGCTATTCAATTTTTTTTAAAAAATAAAATTTTGTTTATCTAAATTTGAATTATCAGCACTAACCATGTATATTTGACATGTATTCTTAGACATTATTATTCATCTCTTTTAATTTAGTTTGTTGTGCTATTCAATTTTTTTTTAAAAATAAAATTTTGTTTATCTAAATTTGAATTATCAGCACTAACCATGTATATTTGACATGTATTCTTAGACATTATTATTCATTTTTTTTTTTTTTTTTATTGTTTTTGAGTTATTTAGGTGCAATTTTGGATTTTAGAATTATGTAGATACATGGATTATCATTCATTATACAATTTTTGGAGACATGAATTTTATGATCACATGTGCACGAATAGTGGTATGATCACATGTATGCAGGTCGATCATATGTATGCAAGTATTTTGTAAATTAATGTTTTTCATGAGATTGGTGATGATCAAATGTATATAGATAGTTATATGAACATTTGTAAACAATTATATAGCCATATAAACATGTGTAATCAATCATATAGTACATAATTTTAAGGTTAATTACAAAAATGGTACCTGAGGTACGTCAAAAACTACACTCATCATACCTACAACTCAAAAATTACCCGAGCCATACCCACAGTTTCCAATTTTTTACACTGGTCATACCTAACCCTAACGGAAGCTAACTGGACGTTAAAAGGGCATCACATGCGTGTCACGTGCGTGGGTAAAAGTGTCTTTAGCCACCTATATCTGACACGCCATTTCTCTTCCCCTTTTATACCCAAGACCCAACTAATTTACATATTTCATTCCCCTTTTATACCAAAACCCTTAAACTCCAAAAACCACAAAGACGATCAACAATGTCGGGTTGGAAAATCCGACCTATTGATGCTGATGATTATGATCTTCCACTTTTATACAGTAAGAAATTAATTAGCTTTTGTGTTCTTTTTCCCTTTTATTCATCTGAAACAACCCTAATTTGTTAAATAATTATTTATTTTATTTTTTAATAATGGGTATAGTGCGTATTATGGGTAAAATATTTATATATATATATATATATATATATATATTTAAGTTAATTAGTTTTTTTTATATTTTTTTGCAGATGGAAACCCTAACTTGTTGACATTGAAGTTTCATCATGGGGGTATGGTGAAAGCTGTTGATGGACGAAGTTGTTATGATGGTAAGAGAACTTATGTTGATTTTGTAGACTGCAAGACTTTTTCTTTACTTGAGCTTATCACCATTATCAGACAATTAGGTTATCATGAGGATAGTATTAAGACTTTTCAGTTTACTAGACCTTTTTGTTCCATGGAGTTAGGAGCTATTGATATTCGTTCTGATGAAGATGTAAAAACCTTGTCTAAATATACTCAAGGTAATTGTAAAGTGATAAATGTCATTGTTGAACATTATCTTGATAAGTTGAAGTCCCCTATGACCAAGAAAACTGCCAGGAAAATGGGAACTGTCCGGCCTTCCCTGCAAGCATGCTGTTGCAGTGAATTGGAACATGGGCAAACACAAAATGAAGGTGGGAATACCTGAATCATGGGCCCATAAATGTTACTGGTTGGAAACATGGGACCATGCTTACAGCTTCAAGGTCAACCCTGTTACTGGTACAACAACATGGCCTAAGTCAACTTGTCCAACCACTTTGACACCTCCAATTCACCATAATCCAGTTGGCAGACCAAAAAAGAAGAGAGTGAGAGGTCAATATGAGGATGAACCATTGGTGAAAGGAGGGAAATTGTCAAGGAGAGTGACTGAAGGGAAATGTGGTAAGTGTGGAAATAGGGGGCATAATGCTAGAACATGTAAAGGTCAAGGAGGTGACAATACTCAAAGGAAAGCATCTGCAAACTGTGAAACAAGTCAAGGTCAAGGTGGTGGTAATTTTACTCAAAACAGTCAAAGTCAAGGTGGACCTAATTGTACTCAAACCAGTCAAGCTGGTGCTAACTCTACTCAAAACAGTCAAGGGGTCAACAATGTAGGTGGCAGCAGTCAAGGTTGTGGTAGTAGCAGGGCAGCTGGTGGCAAGAAACTGATTACCAAAGTAAGAGGAAAAAGTCAAAGAATCCTGAGGCAAAAGATTTCCCAAGTGATACCTGGACCAGGACTCCACAAAGATGATGCTATCAACCTTGTTTAAGAATTGTCTCTTTTATGTCTTTTGAACAATGTCTGTTTTATGTGTTTGAACAATGTCTGTTTTATGTGTTTGAACCAAGTCTGTTATTTGTGTTTGGAACCAAGTCTACTTTATGTCTTTTGAACCAAGTCTGTTTTATGTGTTTGAACAATGTCTGTTTTATGTGTTTGAACCAAGTCTGTTTTATGTGTTTGAACAATGTCTGTTTTATGTGTTTGAACAATGTCTGTTTTATGTGTTTGAACAATGTCTGTTTTATGTGTTTGAACAATGTCTGTTTTATGTGTTTGAACCAATGTCTGTTTTATGTGTTTGACAAGTCTGTTTTATGTGTTTGGCATCCACCACATTCTTCGAACGCAATAAACCAGGTATGATTTCCACTGAACGGGGACACATGGCTGGGTCAACCCAACCAATAAACCTACACTTGGACCCCTGTTAACAATAAAAATAAGAATTCGAAAATTTTAACAAAAGTTTTAACAATTTAACAAGAAAGTAATAAACTTTTGCATTACAAATCAAGAATTCGAAACAATTAAACAAGAATTCGAGAAAAATTTAAAAAGAAACCACTTAACTTATGCATTACAAATCAAGAATTGAAAAAATCTAAGAATAATTAAATTACCTGTTGTGGACAACAATAAAAACGACGTCCAGGGTTAAGGTCGGTCCAAGATGTTCGAACGATTGCCTGTCTTCCACACCAACATATGACCATTTTTCGATTTGGGGATTTAATTATAAACCCTAATTTCTAATTGAGGGTAGTTGTATTATTTTGGGGGGAAAAACTGATGTTGAATGTAAATAAAGGGTGGACACGCTTAAATTGGGGCAAAAGAGTCTTTTACCCACGCACGTGACACGCATGTGATGCCCTTTTAACGTCCAGTTAGCTTCCGTTAGGGTTAGGTATGGCCAGTGTAAAAAATTGGAAACTGTGGGTATGGCTCAGGTAATTTTTGAGTTGTAGGTATGATGAGAGTAGTTTTTGACATACCTCATGTACCATTTTTGTAATTTACCCTAATTTTATTTATAATTTAATAATTAGTTTTTTAGGTTCTAATAAAACTTTTCCATATATATATATATATATATATATATATATATATTATATATATATATATATCTATATATATACGTAGGTATATATATTTAAAAGATGATGTTCTAACTTACGGTTATATATATGATCGAGAAGAAGGTAGTGGCTCGTGGAAGGGGATGAACGTATGATATATATATATATACGTAGTATAATTTAAACTTAAATAATAATTTAAATTTTATACATACATATATATATATATATATATATATATATATATATATATATATACACACGTAGATTATAATTATTATAAGACACTTAAATTGTAACAACATGTGATGTATACAGCAGATCATATAATACATACTCAACTCTTTCCTAATATGTGAAGAGATTGTGTATTGTAGTAAAATTTTAATTTTATAGATTCTTTTAATACGAGTAGTAAAGAAAGAGACAAGCAACTGGGAGATTTGCAGATCATGCTGCATGCAGCTAAGGTTAACATATATAGGAGGACCACTTGTCGTCGGGGAATGGGATCCACGGCTGATTTTGTTTGGATATCAGTTTTTATAGCATTCTCAGCCATCCGATTTCCTTTGAAATCATCACAACAATATATATGAATTTATTTCTAATTCATTAAAAAAACATTAAAATTTGACTTATTTAAACAAAAAGTGTTCTTCTCAATTAAACGTGCCCCCCCCCCCCCCCGCGCAAAATATATCCAAGTGTTGAAAAGATATAATTTATGCGTAATAATATTGACATTTTGTTAATATAATGCATAACCCTTACACATATGACTAAAAAAACCAAAGTTACTCTAGTTTCTAAATAGTTATAGGCTTACAAAGATTTGTATTAACAAAGATATATTTCATGTATAAAACACAAGCAACGAGTAGCAGTGACATTTGGCTTTGTTCACGTCAGTTTCATTTTAAATTTAGTGTTTTTTATACTAAAGAACTCTCATATAGTTTTTTATAATAAAAAATGTTGGAATATATAACAAATTATCTAATTAAATCACAAAGCACGCAACGGAAGATTTAAACTATGTAGATAATTAATTAACCAAAAGAGAAAGCATATACCTTTAATTGAAGATGATAAAGTGAAAAACTTTATGATAAGGTTTAAAGAAAAACCTCTCTACGATCGCACACACAACACTCGAATGTATGCGTGCTAGCACTTGATCACAAACGAGCAACGATTGGCTTCTCCTTTATCCTTGCTTTGGTCGAAACCACCAAGAACCCCAAAGGGTATGTAATTTCGGTTATATGGCCGAAATTTAGAGAAGAAGAGAAAGGAGATGTAGAGTTTTGTAACCTTTAGAATGGAGTGTTAAATAAAAACAATTTCCATAAGCCATTATATAGCCTTACATGAACTTGGTGACCAAGTTTAGGGTTTTGGAAAACCCTTCACATTCTTGGCCGGCCCTCTAGAGAACATTCTAGAGGGTTTGCTAATTGTTACATAAACATCTCCTTCGTTAAGTCCGTTAGTTAAGTACCGTTAACTATTTAACGTTTAACGGACGACCGTTAGATTTTCGTGATCTAATTAATTAATAAATTACATTAACTATATTAATTAATTATAATTACATTTGTGTCGAGACGTGTGACCCCGTAGGCTTAAATCATTTTCGGACATACGTTCATTTTACGTGATCACATACTAACAGCTCCCACTTGAGCTCGTAACAAATGAAGGTAATAACATTGGTTAGCGTCTAGCAACACGCCAATGCTCCCAGAAATATTTAAGTATAGTTTCTTAAAGTATATTTAAATGGTTGAGACATTTATTATCCCTTTGTTCAGATACCGTGTTAAACATGAATATGGATCAATGTCATTTCATGATTTAACGATTTTGTTTCTCATTTCATCTACTTAAGATTACCAAATATAATCGAGACACATCTGGATTCATTTGGACATGGCCATGTAAACATCTTAAATAGTCCCAATGAGGGGCCCAGTGGTATCATTCTCCAACTATCAGTTGGAGGAACAAATCCTGTATTGACTACACGTGTCAGTCATCATACTTCAATACACTTTCTAAAATAGCCCTTTATGTACTCCCTTATTCAGGAGAGTTAGAACTATATCAAGTAAGTGCAATCCATACATGCTGACCTGCTTGTATCTCAAGTCAAAGGATCAATAAAGTAACCATTTACGAATTTCACTTAATGACGATCCACAAAGTGATAAATTCGTTAGTGGGGTAGTCCGATATGCATCATATGGATACCATGTGAGTTTGGTGGGACCAGCCATTATATATTCAAAGAATATAACCAATCGCTCAGATTTGTCTTAGTTTAATTATATTCCCATATAATTAATCGACAATGGACAATTTAGAATATTTAATAAAATATTCATGGATTAAACATGCAAATATAGGATACAATTAATATTAAATGAAATCAAACATATCAAATACTTTATTTCATTATGAAAAATATAAATTGTTTAACATCCCTTATCCAAATACCGAAACAACAGATTTACATGAAATAACTAGCTAATTTAAGTCCTATGCCCTCGGCATGCCTTTCAAGCTTGGGCCTAGCCAAAGCTTTTGTGAAAGGATCAGCTAAGTTAAAATCTGTGTGAACTTTGAGTAATTTTATCTCTCCTAGTTCGATCTGCTCACGAACATAGTGATATCTTCTAGCATAATGTCTGGCACCTTTCTGAGCTCCGGGCTCGTTGGCAATGATTAATGCACCAGTGTTGTCACAGTACATATCAGTGGGTAAGTCACTCGAGGGGATCACGTCAAGCCCGCTAATGAACTTCCTTATCCAGACTGCTTCCATTGCGGCTTCTGAGGCGGCAATGTACTCAGACTCTGTTGCAGACATAGCAACTGTTTTTTGCTTGTTGCTTTTCCAATCCACAGCACCTCCGTTAAGAACGAAGACGAATCCGGACTGAGACTTCGTGTCATCTCTATCAGTTTGAAATCCAGCATCACAGTATCCGGTCACTTTGAGCTCTAAGTCTGGATTTCCTCCATACACCAAAAACATATCTTTAGTAGCCCGTAGGTACTTCAGAATGCTCTTAACAGCAGTCCAGTGACTTTCACCTGGATTCTGTTGATATCGGCTAACCATGTTTTGCGTGAACGCCACATCAGGTCTAGTGCATCTAACCGCATACATAATAGATCCCACAGCTGAAGCATAAGGAACTCTTTGCATACGCTCCACCTCATTAGGTGTATTAGCACCCTGTTTGACAGATAAACTAAGTCCTTCTTGCATAGGTGTAAACCCACGCTTAGAATTCTCCATCTTGAATCGCTTCAAGACCTTATCAATATAAGCACTTTGACTTAGTCCAATTAATCGCTTTGATCTATCTCGGTAGATCTTGATTCCAAGAATAAATGCCGCTTCTCCTAAATCTTTCATGGCAAAACACTTTCCAAGATGGGATTTAACATCTTGCAACATTGGAATGTGTTTTCCTATGATCAATATGTCATCATCATATAAGACAAGGAAAGTAACATTACTCCCACTAGCTTTGCGATATACACATGGCTCATCGGGATTTTGAACGAAACCAAACCTTTTGATTTCTTCATCAAACCGCTTGTTCCAACTTCGTGATGCTTGCTTTAGTCCATAAATGGACCTTTGAAGCTTGCATACTTTGTTGGATGTTTTGGATCAATAAAACCTTCAGGTTGATCCATATAGACTTCTTCATCCAAGTAACCATTTAAGAAGGCACTCTTAACATCCATTTGCCATATCTCAAAGTCATAGTACGCAGCTATGGCTAAGAGAATCCTAATAGCTCTAATATCCGCAACTGGGGAAAAGGTCTCATCATAGTCAACACCGAAACGTTGAGTATAACCTTTCGCCACGAGACGAGCTTTATAGGTGTGTACATTTCCATCCATGTCCGTTTCTTCTTCTTGAAGATCCACTTAACACCCAACAGTTTGAGCATTTTGTGGAAGATCAACCAAGCTCCAGACTTGATTGTCTTTCATGGATTTTATTTCCACCTTCGTAGCTTCAAGCCATTTGTCAGATTCCGGATCTGATAATGCAGCTTTGGAATTCGGAGGCTCATCGAGATCTCCTAAAACGTTTTCTTCTACCATCAGACATAATCTGTCAGTAGGACGTCTTGTCCTTTCGGACCTACGAAGTGGAATCGCTTCATTATCATCGACTTGAGGTTCATCACTTTGAACATTTTCCCCCCCAAGTTGATGATAGCTAGGAGCTTCAGAAGGTGACACATCTTCCTCTTGAGTCTCATCAAGTTCTACAACCCTCCCACTGTTCTCTTGAGCTAATTTCTTCTCAAAGAATTCAGCGTATCGAGCAACGCGAACAGTGTTTTTGACTGGGTCATAGAAGTCGTAACCCATCGTTTCCTTAGGGTATCCGACAAAGATGCACTTAGTAGTTCTGGGTTCAAGTTTGTCAGGTGTATCGCGCTTCACAAGTGCCTCACATCCCCAGACTCTTAAGTAAGACAGATTAGGAACATTTCCATGCCATAATTCATATGGTGTCTTGTCAACCTTCTTGGTTGGAACCATATTGAGAATACGTACAACAGTCTCTAGAGCATAATCCCAAAACGAAAATGGGAGAGTCGTAAGGGTCATCATAGATCTCACCATGTCTAGCAAGGTTCGATTTCTCCTTTCAGACACTCCATTATGTTGAGGGAGTGTATGGAGGAGTAAGCTGTTGGACAATTCCACACGCTTTCAGATAATCCTTAAACTCTTGGCTTAAGTATTCACCACCTCGATCCGAACGAAGAATCTTGATGGTTTTGCCGAGTTGATTTTCTACTTCATTTTTAAATTCTTTGAATGTTTCAAACACTTCATGTTTATGTTTAAGCAAGTAAACATAACCATAACGACTGAAATCATCTGTAAACGTTATGAAGTAGCTAGCTCCTTTTCTTGACACATGTCTAAATGGGCCGCAAACATCGGTATGAATGAGTCCAAGAAGATCTTTAGCCCTCTCCGGTTTATGAGAAAAAGGTTTTCTTGTCATTTTGCCGGAAACACATGACTCGCATTTATCAAATGATTCATCATTTAATTTTAAGATCCCTTCACGTTGAAGTCTTTCAATGCGATTTTTGCCAATGTGTGCAAGACGACAGTGCCAAAGATAGGTAGAGTCCAAGTTAGTTTTGGCTCTTTTGCTAACATTATACATTGAATTATCATTTAGTGAATCACAACCACGCATATCAATTTCATAAATACCATTATTATCAATAGCATCAAAATAATGAACATTATTTTTAGAAACTGAAATACCATTATCATTAAAAACATTAATGAATCCGTTGTGTTTTAACACTGAAACTGAAACTACACCTCTAGTAATAGAGGGTGCATAATGACAATTGTCCAAAACAATAATTAAACCGGAAGGAAGAACTAAATGATATTCTCCAATAGCTTCGACAGGTGCTGGTAGACCATTGCCTATGAACAGCTGCAAAGCTCCGGGCTTCAGCTTCCTCCTTTTCCTAAGTGCCTGTAATTCATTACAGATATGAGTTCCACAACCAGTGTCATAAACCCATGATTTACGCTTAGTAAAGGAAAATAATTCAATAGTGAAGATACCTGAAGCACTAGCATTGCTAGCTTGCTTCTTCTTCACATTCAACTCGGCAAGATACTTGGGACAGTTCCTCTTCCAGTGCCCGACTTCATTACAATGATGACAGGTCTGGTCTTTAGCCGGATGCTCTTTCTTAGCCGGAGGGTTTTCTTTGGTTTGGGGGGATTAGCAGCTTGCTTACCCTTGCCTTTACCATCAAACTTGCCTTTAGCTTGGTGCGATTTCTTAGCTTTCTGGATCCGACCCCCCTTTATCATAAGGACATTTGGGTCATTGGCCTTCTTTGGAATCGTCTTCTCATATTCAATGATCATAGCATGAAGTTCATTGACGCTTTTTTTCATAGAGTGCATGGTATAGTTTTGCACAAAACCCTCATATTCCTTCGTAAGGGATTTGAGAATCATGCCAACTTTTACCTCTTTATGATAAGCGTACTCCATCGAATCCAATTTGTCAAAAATGCTCTTCATCTTGAGCACATGACTGCTAACCGATTTTCCAGATTCAAGTTTCATGTCATGGAGTTCCACGACTAAGTCGAACAGTTCCACTCCAGCTTGTTTTTCATACAAGGATTTAAGTTCTGTGATCATATCATATGGAGTGTAGAGCTCGAATTGTTTTTGAAGCTCGGGAGACATGCTCGCAAGCATCAAACAACAAACTTCATTGAATCTAGTGTACTGAATCCTATATTCATCTTTTTCAGCAACTGTGGATTCAGCACTTGGTTCGGTTGGCCATTGCCTTTCAATGACATCCATGCGTTCCTCAACTCTTAGAACAATTCTCAGTTGACGATACCAGTCATTGAAATTTGATCCATTAAGCTTTTCTCTTTCAAACATTTGCCGAAAAGCATTGGTGTTTGTGGAAGGATTCATTGCCATCTACAAAACAGATTAAGTTCAAAAATCAGTATTTTCGATAATAAATCCTTAGGAAATCAATTACCCAATGTTTATCAAATAAACAATTAATTTCATTAAGGCTAGGATCCAATTGACATACAATCATTTCATCAGTTGATCTGCTAGAAATGATTGTACTCAAAAGGTAAGTGACGAGCAGTAATTGCATTACATGTGCAATTCCTAGTAAGAATGGGACCTACAAATTACACTTGATTCATCAAGTGATTTGTAGTCATGTTTTGTCCCATCTTTTGCCACGGGTCAAGGTCTCACCGCTTAACTCGCTTTAAGTCGTCCAACCAAGAACGCGCAAATTTGTCCACCACTGTGTACCAGTGAGTGGGATTTGCCATGCAACTGTCATTTCACCACTGTGTACCAGTGAGTGGGATTTGCCATGCAACTGTCATTTCACCACTGTGTACCAGTGAGTAAAACAACAGCCACAAGTGTCCTTTGCAAGTTGGATGGCAAATGACTTAAGTTTATTGGGTCAATCAATTTGATGTGTGATCAAAAGTTATGTTTGAAGATTCATGCATATCTTCTAAACATAATATGTTTATAAAACTCATTTTTATTGCCTTTAAATACAAAAGAGCTCGGTAGCTCCATTTGAACGCACAAAGAAGCGCAAGGGCAAAGGTTTGCGATGAACGCAATTAAAAACCCGCCCTTTTAGGAGGCTAACGCACTCCGACTTATACCTCTCTTAGAGTTTGTTCAAATGGGTGAGCCGGTGTATCTTTTGATTTTAGGGCACCAATTTTATAAACAAAATTATTATTTCAATGTAATTTAGTCAAGTTTAATTTTCGAAAACCAATTTTGCACACAATTTTCTTAAAGGGCAAAACTAAACTTTTACTAAATATAAACACGTAACAATTAGGTATCCATCCTCGGTAAGGCCACTATGGTTTAAGATTGGCCCCCCTTTCTCAAGGAAAAGGTCCACATAATCAAGTAAACTTGATTACAAAAGCCAAAATTTAATAACAAATTTATCACATAGACACATAAGGTGCTGATCTTAAAAAACCAGCAGCTTCACGACCCATTTAGGCTTAGAGGATGGCCGAACTGGACTTAGCACAGAACTACAAAGTTGTAGCCCTATGAGTCAAGTATCTACTGTAAAGATTTCAGCTTCTAACTCCTTACGGTTGATAAGTTATGATCGTTTTAGTGAACTGGTGTCAAACAGGAATTTTCACAAAACTTAATCACATTGTCACACAATTAGTTATTCAATTATCTAGCATAATTAACCCTAATGATCAAGATTTCATATCAATATATCTAAGTAATCATCATGAATAATTTGCATGAAAAATTCATGATTTTTACTTCTATTTAACAATTAAATAATTAAAGTATACCATAAATACATGCAATTTATCAAATAAACATGTAATTAATCAAAACTTGGATTAGGAAACTTAAAAAAAAACAATTTTTTTTTTATTTTTCCAGAATTTCGAAGTATATATATATTGGAAAAAAGGATACAAATAATATATCCTTTTTAAATAATGTAATTAAATTACAAAAATTAATTTAAATATATATATAAATCCGAAAAAATAAAACTCAAGAACCCTAACCCCCCTTCAAGTTTTGATCTAATTGGTAATCAAAAAACATACATAGTAGGCTCGTGATACCACTGTTGGAATATATAACAAATTATCTAATTAAATCACAAAGCACGCAACGGAAGATTTAAACTATGTAGATAATTAATTAACCAAAAGAGAAAGCATATACCTTTAATTGAAGATGATAAAGTGAAAAACTTTATGATAAGGTTTAAAGAAAAACCTCTCTAC
Organism: Erigeron breviscapus; assembly: GCA_034093135.1. Classification (NCBI taxonomy): domain Eukaryota; kingdom Viridiplantae; phylum Streptophyta; class Magnoliopsida; order Asterales; family Asteraceae; genus Erigeron; species Erigeron breviscapus. The sequence continues at coordinate 206,125,821 of CM067167.1, read as the reverse complement.
GATCGCACACACAACACTCGAATGTATGCGTGCTAGCACTTGATCACAAACGAGCAACGATTGGCTTCTCCTTTATCCTTGCTTTGGTCGAAACCACCAAGAACCCCAAAGGGTATGTAATTTCGGTTATATGGCCGAAATTTAGAGAAGAAGAGAAAGGAGATGTAGAGTTTTGTAACCTTTAGAATGGAGTGTTAAATGAAAACAATTTCCATAAGCCATTATATAGCCTTACATGAACTTGGTGACCAAGTTTAGGGTTTTGGAAAACCCTTCACATTCTTGGCCGGCCCTCTAGAGAACATTCTAGAGGGTTTGCTAATTGTTACATAAACATCTCCTTCGTTAAGTCCGTTAGTTAAGTACCGTTAACTATTTAACGTTTAACGGACGACCGTTAGATTTTCGTGATCTAATTAATTAATAAATTACATTAACTATATTAATTAATTATAATTACATTTGTGTCGAGACGTGTGACCCCGTAGGCTTAAATCATTTCCGGACATACGTTCATTTTACGAGATCACATACTAACAATGCAGAATCATAACATAATTATTTATACTTTATGCAACAAAAGAAGTAATACTTGCTATGAAGGAATAATTAAAAAGAATATATGAAAATCAACCCTTGAGTGATTAAAAACATCATTCCTTATGTAAGCTTTACCATTAGCTACGAATATATTGGGTTTTATCAATGGAATGTTTATACGTTCAAAGAAAGATATATATTGCATTAAATATAGTTGAATATATAGTTGGGGATACAACCCGAGCTAGGCTTGAATCTTGATGTTGTGTAGGCGATCGAGTACTCAATTTGGATACATAATGAATCTCATGTGGGTTGGAGGCGTGGATCGGAGTTTTGGTTCAATTAAGATAGAAACTAGACTCAAGAGTCGAGATATCAAAATTATGTGATAATCGTCACTCTGCATGTTACTCTAGCTTGAGTCAATTGACATAGTCTCCAAAAAGAATCAACGAACACAATGGTGAAGACATGATTTTAGGTTTTTGGAGCCGAAGAGTTCACAATCTAAATGTAGATTTTGTTGAGAGGTCAATTAATTTTACCCTAAATTAATTACGAGTAATACATAAAAATATCAAGTTTATAGACATTGTGGGTAGTTACAGTCACTTTTCGCTTCCATATAGCTCCGTCAACAAAGAACCTTGTTATAATATCCGATTGTTGGAAAACAGAAAAACTTGCCACATTATTTGAGTTGAAGAACCTTATTAGTATAATATATATCCTCAAACTTTGTTCGGTTGCAAAGATATAAAACATGAAAAAAGAATACGATTGGATAAATTAGAGTTCCCTTTTTAAGTTTTTTAAGGGATGATGGATGGCAGAGGTCAACTAATGAATATAATGGAGGTGGGGCGGTCTCCTATATTATGTTTTTGTTCGTGTACTTTGTGGTCAACTAATAGTAAATGAGACATTTTTTTGTGCAAGTTTATTACGTGTCTCCATTGTTAGCTTACGTGTATCCACGTTATTGGAGAGTTGTTGCTTCTTACGCTTCATATGTTGGCCAAAACCGTATCTAGTCCATTCAATTCTAAAGCTTAATTTGATTGGGACAAAAACAAACACCAATGAATGAATGAATGAATGAATACTTTAGAAACATAAATAAATGGTGCAAACGATGGTTTATTTTTTGTATAGATTTTATGTTTAAAACGTGTTTTAGATATATGCCAATTTGTTAACCCATTCCTTACAAAATAAAAAATAAAAAAATAATGTTAACCAATTAAAACGGGTTCGTTAAGTTGTTATCCTTAAGAGAGGTGATATATAAAATTTGTGGCGTACATATACATTATTCGATTGCCACATGTAATCGATGATTTTATTAAGATCGACTCTTGTTTGACTTCTACGTTTTCTTGGTCGGTAGATTTGTCAAAATAACTGCATATATTACTTGCTTGTTGCTAAACTGGATCAATATTGGCCAATAATTAATTAGTAGAGTAAATTACACTTTTCGTCCCTAAAGTTGGCACGTTTTTCACTTTTCGTCCCTTAAGTGAAAAAATTACAATTTTGACCTTAAAGTTGGCAGATTTTTTCAATAATCGTCCCTCGCCAAACGTCGTTAAGTTTCAGCCGTTAAGTCGGACACGTGCAACACACGTGAGGGACTGAAACTGCAAAAAATGACAAGTTCAGGGACGAAAACTGAAATTTACTTTCCTGTTGTCATCATCTTCATCTTCTCCGGCTGACTTTCGTCGGAAAATTCGCCGGAAAACTTAAAATGCCGATATCTCACTCGTTTCTTCGAATTAGACCACGAAACCACCACCAAACTTCTCAAAATTAATTTTCGCACGAATCCTAACCAACGGCCCTCCCTTTATTCTTTGTCTTATGGAAACCAACGGCCCTCCCTTTGTTTCTTCAAACTAGTCGATCCCCCACCATACCTGCTCTCTTGGTTTTTCCTGAACGCAAACCCCCTCCTTATTTCTCCACCGACGGTTTTTTTTTTTGAATATTGATAACCCCTAGCTCACTTTCTCATATTATATATATAGATATAGTTGTGAAATATAAGAACAGATATAATAACACATATCTCTCATTCTCACGACCACCTTCTACAAACATAAGGTCACACCTCAATAGCTCTCCTCCCTCTTATTTTTCTCTCGGCCAGAACCCACATACAACACCAATCATCATCACGCTTAATTTCTGTACAGTGTGTTCCAGCATGCACCATGTTCTTGATCACATTCATGTACTGGTTTCTTCCAAAATATTATTACTTAAGCCACCCCACATGTTTTCTTTGATTTCTTAAAGTCAAAGGCTTACCTTACAGACTTGCTAAAGTTGATAAAACATCAATGTCCTCATCACCCCCTTAAAATCCTCTCGACTCTCTCATATCTCCCTCTCCAAAAGCACCATCAACCCAACAAAACCCCACGGCACCACAAACCACCACCTTAAAACCACGACCAACCATCATCAAACCAACCTCTCATGCATCACCATGCATCTCTCTCGGCTCTCATATTAAAAACCGAATGCCCTACTCTCTGTCTCGTACATACATATATATACGGCATACATATAGATATAGAAGTGACCAAACACCACCACCGAGTCTACTGCTACTACTCATTGCTCGCTGCTAGCTACTTGTGATTCTACTAAAGTTGTTGATCGACAACTCACCATCAACTTTAAACATCACGAAACCACCATACTCCATTAAAACCCTCGCGAACCACCACCCACGTACCACCATGCACCACGTAAAAACACCACCACGAACCACCACCAAGTCACCAATACCACCTTATCACCACCACGACACCATTTTCATCATCATTACGACCTTGAATCAACGAAAACAAAGAAAGAAAGAAAAGAAACGATTTCTGGGTAAACTTCCGATTCATATTACGGAAAAGTTACACGTTAGTTTTCAATTCTGAAAGTTGCTGGGAGTTCGTTATTGACTCCTCTAGATGTGTGGTGAAGTTCGTTACAATTGGTGATCGTTTATTTTTGGAAGATTTTGTTAGTTTCGAAGTTTCTCGTAAGGTTTTCGGGTTAGATTTAAGGAAAATGGGTAAGACTTACAAGTTGTTATTATGGTGATATGGATAGACGGGGTTTCGTGGTCTAATTCGAAGAAACGAGTGAGATATCGGCATTTTAAGTTTTCCGGCGAATTTTCCGACGAAAGTCAGCCAGAGAAGATGAAGATGATGACAACAGGAAAGTAAATTTCAGTTTTCGTCCCTGAACTTGTCATTTTTTGCAGTTTCAGTCCCTCACGTGTGTTGCACGTGTCCGACTTAACGGCTGAAACTTAACGACGTTTGGCGAGGGACGATTATTGAAAAAATCTGCCAACTTTAAGGTCAAAATTGTAATTTTTTCACTTAAGGGACGAAAAGTGAAAAACGTGCCAACTTTAGGGACGAAAAGTGTAATTTACTCTAATTTGTCTAACACTCAAAAATAAAAACAGACTACTTTAACACGTATTAAAATCAATTGAAATAGTGGAGGAAGTTATAAAGGCATAAAATGTAAGAAAAGCACCTTAGAAAACTCACTAACTTAACTTGTTAACATTGCTTCAAATATATTATATCCATTTGTTCCATTTTAAATAATCTAGTTTGACAATTTAAGCTTTTATTTTCCCGTAAAAATAAATATTAAATCAATACTACTTAATATATATAGTAAGATAATTCAAAACAGATATTTAATCAATACTATATTATGGACTAATGTTGAGTACATTTAAAGCGTATTTGGACCCTAATCCATTTAAACAACCAGGTTTGGCGATAATGACGTAAGCCTAAGTTATTCTCTAATATCGATATATATAAGATGTAAAGATGACTATTTGAAAGGTATCGGGGTCCAATTATTTACTATAACTAAAAGAAACTTGATATATCATAAAGTTAATATTATGATTAAAGCACCATAACTCGCAAACTTACACTGTGTTCTTGAGTTTATATTTAGAAGAAAAAAAAAGAAAGGGAGATAAGTGATTAGAAAAGAAAGGGCTTTATTTCTTTCCATCCAAATCACCCCAAAAGTGGTATGATTGATTTCACACTAAATTAACTAAAATCTTCCATCCATTTCTTTTCATATCACTTCACTTCTTTCCTTAAAAAAAACTCAAAACACAAAATGTTAACAGTGATAGACGAAAGGTTTTGTTTTATTTCTTGCTTAATACAGAATAACACAAATCGTCCCATATTTATACACAAATTAACCCTAATTAGGTTAAATGACCGACACTAATTATATGGGCTTGGGCCCAACGATACATTCTGAGGCCCAATGTAAACTTGGGAAATGATGACGATGGTTCTGATCCCTCATATTCTAACACTCCCCCTCAAGTTGGATATCAGGATTTCCGAAATTCAACTTGCTTAGACATTTATGAAACATAGAGGTTCCCACTGCTTTTGTTAGAATATCAGCCAGCTGGTCTTCAGACTTTACAAACGGTAACTTGATAATTCCATTTTCCAACTTTTCTTTTATGAAGTGACGATCAACCTCCACATGCTTGGTTCTATCATGTTGAACTGGATTTTCTGAGATCTGGATAGCAGCTTCATTATCACTCATGATTCGAATACTTTCTTTAGGTGCAAAACCTATTTCAGACACCAGCTTCTTCAACCACAAAGCTTCTGCTAGACCTCTAGCTATACCTCTAAACTCAGCTTCAGCACTAGACAAGGAGACAACTTTCTGTTTTTTACTTTTCCATGTAACCAAGTTACCACCTACCAATGAGAAATACCCTGAAGTGGACCTTCGATTACCTTTATCTCCTGCCCAATCTGCGTCTGTATACAACTGAATTTTGAGGTGACCATTAGCCTTAAATAACACCCCATGATCTGAAGTCCCTTTGAGATACCTAATGATTCGCAGAACTGCATCCATATGATCTTCCTGAGGTTGATGCATAAACTGACTGACTACTCCAACAGCATATGCAATGTCTGGACGAGTGTGAGCCAAATAGATAAGTTTCCCCACCAACCTTTGATATCTTCCTTTATCAGTGGCTTTAGCATCTGCCTTCACAAACAACTTCTGATTTATGACCATGGGTGTATCTGCTGGCTTACAACCAATCATTCCTGTTTCTGCCAGAAGATCTAAAATATATTTCTTCTGACAAATAAAAATTCCACCTTTAGATCTTGAAACTTCTATTCCAAGGAAATATTTCAAATCTCCCAGATCTTTCATTTCAAATTCTGCAAACAAAGCTGATTTTAGTTGATTAATCTCTTTTTCATCATTTCCTGTTATAATCATGTCATCAACATAAATTATCAGACATGTTACAAGATTCCCTCTATGACGAAGAAACAACGTGTGATCTGAGTTGCTTTGTTGATATCCATATTTCTTCATAGCAAGAGTGAACCTTCCAAACCATGCTCTGGGTGATTGTTTAAGCCCATACAAGGCCTTCTTCAACTTACAAACTTCTCCATTCTTAAAGCTGTGAGCAAATCCTGGAGGAGCTTCCATGTACACTTCTTCTTGTAATTCCCCGTGCAAGAAAGCATTCTTCACATCAAATTGATGAAGGGGCCAACCCAAATTTGCTGCTATTGAGAAAAGAACCCTTACTGTATCCAGCTTTGCAACTGGAGAAAAAGTTTCTGAATAGTCAATGCCATAGGTCTGAGTGTATCCTTTGGCAACCAGTCTTGCTTTGTATCTTTCTACATCCCCATTTGGTTTATATTTGATGGTATATATCCACCTGCATCCTACCGGATCCTTCCCTGTCGGAAGGACACACTTTTCCCACGTATCATTCTTAATAAGTGCCTCCATTTCACTATCCATAGCCTCCTTCCAGTTTTTAAGTTTCAAAGCATGCTCTACTCCTGAAGGAATCTCTTCAGAATATAATTTTGCTGCAAATGCTCTTGCTTCTTTGGAGAAAAAACCTTCTACAATATTAGCAAAGCTATCTACCGGATACTTAGTAGACCGAGAATATCTCTCTGGAGAGTATCGCTTTGCAGGAATCCCTCTGGTAGAACGTGGTGGAAGAACATATCTTTCTGGAACACTTTCTGTGGTTTCTTCTGCTACATTTTCTGACTCTCCATTTACATTTTCCTGTATTTCATTAGCAGGAATATCCAAAGTATGACTTAGGTCAGAATTACTTACCTCGGATATCAGGTCTGGACCCGGGTTGTCACTTTGAGAGGAGGACTGTAAATCTTTATCCGGAGAATCTTTATCAGTTGTAGGAGAACTTGGTTGACCTTCGGATGAATATTGAAGCCAACTCAGTGTGTCACTTTGTTCCTCCCCCTGACTACTGAGTTCTTGAGAGTAGAAATACTTGGTTTCCAAAAAATCACAATTCATCGTAGTAAACATACGACGAGTATGAGGATTGTAGCATCTATACCCCTTTTGAGTACCCCCATATCCCACAAAGACACATTTTTCAGCACATGGTTCAAGTTTGGTACGATATGATTTTGGAATATGAACAAAAACAGTACACCCAAAAACTCTAGTAGGTAAAGTAAGAACTGATGGTGGCTTATGAAATTCAGAGAGTACTTTCAAAGGAGTTTTCATCTCAAGAATCTTTGTAGGAAGACGATTGATTAAATAGGTGGCAGTTGCTAAGGCATCGGGCCAAAAACTTTTAGGAACTAAGGATTCAATAATAAGAGCCCTAGTTATCTCTAAAAGGATCCTATTTTTCCTTTCAGCCACACCATTTTGTTCGGGGGTGTGAGGACAAGTGGTTTGATGGATTATTCCCTTTGATTGAAAAAACAGACTCATTTGTGAATTCACATACTCCCCACCATTATCTGTTCTCATAATTTTGATAGATGTCTGAAACTGTGTTTGAACCATGTTGTAGAACACAGTAAATCTATCATAAACTTCATCTTTATTTTTCAAAAAATAAATCCATGTCATTCTGGTGCAATCATCCACAAAAATCACAAAATACTTAAAATTGTGACTCCCACTAACCGGTGCAGGGCCCCATACATCAGAATGAACTAAAGAAAAAGGAAACTCAACTCTATCATTACGAGGTTTAAAAGATTGCCTATGACTTTTTGCTAAAATGCAGGTTTCACATTCAATCTTTTTATTTAACGGGAAAAGTTTTGGAAATTATAAAAAACTCAAGAACACAAAAAGTTATAACATCTTTTAGTTTCTTTTCCTTTCCTTCTCAAATAAAACTCAAGAACATAGTATTAGCGTTTAAAAGTTGTTCGGTTTTCTTTAATTCACCAATTGTATGAGGCTATGAGCGGTGGTCAAAATCATGTCAATTCTAAGTCTTAGGGATGAGTCAAAAATACCAAATCCCGATCTCGTCCCGGTACCGTCCCGATCCCGGTACCGGGAAGTGGTACCGAATCCCGAGCGGGATCGGGATCGGTACCTAATTTTCAAAGTTTTCGGGATCGGTGCTAGTCGGAATCGGTATCGGGAAAATCCTGAAAATCCCACTTAGTCCCATTTAGTCCCGACTTTCACTTAGCCCAAACTCAAAGCCCAGTTATCCAACTCATTTACAAGATGCTTAATGGCCTTCTGCTACCTATAGTGAAGTCCGAATCACATGTCTGTAGTAATATACTAATATGTGATAAATATTCAAACGTTTTCTGTGTCATTACGTGCATATGTTATATGTATATCAGAATAGTAGGTGTATGTACACATCCGTGCTTCACAAGATACATATATTAATATATAGTGGCGTGAAGATAGTGGACACATCTGATATTGTGGACTGGATTGTGTAATTTACAAAGAAGATGAAATTGTTAGTTTGTTTTTTTCACTAAAAAAAATACTACGGGTTACAAGTTAATGAGATTTGTGTAATAAGTTTACAAAAATGAATGTTCTTTGTTATCTGGAATCCACGTAACAAACAAACAATGAAAGTAATGTGTGTAATATTTTAGAAAAAATCATTCTAATCGGGACTTGTCGGGATTTGGTACCGATATCCAGGTCCCGTACCGGTACCGGTAGCGTCTCATATGGGACCGGGATCGGTACCACTTTTACCAATTTCAACCGGTACGGGACGGTACCAGTCTCATGCCCATCCCTACTAAGTCTTAATGTCTCCCTTAAGTATAAACTATCAAAATATTGCATGTAGAATTGTAAATAGGTACATACGGACAAACATTATAATATTTTTCTAAAAAAAAATTATTCATGACAAGCCTACAACAAATTACAATAATAATTATTGTATATTGTACATCATTAATTATTTCAACTGTAATAGTTATTATTATCTAGTAGGGGTGAGTTTGAGTCGGTTTTGACCTAAAACCGAAACCCAAACTGAAGTATTCGGTTTTTGAAAACCAGAAATCGTTGAATTCGGTTTTGCTTCGGTTCGGTTTGGGTCGGTTTTTGTTTTTATTTTTATTTTTTATTTGTGCTATTAATTTTTTTTTCCTTCAAAGTTCTCATTTGAATAGGAGACTAGAATCTTATTGTAGTCAGAGGTGGTGTTGTAATAGGAGAACCCGATATTTACTGGAGACTCCAAATGTGATACATTTACCACTAGGCATATATCTATATTACATAATAAAAAGAATAGACCCCCTGTTGAAAGTTACACAGGGGGAAATATCCAAAATATCCTTCCCACAAATATTGCAACCATCTATACAAACCCACGTTGCAGCCATTCACACACAAACCCTTATTGCAGGCTTGCAGCCCACCAATCGTTTTCCCCATTCTTTCCTTGGCACGCGTTTCCTGTCAATTGTATCCGCTGCAACGCACGGGTACCATGCTAGTCTTCTTTATCAATTTCGATTACAGCAAGATTGTAGGAACAAAAAAATGGTTGATGTTTATGTATTTTGCACGTTTACCCACTCATGGTCCCTGTTATTTGCGTTTTTTCCTCCATATGAATTAAATTTCACTTTTTCATAAACATTTTACATATGGAGAAAAAGTATGGAAAACGAGAGTGTGACAAAGGTTGGAATGGTATTTTGAAAGATTTTAACAGGAAGAAAGATAAAATCTAATGAAATTGTACAATATTATATTTTACCACAATGGATCCCTTTCAGGTTTAAAATTTAGGAGTTACTTCTTGGTTTTTTCCGTATGTTTTTCCTTTCGGATTTTCAAATAATTATACTGAAAAGCATTTATTCTTTTTTTTGTAACAATATTCACACCATTTTTCGGATTTTGTCAAATCGCATCCGGTTCGGGTTTTCTAATACGAGTTACTTCTTGGTTTTTTCCGTATGTTTTTCCTTTCGGGTTTTCAAATAATTATACTGAAAACATTTATTCTTTTTTTTGTAACAATATTCACACCATTTTTCGGATTTTGTCAAATCGCATCCGGTTCGGGTTTTCTAATACGAGTTACTTCTTGGTTTTTTCCGTATGTTTTTCCTTTCGGGTTTTCAAATAATTATACTGAAAACGCTTATTCTATTTTTGTAACAATATTCACACCATTATTCGGATTTTGTCAAATCGCATCCGGTTCGGGTTTTCTAATACGAGTTACTTCTTGGTTTTTTCCGTATGTTTTTCCTTTCGGGTTTTCAAATAATTATACTGAAAACATTTATTCTTTTTTTTGTAACAATATTCACACCATTTTTCGGATTTTGTCAAATCGCATCCGGTTCGGGTTTTCTAATACGAGTTACTTCTTGGTTTTTTCCGTATGTTTTTCCTTTCGGGTTTTCAAATAATTATACTGAAAACGTTTATTCTTTTTTTTGTAACAATATTCACACCATTTTTCGGATTTTGTCAAATCGCATCCGGTTCGGGTTTTCTAATACGAGTTACTTCTTGGTTTTTTCCGTATGTTTTTCCTTTCGGGTTTTCAAATAATTATACTGAAAACATTTATTCTTTTTTTTGTAACAATATTCACACCATTTTTCGGATTTTGTCAAATCGCATCCGGTTCGGGTTTTCTAATACGAGTTACTTCTTGGTTTTTTCCGTATGTTTTTCCTTTCGGATTTTCAAATAATTATACTGAAAACGCTTATTCTATTTTTGTAACAATATTCAGATTTTACCACATTGGATCCCTTTCAGGTTTAAAATTTAGGGGTTACTTCTTGGTTTCTTACATCTTTTTTTTCATTTGGGTTTTCAAATAGTTTATCAAAACTACTTTTTTTGTGCTACTGTCTTTGAATAAATATCATATCATATGTCAAATAATTTAACAAACATATATAGCGACACATCATCAATAACAAAACATAATCGTTTTCAGGTTTCCAAACAATATATTAAAAAAATTTATTAACTTTTTAGTGGTATTGTCTTTGAATAAGTATATATTTTACATGTCAAAGTTTTTAGAAACATAAATCATCAATAACAAAAAGTAATCGAACTAATTGAAAGCGCGCAACGCGCAGACGGAAACTATTGTGGTTTTGCCTTTAAATAAATATATTAAATATATATTTGATATGATAAACTTTTAAACAAACTTATCCATGACAGAATGTTTGTTAATTCAATGCAAGTATACTAAATAACACAATCGTTTCAACACGACAATTGATGCCCGCAACGCGGGGCCGGAAATTTCCTAGTTAGAAATATATTAACAATCACAACTATACTATAACACTAAAAATATAAACTAAATTAAATATATATGGTTTCGGTTCGGTTCGGTTTTTGATCGGTTTTTGGCATATGAAACCGAAACCCGAACCAATCCGTTCGGTTTTTAGAAAACTAAAACCAAACCAATTGTTTTGTTCGGTTTCCGGTTTTAACGGTTCGGTTTTCTTGGTTTTTTTTGGTTTTTGGTTTTACGGTTTTTTCAAGTGATACACTTGTATCGGACTTGTATCGGATTCATTGTTATAAATTTTGTTGTAGAATAGAAAAGATGGCAGTATCATACTAATATGAATTCATGATATGATCTCCCTTTTTGGGCTTTTGTTATATGAAGAGGCCCCTTTTCAAGGCATGGGCCTATTATATACTCGTAACAGATTTTCTATAGATTCAAATTTACGAGTTTCACATCTTATGTTGACCCGCCTCCTTTTTTCTCATCTTGAAATCGAGTTTTTTTAAAAAAAATAAATGTTAAAATGTTAGTGATTCGAACCGGACAGTGATATTAGAGGGAAAGTTTTACATAGCTAAAGTTTTATATGGTAAATAATTTATACTTATGATTATTTATCAGTTTTGATAAAAAAATTGTAGTATTATTTACATTTTACATATAATTAAGGATACCACTTGGTTTTAGATCAAGTGGCCACCTGGGGCCCTCTTTGGGGGTTCTAGGGGAGGGGATGTTGGCTGGGAGACCTGAGATCGAATCTCAATTCCCCATGGTCTCGGACATTTACCTCTTCGGACGCGTGCGGGCCGTGTTATCGCACCCTTGGTCTCCAGGGGTGCCTTCGGGTTCCAACCGCTAGCATACTGCCCGCTTGGATGTCACTACTAGGGTTCGAACCACTAACAAACTAACACGCCGTTCTAAAAAAAAAGTAAGGATATTTACATTATTCTCTTTTTTTGATGCTTACTTTTTTTCTTCCGTATTTAGCGTTTTTTATGTCATGTACATTTATAAAAATTTAATTTCATTAATTTAATGAATAAATAATACTAAGTCAAATATGTTAACACACATAGTAGGAGTTATTTTAGATTTAAAGTTCTTACCTTTAATTTAATATTCAAAACTTTAATTGTTGTCGTTTTTTTTCTTTTTTTTTGTTTTCATTTGAACTTTACAATATTCATATTTATTAGAGTATGAATTAACTTTGATTATTGAGACTTAGTTTAACTTTAAAACCTTTTTCAGCAACTGTGGATTTAACTGAAGTTTATCATTTATGAATTAGTAAATTTTGTGAATCAAATTTTCTCCTCTTTAATTACAATTCTATTTTCCCTTATAAAGGGAACTGGGATTAAGTATTAAGAACCTGATGTGACTAAAATGCCCTTCAACTTATTACATCTATACTCCCGCACGACCCGGTTGGACTAAATTACCCTCACCAATATTGGGACACACACAAAAAACCTTTCTCGCTCACTCTCTGTCTCCATCAGTTCTCTATCAGAATTCAGAAACACCAAAAAAAAACCCTAATTTGATCGATCACTTTCTCTCAAATCTAACCCTTCCCCATGTCTCTCCCTCATCGGTTCGTCGAAACCACCAGCAAATGATTTGCCATCGCCACCGCCATCAAAATCGATAGAGTTATGCTTTTTTTTTACAACGATCTATTAATTATGTCATCAATCAATAAAGGTATGATTTTTTTGACAGAGATCTGTTATTTATGTCATCTGTTATATACACCTATAACAATACTTTTATATATCGATCTAGGGTTATTTTTGGTCTTGCATTTTGCCTTATAAAGATTTGGGGATAATGATAATTTTATGTTTGTTTATTAGTATTGTTGATCATGGATGTTTTAAAGAATGGATGGATGGCCACGAAATTTACTGCAAGACTAATGAATCTGGTGCAAATGATGTTTAGCCATGTGTTGATTATTTTCATCTTCAAGGCTTCAAATCATTAATTCTTGATTCACATCCCTTATCAATTTATATTCTTTATTTTTGTTCTATTCATATATATATTTTTAAATCTGATTGTGTAAGGTTGATTTTAATTGCAGATCAATCTAGGAGCTTTACGGATATATGATGCAACAACACTTTTGTTGAGATTGAGTTGGGTAATCTTTCATTATTTGTTTTATTTTTTTGGCTTTCCCTGTATATCTTTTCTATAAATTAGGGTTATTTTGTAATTGTTTATTTTTTTTTCTTGAGGGGTTTTATCGCTTTTTTAGACACCCTTTGTTGGAACACATTTACAAATCCGTCCATAGTGGTTATGAATCACATCTCTAAAAGAGATCGTAAAAGCAGTACTATTAGATGAGGGAATAATACTAGCAGCAGCAATAACAAGGGGCTCTTTCGGAACCCAATTTGACCTTAAATCGCCGGAATCAGAACCGGTGTCATATCCGCCGGATCAGGTTCGAATAATTTATGTTTCTTTCTATTTTTTTTTTTTTATGCTGTTGTTGTCGAAAAATATTTATATATATATTTTTTGTTTCATAATTAAAGGATGAATTCTTTATTTGTGTGTTCTTCCACTGAAGTTGTAGCTATGATCCTGGTTTCATAATAAAGAATTGATGTTTTGATTAATTGATTTTTTGGGTTAAGACTTCAAACTTTGTTAGCAAATATCTCGACCCATTTAATCATGACAGCGTTGATTTGGGTGAAAGCAAAGTCTACGTTCAAAGCAAACAACCTCCTAAACCAACAACATTGTTTTTTTTAGTTATCAAAAAGGATTTATCTTTCATTTGCATTATTTTATCTATGCAATATTAATTGGGAATATTTATTGTATTATAGATTAAATTGTGGATATTTATTTTTTGTGTATGTATATATTTTCTGCTGTATAGGTTCATGATGGGAAAATGATGACGAGCTCGAGATGATGAAGCCCATGAGTCGTCAAGAATTTGTTGCCCACTTAAGAAGGTAATATACACAATTTTATATTCATATGGTTGTATTTCTTCTTATCATGATTTTCATGTATAAAACTGTTGCGAATAGTTGTGTCATCTGTGACAAATGATGAACAACCATGAAAAAGGGTCTCTATGTCAAAGCGCTGAAACATCCCAAACTTTTCTTTAAGATTTGACTAACGCTATTAAGTCAACCTCATGTGTGTCGTTAAGTCTAGTGTGAATATATGCATATACGTAGTTAATGTGTGTTATGTGTGAGGTTTGAAAACCTAAATGTTAATGTAGTATAAATGTGTGAAATATGAAGAAATTATGTCTATGTAGTGACATTTAATGAAGGGTTAATGTTGTATATGGGCAATAAAGAAGTTTGTGACCAATAATGAAGGATTAGGAAGCCTAGGGACTAGTTTTGACATGTGTGGAAAGTCAAAAACGGGATTAGTAGCTTAGAGGCTGTCATTAGGAGGTTATTTGCAGATCTCACTTCTTCTAAACAAGCCCTAACTAATCCTAAGTCATTCCATAGTCTTCTCTCATCAAATCTCAAGCCGAAAAGTCGTTTTGTGTGTGAATTGATGGTCATTGTCAAGAGTATTTGCATTCTATTTGTCATTTGCAGGTAATAATCAATTCATTGATCGTATTTTCAGATCATGAGTCGTGTGTGTTGAATCAAATCTGATTGAAAAGGGGTTTGTAAAGGAATTAGGGTTTCATTGTGTTCTTGGTTAATTTATGTGTTTTAATCAAGTATTTGACCTAAAACGATTGTAAACGATGTTTTAACGATTTGGATTGATAAGAGATGTTTTGATGATCAAAGATTAATGTTTTTGTGTCAATTCGATCGGTACTTAAAGAGTTTTGGGGTCATTTTCTGGAAAAAGGTCGAAAAACACGTTTCTGCACTTCGAACGAAGATAACCTTCGTAAGGCTTCTATTTTCGTACGCAGTCACTATCTTCGTAAGAACAAACTATCTTCGTAAGAACAAACTATCTTCGTAAGAACTGTAGCTAAGTTCGTAAGAAGGATTTTCCAGACTAAGTTCGTGAGGTTTGTTAAGTTCGTTTGAGTCCCAAATGACTTATATTTCATATGTTAATGTACGATAGGTGTCGGGGATTACTGATAAGCACTATTAGCTATTTGTTTGCGCGCGTACACTACTACCAGGTAAGATACACTACTTTGACACGCTGGGGGATCAACTAAAAGTTGGTTTCAAATCGTAAACACTTCCATTTGGTATCTTTATATTGCATGTGGGCATATGGGTTACTTGGGAGGTATTATGGGTTATGCAGTTGACCATGAGACCTGAGATGCAGTCCCTATTGTAGTGTAATGTAGTATTGCTTAATGTAGTATGTAGCTATGCAGTTGATGTAGTTTAATGAAGTATCTTGATATGCATGATATATAGAAATGAAGTTGATGTGTGATATGCATGCTTGACTTGTACGCCTAGTTCACTAGACTTGCTAGGTTACTATGTCACTTGCACGTTTAAGGATCCAAACGTAATGAAGTTAAAGTGTGTGAATGTCTAGGAATGTGTGTTACCTAGACTATATGTGTGTGAATGTTTGGGAATGCAGGGACCCAATCTATATGTGTGAAATTGAGCTCATAAAACTAATGCAGGAAAGTGTTAAGCTTAACCCGTACTTGTCTCAGCCGGATGAGTGCGTTGATGCAGTTGTTGCTTGGGTGGCTCCTCGCAACATGGTCTTTATAACGCAGGGCGAGTAATACGAGAGGTTTGACCAACCTCCACATACGGATTACTCTTGGATTGGCTTGCCACTCCTTAACGACGTAAGATGAGTAGTCTTTTGACTGATCATCCAGTCGGGTGTGATGCAGGGCACACTTATATGCAGTTAACAAAGATACGTGTGACAATATGTGAACTAATGCAGGATAGGCACATTTAGGATGATTATCCTAATTAATATGAAGTCGAAATGTAGTATATGTGTGAACGTGTGATGTGTGTTGTGCCTAATAAAACTTGTCTAATAATGAAGATTGTTTTAATTGGACAAATGCTTTTAATTAAGTGTTATCTTACTTAGCTATTCTTATAGCTAACACTTGCTTCTTTAATGTGGTTGTTCCCTCAGGTTTAGCTTGATGGAATTAGATGAAGGATGTGTGAGCTTGGGTAGATTCATTGAAGGAGCCTTAGTTATCCATAGACGATTCTTTGCTTATACATTTATTTACATTTCGTACTTAATGTCGAATTTATGTTGTGACATGTGAACGGTTGTTTTATGTTGGGCAACCGTTGGGTTTTCATTTGAACTATTGTTTGATATGGCATGTAACACCAAATAAATGCAGAAACCGAAATGTTTTTATCGGTTTTGACTTTTACAGTCTTTACTTCCGCAATTTAACACCGTTAGGTGAAAAGTTTTGAAAACCCATATTTTTAAACGACGGGTGTTACATGCGCAAATCATCTAGGCATTATACATGAAAAAGGCTTTAATTTCCCTCCTAAAGAGTAGTCCAGTTCCATATTATTATTTCAGTACAAATCTATATCGTATATATAATTTTCTGGGTGTGATTATTAGCATAGTCTCAAATCTTCAATGTTTCTCCCGGCTTATTGAGGGTATGGACGCTTGGTATTGTAACAGTCATTTCGGCACTATGTTGTTAATTGCATATGTGATGAAATATAAATATAAGACGTTAGAAATATTTGATTTTGAAACGAGGTATATAAAGTGATTCTGGATCATTTAGTGGTCATATGTTTTGTTGTATGCGACCATCTAAAGTTAAAAAAGTTGTTCTAATACATTATGTATTTATGTGATAAAACATCTACTTAATGGTACTCTATTGCATCGTGCAGGAACAGGTATATATATCAAAATGGCTGAAGATGAGCGCAAAAAATGTTCAGATTATAGACCTAAATTCAAACATGCTGGTGCACTTTGCTTCGGGGGAGGAAACCGGGTAGGTTCTAACATTCTGTTGGATATTGCAATCACAAGTAACCTAAAAATGTAATTGATTTTATTTATTTATATTGTCGTGAAATTATGATTATTCCGTTGTTTGTTTAAAACATTATGGTAAATGTATGCACCTTAATATGAATACACAGTTTAGTGTTTAGTTCTTCATTTTCGTTGGGCACTATTCTGATTGCTCTGCTTTTTATTTCTTTCATCTAATTATTTATGTTTCTCTAGGATTAGAATAGACTTAAGTCACGAGAAAAATTCTTTCCTGAAGAAGGGGAATACAAAAGGCGAAGAATGTCATATCGTGGCAAGAACATGAAAAGAAGCATTATGCAGGTTAGCAACTATACCTTTATGTGTTCATGAAAAAGATCAAACTTTAATTACCAGATAAATTTATCTATATTTGGCTTTTACAAATTGGTGTGCATTCAATATTTCTCTAATGTTTTTGGAACATAATATGCTACCTTTATTATGTTTTTGGCCATAAGTTGAAATTCATGCCTACACCATTCATTCCAAGTCCACCTACATTACCTTTAGTAACCACAAGCATATGATTTTCGTTGAGCCGAGTCTGTCTTTTTTATGAGTTCATGACATTTTTAAAACATAGAAGTGCTATAATGAGCTGAGAGCCTGAGATGTGTTATGTGTCTATGTCTTTGGATGTGTGATTTTTATTTTTTCGTTTGGGGTTGGGTTACCAAGAATATGTAGGTGTCAGACAATGAAAGTAGTGTTACCTTTAGATAATGTTATTCTTATTGCTAATGTCCTAATCAATTTGCTGAAGAATGCTATTTTTGTGCCACTGTCATGTTTGGCAATTTGTTATAAATCAATAGAGTTGTACTTGAAAATCTTAGTGTTATTCCTTTTAGTTAATTTATCAAAAGAGATAATACTAATATATATCTGTCCATGTATAGTATAGTATAACCAATGCTATGCCACTCGAATTACCCAGTTTTATTATCATTTAGATGTACAAAAACCAGAATTGCCATTAATTTAGATATATATTTTGACTTAGTGTATTCTTTCTTTTATCACACAGAGGAACGTGGATAATGTTGAAGATTGGATGATCGACATATATAAAAGCAAAGGAAGATCTGCGAAGATACCCCTGCCAAATATACAAAGTTCTGTTCGTTATTACTGTCAAATTAATATTTCAAAATTGCAACAATTCAATATTGTATAAAGTAGCTTCCGCATCTTTTGTTTCAAGTCTCTAATGTTAATAGGTAGACACCTATACGTATATCTTTAACCCCTTATAAAGAGTATTGAATTAAGACATTAAGCATATTTTTTGTTCCCAAAATGCCCCTTTCAGGCTTATTTATGATTCCCAAAATGCCCCTCCAAACACTACAACACTATTTAGTGTATGTATAAATATTATATTGGTTTGTTTTTTGTTTTATTATATTCGTTCACTATTTTTGTTATCAATATGTAATTGATTTTAATTTAATTAACATTGATCTTTCTATATAGTTTTGAAACAATTGACAGAATCTCATAATCTATATTTTTGACACACTTTGTAACCAATGTATTCATCCAAAACGGTAGTTATAAAATTCCGCTGCAACGCGCGGATACTATGCTCGTTTACATTAAGGTGAACTGTTTTTACATATTATTATAAAGATATTTTATATGTTTTTATCTCCTTCTCATATTAATTTTAATCGGATAATTAGATATTAAAAAGACATTAAATTATAAAAGGAAAACATTAAATTACATGGTTTTAGAAATATACTCTTAATTATGCAAAAAATAAAAATAGAAATATGAAAATGGGAAAAAGTACATATAGTAGTCTTTTTAGGGAAAAATCACCGTATAGACTTGACCTTTCACTTTTTTGCCACTTTGATCACCCACCTTTTATTTTTGTTAGAATGAGATGCAACTTTTCACCTTTTTACCACTTTAGTCACTTATCTTTCACTTTTTTTACCACTTTAGTCACTCAACTTTTATTTTTGTTAAAATGAGATATAACCTTTGGATAAGTTTTTACATTAATCACTCACATTATAAAAAAATGTTGAAAATGGTATTAAAGTATACTTGAATACCAACATGTAACTAGGTAACCTATAAAGAGTTCATCTTAGCTTTCACGTAGCTTGTCATGTCACTTAAAACAATTATTTTTGTCATCAAAACTTAGGATGACACATCAACACCATTATTAAATCCATCCATACCCATTTACCTTTTCTATTTTTAACCTAAAACTTCTTTGTAACTAAAGGAATCGAAAACCTTTTAAATATCTTTGTATATAAAATCATTGTTGTTGTTGTTGTTTGTATAATATTTTTTTAACTTTAATTAATGAATAAATGATTTATAATGAGTATTAGTTTGATATCATATATGTATCTTATGTTATGCATCATATATATTTTTATATATTATTTTTATGAATCTAATGGTTAAAGCTAAAATTAAAATAGGTATTGATTTTATGTCAAAGAGAATAGACAATCGGTAAATATTAGTTATCATTTTAATAAAATTAAAAGTTGGGTAACTAAAATGTTAAAAAAGTGAAAAGTTGCATCTTATTTTAACAAAAATAAAAAGTGAGTGCTATAGTGGTAAAAAAATGAAAGTTGTATATATTTTAATAAAAATAAAAATGAGTGACTAAAGTGGAAAAAAAAATGAAAGGTCGAATATACGAGTTATTTTTCCCGTCTTTTTATTACGAGTACTAGTCTTTTGGTATTTACGCCTGAACGTTTTGATTTTCATCCAAACTGCCACCATTTTCAATCTTCATTTCTCGCTCTGTCCCTCCCTTTATACACACACACACACACACACACACAATACGAGCTCCATTTCTATCGTTAATCTCACTTCAAGCAATTTCTTGATTTTGCAATTCGATCCCTAATTTATCCAAACATTTTCAATCCGCTTAATTCAAAAACCCCTCTCTCCATTTTCATCAGTTAGGGTTTTGCTGTCAGAATTGAAATCCTAAATCTCAAATTCGATTAATATAGTATCTATTGGGGATTAAGTTTGGGGCATGAAATTAGGGTTTTTGATGAATATGCGTTGTTGTGATTAAACAACAAAATATGATAAAACAGACTGTGAGATCCAAAATGCCGAATATCAAACGTTGCGAATTGAAAGAAGAAACAGCAGCAGCAGCTGATAGTGAAGAATTTTACTATAATTATTCAGAAGCAGATTGTTTACCTGGTTCTTACTATACCAATACTATTATTTATGATAACAATACTCAGTTTTTAGATTTTAATACTAATAATAATGGTGATAATTCTTGGCATTGGAGTAATCGGTATATGGATAGGGAATCGGTATCCAAGAAACCCAAGTTGTTGATTAGTGATAATGTGGATAGATGTAAGAAGAAATTGAAAGGGGCTAATGGCCTTCAAGATTTTCTTGCTGGTGATATTGTTTGGGCGAAATGCTCGAATAGGTATCCTGCTTGGCCGGCTATTGTGATTGATCCGATACATGAAGCTCCTAAAGCTGTATTGAATGCTTGTGTTCCTGGTACTGTTTGTGTTATGTTTTACGGGTATTCGAAGAAAGGCCAAAGGGTAGTCTTTTTTAGTTCCCTAACTTTTTATATACTTGTTTATGAGAACTAAGTTTTTGTTTATGCGCGAAATGGTAATTTACTAATTTATAATGTTTTGATGTTAGGATTATGCATGGGTGAAGGATGGAATGATATTTCCGTTTTTGGAGTGTATGGAAAGGTTTGTACTTTAATGCTTATATAAATGTAAATTGTGTATATGAGCTAATGTGAGACAGATTATATGATGAACTTCAATTTTTTGGTTTAGTTTTCAGGGACAGACTCAATTATATGGCTGCAAGCCTGATGATTTTCGTGCGGCAATAGAAGAGGCTTATGAAAATAGCTATTTGAATTCAAGTTATGTGGACAAGGAAGAATATCCTACCACAGCTGATCTTTTTGAGGTCCCCGTGACTTTTGTTTCGGATCAGCATTACGTGTCTTACAACACTTGTTACAACTATGAGCAGGTAAGTTGTTGCAGACCTATCTTCTTAATTGTTGAACCAGAGTTTTGGTGAGTTAGATGCTTGTGTGAAAATGTAAATGTGTAATGCCTAGATTAGCTAAATACCCAAAAAGAAAGTGAAATTATATTGGTATTTATATACGTCTGTTTTTTTATATTCTAAATTCTTTATTGAGCCTGATATGTATACTGAGTCATCTTTTCCTCAAGGAAGAATGTTCTACCGAACCCAATCTTTTTGAGGTCCCTGTGGCTATTGTTTCGGAGCTGCATCCAGAGTCTTATCACCGCAAGCAGGTAAGTAGCTGTAGACAAATTTTCTCTAATAATTTTTCATACATCTAAATATCAGAAATAAGGTGAAATATTTTTGGCGTTCATGTAGCCCTGTATTTTATATTAGAACTTTTTTATATGTAGACTGGTTATTTTCTTCTCATGCCTAAATTAGTCATTTTCTTCTCAAGCCTAATTTAGTCGTGTGCTCATTCTCGGGTAAAGTTTTTGATGTATTACTTCAGCTTGAAGTTTTTCTGATGTAGCATCTCTGAATGGACCTATGTTAATGTCCACTATGAGCATATGTGAACAATCCTTGCTTTCAAGAATAGTGATTAGCATCTGTTTGGTGCATGGTATTTTTACCCATCACTTCGTATGGTGGTTCACTTATCAGCTTGTTATTAATTTTTTGTTTATTGTTTTGCTAAGATAACTTCTATATACTCGGTAGATCCCTAGGACCATTTGGGAAGTTTATTTATTTATTTTTATTTCTAGATCCTGTCTTTGTTAAGTAGTGATGTTCATGCAAAAGCTACGTTTGTTGAACTCAGAGGCCATGGGTGGGGGTTGAGGAATTGTGTCCCTAAAGAGAATTATTAGTTGGGCTCTACCCATATTGATATTCCGTTCAGTCCTCTGCATATGCACACACAAAATTTATGAGACTCACTTGTGCCGCTGTGGATGTAGGTCATTACTTGGAGTAAAACAACTCAATTCTTTCCTGTGATTTTTGGATGTTTTCCTTTTTATTACCATGTTAATATTAATTACGGTCACCTGTCAGCTCAGTTATGATCTATAGAAGGATATCTTGAGTTGACTTATATACATGCCTTGCAGAGTGGCTATATTAAGAAGGAAAAACAACCTTGTGGTGGTTGCGGTTTGTTATTTCGCTCTAAAGCGCTGAAGAAAGTCTACGGAATAACCTATCAACAGGAGGCTTTGTGCGAACATTGTTTAAAGGTTTATACCATTATATGGCACACCTCATTGTTTCTTCACCTGTCTCCTTTCTATGCCCCTTTAGTAACAAACTTTTTTACTACACAGTTACGAAAATCAAAACAATATTGTGGCATTTGCAAGAAGATCTGGCATCATTCTGACGGCGGAGATTGGGTGAGATTCTATGTCATCATTTAGATTATCTCCATTGTAGTCTATGCTTGATAGCTTCTAACTTCTTGTTTGGTTATCTTGTTTATCTAGATATTGTGTGATGGCTGTAACGTTTGGGTACATGCAGAATGTGCCAATATTTCCAGCAAAATTTTTAAGGTATATAGTTTTAAATAACCACTTAGTTCTGGATCTTTATCTTACATGATTTATCACCTGAAGGATCTGGAGGAGATGGACTATTACTGCCCAGAATGCAGAGGGGAAGTAACGGTTGAGCAACTAGTTGTAGATAATTTGGAATCAGACCTCAGGTATCATTATAATTCATGATTGTATTTGTTTTTCTGGTTTTTATATATTTGATGATATTGTATATCTTTAACAGATTTACTGAGAATATCAATTGGAGTATATTGCCTGACAAAATAAGTGTCATTTGTACTGGCATGGAAGGGATATATTATCCAAAATTTAATCTGTAAGGCTTAACTTGATCAGCATGTTTCTGAGCGGACCAATATTTCTAAGTTATTCCAATATGTTTGGTTCTCATTACATGTTATCCTTATTCTAAGATAATCTTAAAATATATTTTTCTCGTATTCTTTCAGAGTTGAATGCAAGTGTGGTTCATGTGGATCAAGAAAACTACCCCCCAGTGATTGGGAACGTCATACTGGCTCTAACGCAAATAACTGGAAGACCAGCATTAAAGTCAAGGGTTCTATGGTAACACTGGAGAAAATGGTTTGTTCCACTGTGTCATCTAGAATGCTTAGAAACCATTTGACTCTTTACTAGTTTGTGACACCAATCCTGTGCTCTTCGAAAGATATAAAGATATTGCATTTGAAATAATTGTGAAACGTTGCATTCTTACTGCATATTACACTATTACAGATACCATTTATATATCTATTAACTTTTAACCCATTGCAGCTTTCTGGGCATAATGTTACTAATGATATGGTTGCCTCTGCTTTACCTTTCGATGAAAAACAGTTATACTCATTTCTTCAAGGTAATCATATTTATGTTTTGTATTTAGCTTGTTATTTTCCTTTAGCTGCATACCATTGTTTGTTTGGAAGCTGAGCATCAATTATTAAAGTAGCTATCAACTCTTCAAAATCTGCAGAGAAGTATGAGCCCGTTTATGCAAAGTGGACAACGGAACGGTGTGCTATATGTAGATGGGATGAGGATTACGACGTTAATGCAATTATTATCTGCAACAGGTCTTCCTATTAATTAAGATTGTATGCTTTTTAAAACCAGACATAACTATGCTAAATAATTTAAACCTATTCTCTATAACGACAACGATATGTAGATAGTCATACCTCTACCCGAGGGTAAAGAGGCTGTTCTGTAAAAAAACTTATGGCACTCAGAGCTTATTGTTTGCTTTCTGGATCAGATGTCAAATTGCTGTTCATCAAGAATGTTATGGCGTGAGAGATATCCATGATTTTACATCATGGGTTTGTAGAGCATGTGAAACGCCTGAGGTTAAGAGAGAGTGTTGCCTTTGCCCTATTAAAGGCATGTCATTTACTTTGCATTCAGTCACATTTACTTTTGAAACAGCCGTTCTGGGTTGTGCTAAATTTCAGATGGGTTAAAAGTTCCCTGATGTTTATGTTTTTATTTCCTATAACAATCATTAATTATCAGTTACGTATAATTGTTTGTAAAGTTTAAGAATACACACCCCGCCTTGTACAAAATGGCACATTTCAAACCTAGCTTGTGCTGACCCATTGCAATGCTCGATTACCCATAATGCTGCCTTGGTTTTATGAGATTATTATGACAATCATCATATGCAAATGTTGTTTATAAATTTTTTCATTGTATTAACAACAGGCGGTGCTTTGAAGCCAACTGATATCGAAAATTTGTGGGTTCATGTCATCTGTGCATGGTTCCGGCCCGAAGTTTCTTTCTTAAGTGATGAAAAAATGGAGCCTGCAACTGGAATTTTTAGGATTCCACCTGATTCTTTTGAGAAGGTAGGAATACAATCAGTGTAAATATAAAGACGATGCATAGTTCAATGGAACATTATTGTCTAAATGTTCCTTTTTTATTGTTGTTAATTTGCAGACATGCGTCATCTGCAAGCAGGTTCACGGTTCTTGCATCCAGTGTTGCAAGTGCACCACTTACTTTCATGCAATGTGTGCTTCAAGGGCCGGGTACTGTGTGGAGGTAGGTTTTCTCACTTTGCATATGTATCTGATGATATACCCAATACTAGCTTTATAGATATTTTTATTTGCCTAACTTGAGCTAGTATGATATGCCACTATGAGCTTAAAAAAGTATAGTCTCAGTTATTTTGCCTTGCTTCCAACAATTATGCAGTTGCATTCATCAGAGAAGGATGGGGTATATAACATTAGATGGACTCCATACTGTGCCGTTCACAGGTAGTGCTATGACTCAAATCATATCTATGGCTTTTCATCGTCATAGTACAAATAGTAATTCTGGGGATCATTGAAGAATCAGAAAAATGCAACACATTTCAAATTTAAACGATCAATCATTGATTGCTAAGATCACATGTCCGCCGTTCTCTTGGTTTTGATGCAGAACCCCAGCAGATACTGGCATTGTCATCAGGACGTCTTCCGAGGTCTTTTGTGCCAAAAGTTTTCTTGAAAAGCAGAATCAGAAGCAGAGTTTTAGGAGTTCAAGACTTTCATTGTCTACCAAATTGGAACTCTCTGATCTATCAATGGCAGATAATGATGAGCCTCAACCACTCTCTGCTGCCAGGTGTCGCATTTACAAAAAATCAAGTACCAAGGTAGTTCATCCTAATCATGTCGTTTCATTATATCATTTTTAATGGAATAATTTGGTGCTCACTTATTAGCTATTGTTTCTTTTTAGAATGGTGCAAAGGAGGGTATATTTCATCGGTTAATGAGGCCAATCCAGCATTCCATAGATGCAATAGATAGTTTAAACTCACACAAGGTAATTAACTCTTCCTTATATACTATGGCCGTAATTTTGAAAGATGGAATGAAGAGCCATTTTGTTTAATACTTTAATTATTGTGAACTTATAACCCTCTAAGATCGCTCTTTAGTTCATTACTGAATTCTAGTGAGTTAGGGCAAAATAGTGAATTTTGAAATGTGTGGCAGACACGTACACTTTATACAAGTAGTGTTCTTTTGACGGGATCAATGCTATTTACAAATCAAGTGGCCGGTACCATTGTTTCAAAAGTCAATTCATTGTGTACGATCTATCAGGGTCTTCTAGTTCAAAATCCATATATACCTGTGTGGCAAGACAGCAAGTCATTTTAGCTTGTTTTTTTTATCTGCAGGAAGTTCAAGATTTGAATAGTTTCTCTACATTCAAGGAACGACTTGACGCTTTACAGGTATATCTTCCATTGGCCAATATACCGTTTAGACTTATATGGTGTTTTGACAGATCTGTTATAATCTAGAGGACAGAAAAGCATCGTGTCTGCTTTGGAAAATCCGCAATACATGGATGGGGTCTCTTTGCTCGACGAAAGATTCAAGAAGGAGAAATGGTACATGTGTTGACTTTTCACTAAACTCTTGAAAATTACTTCTGAAAGAAGAAATAATGTTAATAATATTTTCCATTTGGCTCATCTAATTAGGCATTGTTAACAATTTGAAACTAAAATTATATTAAAGATAAGTTCACAATATTGTTTTGGTGTTCTTATTGACACAAATATGTCTGGATATCAAAGTTGTAACTTATATCTTTTTTGATGTCATCTTGACTAATTTTCCAATTTGAAGTTTCTGGTTATATAATTCCCTATTATCATATTATCAATTTTACACAAAATGGATGATAGTTCGGACATTTGACCGACGCTAAAATTTTTCTATAGTTCGCACTTCTCATGTTATGGAGGGATTGTAATAATCCTTGATATAAATTCCCATGTCTGCTTGTGATGGTAAAATCTTAGGTAGGGAAGTAGTCTAATTCAACTAGGAAAAAAATGCCTATTTTCTTATTTTTTGCAACATTTGTTTCTAAATGTGTCTGCAGGTCCTTGAATATCACGGTGAGCAGGTGAGGCGCAGTGTTGCTGATATGAGGGAGGCACGCTATCAATCTGAAGGCAAGGATTGTTATGTGAGTTCAGTTGTCCTCTTCTCATCTTTCTTATTGCCAGTAGCTAAATTTAACTGTTATAGGTAAGGTGACATTTAATATAGAATGAAACATTTGTATAACTATTGATGCTCTATTTTAAGCTTGAACTTTCATGGCCAAGAGCTTTTTTTTTTTTTGTATTGATTGGAATTTAAGTAAATTTGTCATGCAGCTCTTTAAGATCAGTGATGACGTTGTAATTGATGCCACAAATAAAGGGAATATAGCGCGATTGATCAATCATTCGGTATGGTTTCTATTTTAAGTACCAAGTATACTTGTATATATATATATCCCAACAAATGATACCCATATGACATTTGCAACATTTAAAACTTGTTAACATAAAACCAATTCTTTTGCCATTGTATCTGACCACTTTTGCTTACATGTCCTACAAAAATGAAGTCTCTCTAACAAGTTTACGTTGATGATTATTTAATTTGTTAGACTAATTAAGGTGGAATGTACAATGGGTGATTTAGAAGTAAATTTGAAGGTGCATGAACCAAAAGTATTTGCGTCAGTATTTGAGGTGCTATACAAAAATAAAAATTTAAGCATAAATATTTTACAGTAAATTTTTTATTATTGTTATTAACAACATATTATTTAAGTTGTGTAATTTTGATGCATTTTGTTGTGGTTAATCGTTCTTGTATTACTTGGTAACATGAAAAATGGTCAATTTGATTTGCAGTGCATGCCGAACTGCTACGCTAGGATATTGAGTATGGGTGCAGATGAGAGCCGGATAGTTCTAATAGCCAAAACCGATGTAGCAGCGGGCGATGAGTTGACGTATGTCTTTCTCAATCTCACAGCATCTTACTTTGCCCAAGTGTTTATTAGATTTGCCAATATTCTTCCATTTGTCATACCATATCTGATTATCCGGGGAAAAAAGGGTCAAATGGAGAAAACAATCTACACATTAATTAATACTTTTGAGAACCTTTTCAAGGGAGAGCCTATGTGATCAGATCACAGAACTCGGTCAAGTGGTGCATTAATCCCTTAATTATGTTTTTATTTTTACAGGTATGACTACAAATTTGACCAAGATGAACAGGATGAACTTAAAGTCCCTTGCTTATGTAGAGCTCCCAATTGTCGACATTTCTTGAATTAATTAGCACCACCCACAGGACAACATTTATTAACTTCTACATTTTTGTACAATAGAGCGTACACCCTCTTCTCGAGGCATCAAAAGTTGAATTTACAGAATGTAAAGCGTCTACGAGGCATTAGAAGGTGCAAGTCCTATTGCATGTATAGATCTTACAGCCTCATTTTCTTCGTTTTTAGATGAACAAACATCAGAAAATTATGTGTTATGTTAATATTTTTATACCAGTTCTTGAGCGTCTCTACAAGTTTTATGTTTTTCAACTGACTTTTGGTTAAGCTTTCAGAGATTTAGTACAAGATTTATCATAAATTAGTGTTTGGTTCTGGTCAATCTGTCAAGTAAAGTGACCCAAAATCAGTTTTTTATTTTTTTATTTCGTGAACATGAAATGAAATTTATGGTTTGTATTTCACGTTAAAACATGCTTATGTGTTTTATACTCGTACGTCAAACACTACCAGTCTTGTGCAATCCCTTTTGGTATCCAGAATCCATTACTTATTGCTAGATGTATATACACAGACAATAACACACTTTTTTTTTAAATTTTGATTTGAAGATTGAAAGTTAACGATGATAAGTTATTACAATTTCTTTCATTGTGAATGCTGTTTATACTGTACCTTAAGTTGGCCAGTGGCTACTATGACATATTGTTTCATATTTTTCACTTAAATGATGATCATATTGAAATCACATTGAGACCTGGTTTCCCTTTTTAGTTCTAACTTGTAAATAAAAACACTACATATATTTAATTCACGCATGTTTTTATTAGTAATAAAAAGATAATACATACATAAATAAAAATACTCCCTCCGTCCCACTAAATGTGTCTTAGTTTGAATTTTCAAAGTCTTACTTTATAAACTTTGACCTTAAATATTTTGATTTGTGTCATATAATATTTGATGAAAATTATACCAATAAAAAATACATTTAAAACTCAATCAATTCATATAACTTTCATCAAATATTATATAACACAAATTAAAATATTTAAGGTCAAAGTTCATAAAGGAATATTTTGAATATTCAAAATAGGATACATTTAGTGGGACGGAGGGAGTAGCATTTAAGGAGATTAAAACAAACAATAATAATTCAAAACATATTATCACCACTGCACATCACATTCTACAACCACTATGCCGAATGTGGTAAGGTATCTATGTCGAAATCCAATATGATGGGTGGTCTACACGCCAAATCATGTATTTGGTCTGTATCTTACTACCTTGTAGCCACCAAATATGCTGGAGGTTTATCACTGTTGTTTCTTAAATTTTCTTTTCTTTTTTTCTTCCTATGTTGATGATTATACGATATTGTATATAAAGAAAAAACTAAAAATATTTCTTCGGTGCTATATAGCATTTGTGACAAAAAGGTTGATGACTGGCATTCTAAACCAGTCACGATATGACTTCCTATTAATAATGTGAGAATTATAACTTACTCAACTTTTGTGTCTATCATGCTCGAAACAGAGCCCTTCCACTACACGTGGCAAAAATGCCCCCCTGCAAGTTACCAACTAAGCTACACGTCATTGGTGTCCTTGAAATATTGGTTGTGGATAATATACTAACTAAGAGTAATGTTATATCCTCCATTTTATGACATGTGCCCATATATATATATATTTATCATCTCATCTCATCCTTCATTTACCAACGGAGAAAAAAAATATTTAACAAGACTACTATAAAAGCACAGATTTGGCTTGGGAATTCTCACTCAGGCTACGTCATAGTCATATAAAAAGGAAAATTTGTAATAACAAATTATAAGAATGAATATATTATCTCTTGACTAAAATAAATAAAAAATTATAAATGGTGAAAACACTTCATCCTTTAGTACTTACATTGTTTTTCAACCCTTCTTTTTTAATTTTATTTTACTCTGTATTTTATAACAACAATCTAATTTTACTTTTATTCCTAAATTACACGCATGTGTGTGATGAAATCCAGAACTTTCAAAAGCTCCCTATTAAATAAACTCAACAAATGGAAAGTGAGACTCGAATCAGGTAAATCCTGTTAATATTTTTTAAAGTGAGCTGATATTCATACCACAAAAATTAATATATCTACCACAACTGAGATAACATATTTGTATAGTATGTTGTGAAGCTTATACATTGTGGTATATTTATCATTTCCTGTTTTTAAAATCTCACTCACGGTTTCAACAAATAATCTTCATTTTAAATCGAATGGATCTTATGAATTATAAAAACGGGTAAAGAAAATAACATTATTTAAAAATTCAAAAACTTTCAGACCAAATTTATTTAATGGGCTTTGCCAAGGATCATAATAAAACTAAACTGCAACCCGAATCCATAAATTAATTGGGCCGGTGAGCCGAAAAATCAGTTCCGTAAGCTAACGGATTCATAAACACAAGTAGCGTGTGTTCTTCCCGCCTTAGACTATATATACACATCATTTCTTCTAGCCAAAAGGAAAAAATAAATTAAAATTATTAGTAATTTCCAAAATTCAAATACCTCACTTGAATTTGAATTTAGATCAAACAGAATGGGGAAACGATTACGTGTTTCGAAATCGATTTGCAGCTGTGCGTCTCCTCGTCTCACTTCTTCTTTATTCTCACGGTATGAATTCAACAACATCATCGTTTCATATCAACAATTTGAGTTTATACATATAAATTATTATATCTATATCTGAATCTGTATCTATATATGTGTGTATAGTTTTTGTAGCTACGATTTGAAGCTCATGTGTTCCGATTGTTGAATTATAGTGATTCCGTTAGCTCAGTTTCTGTTATTGCTTAGTTATATTTTAGCTAATTAAGTGTTAATTTGAATTTGAATTATAGATTGAGGCTTAATTCCGAACTTCATCGAGCTCGTATACACACACACACACACAGAGATAGATATAGGTTTATATTCTCTGACTCGAATTCACGACGGTTAGTTTATGATTAACGAACCTTTCGAAAGTCGATTCAGTTGAGCGACAGTTACAATTGTGTGTGTTTTAACCGTACCGATTACATCGACATGATTTATGATAGAGAAAATTGATTTAGTGTAGACTTAAAAGTTGTGATGTATATAACTCTGTGTATGTTGATTAATGAGAAACTTCAGGAACTTCAAAATTTTGAATCAAATTTATGTGAGTTTCAATTGAAATTGTTGTTTTAGTATCTATTCGGTTACGAATTTCAATATTGTAACTACTGTATCCGTGTTTGTGTGTGAGTTCTAATGATAGATTGAAGGAACTTCATAATTTTGGATCAGCTTTATGTGAGTTTTAGTGGAAACCATTGATTTAGTATCTGTTGATATGATATGCGTATTTGTTGTAGATATAAGTATCTCTAGCGTATCTGTTTTTTTGTGCTTCCATTCGGTATTGCTTTAGATGTAGATGCGGCACTCTGTATTTCGTATGTGTATGTTGTTTTAGTGATAGTAAAAAGGAATTTCATAAGTTGGAATTAGCTTCATCTATGTATTTATGTATTTCGGTTTAATGAAATTAGGCATGATGAGGATACATGGACAGAAATTGCCAAGCATTTGGATGGGAAGTCTTTGGTAATGTTGGCAGCAACCAGCAAGTGGTTCTTTAAGACTTTGATGCACGATAGTGTTTGGAAGTATGCTTGTGCGCGTGATCTTGAGGTTCCTGATTGCTATAAAACTAAGTTTAAATGGATCAAACTCTATGCGTCAGCATTTGGTAAACATAGAGCCTCTTACTATATGCTTTACATTAAGCATCATGTACTTTCCTTGTGGATTAGAATGTCTATTTCTATGTGCAGATGGGAGCCATTCTTACGCCTTTCGTCAGAAGGAGAAGCATATTGGTAACCTCTGAGTTTAATTTGAACGAATTTACTATATAAACATGATTACTATTAGAAAGCATAAATACCAAGACTGTGTTTCTGTCACACATTTAAATGTCAATTTATAGTTCCATTCCTAACCTGATTCCCCTGGGCAGATGTTTTTAATCTTCTCCAACTAAATCTGGTACTATGTTTGGTCCATTTCTAAAAATATATGATAGGTAGCTGGAATAACGCATATTACTAATTTCGATTAATCATACAAGACATAATAAAAGTTTGATGCATACCACACATTTAATTGTGAATGTCTGCCATTGGAAAATGCATTGAGCAATCTTCAACAGTGCTCTGTACTCATCCATTCGGATACTATGTTTCTATCTGACATAAGTTACTGTAACTGGGGAAGCCATCCATAGACTGAACTCAGTAATGGATTAGTTCCCATATGTTGTTACAGTGTTTGGATCTTAATCTTAGATCAGACAAATATCATTTTGACAATAAGTATATGACATTTCTGCTTTATTATGTTAAATGACAAAGTATATGCAGAAATTACAACCATAAAAGACGATCCAAAAACTATTAAAATTGATCCAGTTCTCTTGTTCAATTGTAACTTGCATTTCAGATTGGATGAGAATTGGTGCATTTTGCTTCGATTCGTCAGATGCATTCCTCATGGAGAATCTCATCCGCCCTACAAAGCTTCCAAAAGAAATGACTACACAAAATATGTTGAAGTCTTGTGGATCTTGTGTATTGCACAACATCAAAACTGGAATATGGATAGCAGGTAATCTCTTGAAAACCTACCAGAAAGGTCTTCAATGCTTTATTATTATTCATGATTACTTGAGTTAAATGAACGATTCTTTTTCTAATTCAACCAAATGGCATGTTGTGTTCAGATTTGCAGCTTGTTAGGTGCCCTGTCTGTGACCAGAGCACATGTGATGGTGAGATAAAACTTACAACAAGAATCAACCGAAACTCTTGTACTGCAACTAATTTCTCAAGTTTTGGCTCTATTTCTTGCAGGAACAATGCAGGTACTGGATGCTAGACACTTGGAGCTGTTCCTCAGTGAGGGGTACCAGAATGGAAGCTGGGAGTACAAGCTTGTAGGATCTCATGATGTCAGAAAAAAGACGGATAGTGCTTCTGGTTGCATTTTAGACATCAAGAATCTCAAGAGTCGATCCACAGCAGGTAAATGCTGTTCCTTAGCAACTAATTCAATCAAGTAAAACTTGGTACAAACTACAAAAAGCACGGTCAAGTTTATCATAATTGTCACGAATTATCTCCCTAAACTATATCATAACCCATACTGCAAGTCTGCAATTGTATTGTCTCCATAAAGTATTCAATTCTTGGTGTCATATTTAAATAAATGTAACCCAGATCAATTTTTTTACAGAGCTGTTCAATCTCAAGTCATGGGTTGGGGGTCCAAAAGACTGGATGCCAAAAGCTATGGTAACTTACCATGCAGTTGCAATCAACACCAATCTACAAGCAAATGAAGGTATCCTATTGCAATTCAGTATTCACTATTCAGTTTAATTGTCAATTTTCTATCTTAATTTCGCTTCTATTGAACACTGAAAGTTACATACACCAACCTAAACTGGGCTATTTTGTATTGAGAAGCAGGTCTACAAATGAAATACCATGTAATGACTGCTGACACTGGTGAAATCATGTCGATTCGTATATCTCAGCAACTGCTCTAAATACTAATTTCAGAGAAATTTCTTCATTTATCGCTTTTATGTAAAGGTCAGTTACTGGGACTACTTGACAAACCTTTATAAGCGTCCCACAGGTAATTAACAGTTATCCTCATGCATACAGACATACACCCCATCAGAAAAGCAAAACCAAATAACAGAAACAAAAAGGAATTGTTATGCAAATTGTGTAATGTGGAGTCAGATAGATACTCATTTGTTTTTACCCATACGATACCACTTAACATTAAAGAACACCAATGAGTTTATGGTAGGAAAGATAGGATATTGAGTATACCTGTTTAGTATTTTTATTCCATGAAAGATTGTGTAAGCTATTATGCGATGAATCGTACACATGAATTTGCAGTTGAGTTGAGAGTACCATGCTATACATTTTATTTTTCTTCCATGTTCAAGTAGATAATCTTACTGGTATCTTAATTGTGGTTTCTTTGTAACTTTGTGATGGTACAAGTGTAAGCGTTTTAGTTTAGTCCGGTTACCAGTAACACAGTCTAAACCACTGGTATTTGCTTCCAACACTCTTGAATTGGCCTTTGGTTACATGGTTCTCTTAAGGTTCCAATTGGAACGATAAGTGGAAAATGGTGTTTTACAAAAAAAAAAAAAAAAAAAAAAACATAAGCAAGACCAGAACTCATAAACCAAACAAACGTTCAACAAATGAACAATTAGATTATCTATTGAGAAGATAGTTGTCTACTGCAAATAAAAATGAATCCTATCGCAAAGTCTTTCTTCATACTTCATATGGTTTCAGCTGTTTTAAGAGTCAACGGGTCCAAGTTCCTAAAATTGCATACATTCAAGTATCATGCATTTAAATAAGAAACAACACGAATGTCTGGAAATAACTTAAGTGCCTCCCCATCAAATCCAATGGTTAAGTAAGAAACAGCACGAATGTCTTCATAAAGTTGTAAGTTGTGGATCCGAATCCTGTGGTAAACAATTTGTAAATATATGTGAAAGTTGAGTAGTTGCCTTTTTATAAAAACAAACACGTACATGCAGTTCCAATAAAAGATTCAGCCAAGGTCAATGTTCGACTAATCTAGCTTGTTCTGTCGTACTAATTTATCACCCTGTTAGGTTTCAGTTTATTGGATCTGGTCTTATCAAACATGTATACATACATATACTACATTATTCCCTTCTGCAATTTTATGGATTTTGTATAAGACAGATGAACTGCATTGAAAGGTCTTCAAAGCGATCGATGGAACCTCTGTTCTGTGGAAAAAAGAAAAAAAGAAAAAAAAAAACCATCAAGAATCAACTTATAAGTGTGCGCGGCATGTAACCAGTCTTTTTGCCCAAATTTTACTTTTTATAGTATATCTTACGATGCACTAGTGTTGTTTAATTTTTCCACATGTAAAGAATCTATTCCCCTCATGGCCTCATTAGATCTTTTAATTTTTAATTGTGATCTATCATGTATCAAATATACCAAACATCAGATTTTTAGGCATATTTTCAGATTTATCAAATTAGTCTCATTTGTGATTTGTGTTTTCCTGTATACTCTTGTTCTTAGATTTATGCTATGGTCCATGCAACTCAAAGCATTTGGTTGTGAATTCTAATCTCACTCTGATTTCTGAACATATAACAAATTGTATATATTTAGATGTTAGGCGACAGTTGCATTTCAGGAAAGAAGAAAAATGC
Source organism: Erigeron breviscapus (assembly GCA_034093135.1). Classification (NCBI taxonomy): domain Eukaryota; kingdom Viridiplantae; phylum Streptophyta; class Magnoliopsida; order Asterales; family Asteraceae; genus Erigeron; species Erigeron breviscapus. The sequence continues at coordinate 206,090,541 of CM067167.1, read as the reverse complement.
TCTAATTTTTCAAATTATCTAATAACTGATCACTAGATGACATCGACTTGAATAACCATTGTAGGATAAACAGTACTTTTCTTTATTTTTGATACAATGATCTTACATTCATAAGTCTGATTAAGATAAAAATTAATTAAGAATATAAGCATACGACTTAAATCCAAAACCAAACCAATCTATAAAATAACAAATTGATGTTGACCTATATTTCCAAATGATACGCCGATTATTACATAGAAAATGAAAGGGGCTCTTGCCAAAAAAGAATGGTGACCATTGACTTTTGTTATGTATAAACAAATACAGTATAATGTAGCTGTTTATAGGTGCAAAAAGCCAGAAACATTTGACATGAAAAAAGTCAAATCGTTGAATTAGTACAAAGATTGTTCTCATTAAACACATTAACCTTCTCTTTCCATATTCGGAATGAACATCAATGGAGGGTTTCATGGTCTTCTTTCATCCCCTAATCCTAACTGTTATCCTAATAATTCTTCCTCCCTCGTTAGCAGCGCCATCATACAACTGCCCCATTTCATTTTGTGGCTCGAGTGCATACTCAATACGATTCCCCTTTCGGATGCTAGGCCAACAACCTGCCATCTGTGGCTATCCAGGCTTTGATCTGCGTTGTAATAAACAAGAAGCGATGCTTTTAAATCTCCCAAATTCAGGGGAGTTTTCAGTAAGACACATTGATTATCGATCTCAAGTGGTCCAAGTTTATGACCCGTCGGGTTGTTCTGCTTCTAGGCTTTTGACTTTGGACCTCTCGGGATCACCTTTCTTAAGTTCCTTGGGTCGAAATTACACTCTTTTAAGCTGCCCGGTTGAGGTCACGATGTCTCGTTACATCACAGTTGGGTGTCTCAGCAATTCTACATTTTCTACTGTGGCTACCAAGTCTGTGAGTTTTGCTATAAGATTGGCCAACAGAACAGCATGCCGGATAATCGGTTCTGTATGGAGCCCAATATCAGCATGTCAAGATCAAGAAGGGCTTACATCTAACCTAAATATGGATATATCTATGACATGGGATAACCCTAATTGCCAAGATTGCGCAGCAGTTGGTGGGACTTGTGGTTTCACAAATACCACTATGCAAGATATTGCATGCTATGAAGATCCTGGAAAGAGTAAGACATACTTTCTTAAATAAAACCTGAAATTCTTTCAATTTTCCTAGGTTGGATAAAACTGTAACCCATAACCGGTTCGTCTTGGTCTAGTTTTGGACAGAACTGCCCAAATAGTCAACTAAGTCAAATCAAATGTTTTAATCAAGAGCTAAGCCTAAGGTATGGACTAGCAGCTAACTAATCAAATGTTTTCATTTGAATTTTCAGGCAGTAAAAAAGCTATGATAGCTTTAATAATTGTATCCATAGCCCTGGCTCTACCAGCCATAGCTGCCTCTATTGCCATGGCATGGTACATATGCAGGGACTACAGAAGAGCAGCCACCTGGATTGCAACAGCTGCAACCCGCAACCTAACCACAGTAACACCAGAGACCCCAACCATTTCTCATCATGGTTTGGTCATTGGTCTGGACCAACTAACCATAGAGTCTTACACGAAAGTCATATTAGGTGAAAGCAAACGCCTTCCGGGACATGACGACGCAACATGTTCCATATGCCTATCAGAATATGATGTTAAAGAGATCGTCAGATGCATCCCCGAGTGTAGACATTGCTTCCATGCAGACTGTATTGATGAGTGGCTAAAGATGAAAGGGACATGCCCAGTTTGCAGGAATTCGCCATCTCCAGCTCGAGTTAACGTATAGCATCCTCTTAATTCATTATTTTGTTCAATACTTAATGTCAGTCAAATACTTTTGTTCTTTGAAGATACATGACAAAGAATTTTATAGCAGACCACAGTCACAGTCCATTCAAGTGTGAAATCAAAATCCAATAGCGAAAATCCACCTTAAAGCGCTAACTCAAATAAACTCAACGAGACTATCGTAGGTAAATAATTCCATCACAATGTACAGCTATTAATTTTCTGATCAAACAGGTAATAATTCTATCACAATGTACAATTTACAATTCACCAAATACATGTTCAACATAATGTTAAAATATCAGCACAAACCCGGAGGCAATAAATAGGTGGCTGGAAGAAAGTCAAGTAGCAGAATCTGGAACAATTACTTATTTAAATATAAATTCAAAGAGGCAAGCAAATGGCGGTTGTTAAGCATGGTTGTCACTGACCAGTTCAAAGTCAAATATAGAGACAACGACATAAAATCTCACCAGTTCCGTTTTGTACCTTATTTTTGCTAATCCTTGTATTTACTACAACATACAGGTGTGATTGCTAGTGTTCCATGATATTTCTCGGTTGTGTCGTGTTAGAAGATATCTTAGGCACATGATTTTTAGTAAAATACTTTCATTTAACTATGTGTCAAGCCATGAATTGCATTCTGTTTGGATAGACAGGAAGGTTATACATCTACCTGGGCAAATCATAGACCAACTAAGCATCACAACATTACTTGAACAGGATCTGTTCTATAGGCTCGTACCTCTGTAACCTTGATTCCTATCAAGACCAACTAAGCATCACAACATTACTTGAACAGGATCTGTTCTATAGGCTCGTACCTCTGTAACCTTGATTCCTATCAAGACCAACTAAGCATCTAAGACTCTATCTTTCAACAGGACCACATCATGATCACAGTTTATGATCTTGACCAACTAGCAATCAAAGCCTAAACAAAGAAAATGTCTAAATGAGATTAATGATGCCATACATAGTGACACATACCTGTTAAAATGCCATGTACAGAGATGATCAGATGCATACACCTGCATAAGCAGGTTCCACGTTTGCAACAACTTGTTGCATAGTTGCAAGAATGCACGTACTCCTGCCCAAGATACATATTAATGCTACACTAAAATTGCAAAGTTTGGTTGTTTAAAGATCAAAGCTCATGGCCGTGAGCCCGTGACGTGCACATATACATAGACAAAAGACAAAATGAGCAGAGAAATCAATATCAAACATTCAAAAATCAAAACACCCGATCAGTTTCGATATACACATTCAGAAAAAGAAAGACATGCCATTTTATTAATCATGACTTGATTAATAGCACAGTTGGCATGCTACATGTACCACTGATACTGACATTCTTATACACATTTATAGAGAAGTAGACATGTCTTTTACCTAAATATGAATATTAAAGAAGTTAATACATAAAGTCTATAGACGAAACAGCGCAAAGGAACCTTCCAAAATACAATACAAAACCAAGTAAAGCATTCTTGAATCACTTCTTAGCAAGCAGCTTTTTTGGTAGCATCTCTAGTGGGGTGGTTTTCAGAAGAAAAAGTCTGGCTGCACGTTCTTGCAAAGTACCCCCACACTTTAATCCCCTTTCCTGAAGCTCGGATTTGAGCCTTTCCATTCCAAGAACCTAAAAGTAAACAAAGAATAAATTATGTAAATAAAGCATTTGCAACATCTTGTTACAAATAAATACTCGTTCTTATATCCTGAATCCTTTGGTAAATTCTAAAACTAGCCAGGAAAGATATTTTCTGGTCGATACCATACACTTTTCTCAAAAGTAAATTATGCCTATACACCTCACATTAGTTGTCTGAAATATACACTCTTTACCAGAATAATTTGAAGATAAGATGAAATCGCCTCCAACAAGGAAGAGAATGCATTTATTTAGTCGTATGCATGACAACATAACTGATGATTTCGAGTCACAATGTACCTTACTAATTAAAACTGTGACCCAAATGAGAAATTGAAAAGACAAATTTGTCAATTTCGGAGGGCTGTATTTGCAGAGAGCCATCAGAAATTGAAATGGACAAATGCAGGGAAAATGCAGAAACAAAGTGACGCATACCTCTATCTCAGCTGCTGAGTTGAACTCATCAAAATTTAATGGCTTTTCCGGTTCAGGACAATCACTCCTTGTAGACACTTTCTCTTCGTTAACTATTTTAGAATCAGAATTTTCAACTTCTACATCATTAGTTCCAGTCTCTTGCCCATCTGATATGCTTGTAAGTTTACACTGTTTTTGCTCCGAGTCATTGAACTCGGGCTTGGTGAATTTCTCCATTTCGAGAGAAACAGAATCATTTAAGTTGTTCATTATGCTCTCTTCATGTACCACTGGTGCATCAGCTTCTTCATGAAGAGAAACTTCATCTTTTGACTCTTCAACAGATCCCAAACGTTCTTCTGCAACATTCTCCTTCTCTTCTTCCGATGCACTCTCAGATGAACAACCAACTGAAGATTCTCCTTCAACTTTCCCGCCATTGACAGATGCTAGACTTCCATCCACATCCTCATTGGAATCAGATCGGTTTTCATTGTTTGTTACACCGGATTTCTCATTTTCCCCGCCCATCTCTTCATCATCACTATCTTCCTCGCCCATGTCATCACTGTCACTGTCTGATACTTTTCTCTTTCCCATCCTACAAAATGAAATACACATGTAAAAACATTGCAAAAGTAAGGAAAGTGTTTCTTTTTTGACATCCACCTTTTATAAGTTTATATCCCATAGAACCCTGAGTAACTAACAAGCAAATCTATACCAACTCCGGAATCTTGCATATAACAAGTCGCTGTAACAAATAAGCGAACAGATACACATATCTATCCTCACAGTTATACTCTTAGGGAGAATTACATATATCCCCAAATCTAATATCAAAATTACAAATTTCCCCAATCAAAATACTTAATTACAAATATACCCAATTTTATTATTTAAATATACAAACATATCCATTTACATATATTTCATTAGTTACAATTATACCCTTCTTTCTGATTTGAAATGAAAGCATACAACTTGTTTTTTATCAGAAGACTTTTCCTCGATCTACCCCCAAATTGTATCCATTTGTTACAAAAAGAACAAACACAACATTGCATAATTATGACAAATTTGATGCCAAAAGAATGAAGCAACTTTCGACCCCCTTTCCCCTCTGTTTCTCTCTTTTCTATTAACAGATGTTAAGTTTTCTATTTAACCATATTTTTACTTTTGTTACCATTTAACACCACCAGCACCGGGAACACCACCAACCGGAAAAAACACCCGTCACTTGCTGGACTCCACCCACACCACCTCGTCGACTTCATCCACTCACTCACCCTACCCCACCAGCTCCCGCCCCCGCCCCCTTTTCACCACCTCCAGCCGTTAGTCACTTCCCATCGGAAAAAACCACCGGAAAGCACCCATACCACCGCTGCTTCAATAAATCGTCAACACACAACCCCCATTGACAGCCTCCACTCACCACCACCATCTTCAACTTGTCTTTGTCGACACATACAATCTACCCCTCTTATTCTTTTTTTACCTTTATTTCCTACTATAAAATCATAGACCAAAATAATACAATATTGATAAGTGAGATTCAAAGAGAACATCACTCTATTTAAGAAAATGAAAAGGCTTGGAAACAATGATAGTGATATTGTAGAGAGAGTCAAAGAATCTAGAATAATAAGGAAATTTTTTTGGTGCATTTTGAGTAGATGAATAAGGGGCATATTTGTCTAATTCATATCAAAATATAAAGATTGGGGATATTTGTAATTTTGATGGTAAATTTGGGGATATATGCAATTCTTCCCATACTCTTAAACACAAGAATGGGTGGGTTTTGATGATAAAGCTAACGTTCCCCACAAATCTACAAATTCTCAACACCATACTAAAACAAACTATACATATTACATACTTACAACTTTTACTGCCTAGAACCTGAAAAATGAACAAGAACCGAACTTTTCATCACTTCAACAATGATATTTCAAGTTTAACACTTTAATGATCGTTAAAAATGGGTTTTTTTTTCAACTACCTCGTAACACTTTCTCTCATCATCCTAAATCCTAATTACAATCAAAAGCATAACCGAATACTAGCATTTTCCAACTATTTTCCTTGTAACATCAAAGCACATCAATTGTGTTTAGTACCTTCTTCAAGTTTATCCCATTCATAACGTTTTTCAAATACACACACACCATATCCTCCACAAATAAAAAGCATAACAATCGATAACATAATAATATTAAGTAACAATAATAATTAAAAGAAAAGCAACACATACCAAATTTTAAGTTTCTTCGATTTAGACACACTCCCATTACCCTCCTCCACCTTCCTTTTCGACTTCAAAAACCCGCTCGACAACGATTCCCTGACCGACTTCTCAACATCCTCCATACATTTCCTAGAATCGTTCCTATACTTTTCAACATACTTCTCTGCCCCATCACCATTCCCACCGCCCGCCTTTTTCGCGAGTTTACTCTGCTTCTTAATAAAATCCTCGGCAACTTTCTCAAGCTTCCTTTCTTTCTCTTCAGCCAACCATTCTTCCATCTTCTTTTCGGCATTCACGTGCCTCAACCTCCTTCCACTCATATCACGACACGCGTCGAAGTTATTCGTCTTCTTTTGCCCGGCTTTCGTCGCCGCGCCACGGAGCAACGACCCGAACCCGCCTTTTCCGCCGCGCAGACGCAGCAGAAGATGTAAAGTTGGTAAATTTGTTTCATGGTGTAAAACGATGTCGTCTTGGAGAGTCTTGCCGTTTGAGATTAAGAGCTGGTGGTGAATTGGGATTGAGGTTAGGGTTTGGATTTGGGATTTGATTTGGGAAATTGGGATGATTGGGGTTTTGAAATTTAGGGTTTGTGATTTTCCGTTTATTAGTTTTGTGATTATTTGATAGATTTGTGATTGTGATTGATCCATTTTTTATTTTTTCAATTTAATCGAATTGATTTGAATTGATTCTAGGAGGAGACTGAGGATGATTTGGTTGATCAGGTTGTTGGAAACGAGTTTGAAGTACCGACGGATACACGGTGATTTATATACGTATAGCTACAGCTAGGCGGCTTTATGTAAGATTTTAAGTTCGATTTTATATGGATAGACGAAAACGCGCGATGCGGCGGCGACGATGGTAACGGTAGTAATGGTGGCGAGAGGTGGTGATGGCGATATAAAGGTAGTTGATATAAAAACGGTAGTGTAGTTAGTCTAAAGTTGGGGGATAGATGTGGTAATTATTTATATAAGGGTATTTTAGGTATAAAGGTTAATTATAAAAGAAAGCTTTTGGAAAAGTAAGGTCGCGTTTGGTTCGCAGATTCTGATGGAATTGGAATTGAATTTCATTCCTTAGTGCGTTTGGTTGCTCAATGGTGAAGGAATATCATTCCGTTGGAATGTAAACATTCTCTCATTTGATGGAATCTTCATTCCATGGGGATGGGGAAAGGAATATCGTTCCGTCCGTCACTTAAATCTTTAAAAAATGAAAAACATTCCGTCAAATTCCATTTCATCAGATTCAAATTCCTTCAACAGATTTCATTCCTTCCAAAAACATTTTGTGAACCAAACGCGCCTTAAGGGTATTATGGTTATTTCAATGGCTTAAAAGTTTTAAAGGAAAAAAGAGGTGTTTTGTTTTATTGAGGAGTAAAGATAGAGATGATTAGTTTTGAGTTTTTTTCCCAAAAATATTTGTAATAGCTCTTGCAAATGGATTGATAGCCTAGTGGCATCCCAGACCTCCAATGAAGACTTGTTCCTTGGGCAACTAGGGTTCGAATTCAAGGGGGCGCAGATTTTACCCCAAATGGCATTCAATGTCGTAGATGTCGTGCCGTTTGGCGATCTATCCGAGGGTTTTTCCCTGTGAACTACCGCGATGGCATCCTGTCCGGTGGGTGTAGAGACCACATATGGGGTGAACAGCTCTGACCAAAGAACAAACGTTCAAAAAAAAAAAGCTCTTGGTCAACATCGTCGTTTAGAATACATGTAAAACTTCACCATTTACGATGAGGTTTCTCACATTCCCTAATTTCGTATCATGACTGGGGTTTCTCACATTTCTTAATGTCGTGTCATGACTGAATGTTTGAAAAAACATACTTCCTTCGTCTCATTACAAGTGTCTTGTTTTGAATATTCAAAGTTTTTATCTATCAACTTTGACCTTAATTATTTTTGTTTGTGTTATATAATAGTTGATGAAAGTTATATGAATCGATTGAGTTTTAAATATATTTTCATTGGGTACATATTTCATCAACAATTATATAAACACAAAAAAAAATATTTAAGGCCAAAGTTAAATAACAAAGACTTTGAATATTCAAAATGTGACACTTCTAGTGGGACAGAGGGAGTAATATAATAACTTGTTATTACTATAATCTATACCTACATATAAAACAAATAGCCCATTTTATTTATGGTAATGTTGAAAGTTACACTAAGCAATATTACTAAAATACCCTCATTTCTTTCTCTAAATCATATTCTTCTTTTTTCACTAATTTAATTATTTCCACTAATATACCTAAAATACCCTTAATGAAATAAATTATACCACCAATCCCTCGACTCTTAAAATAATTATACTAACCATTATATTAATTACATTTATATCAATAGCCTACATTGCTTATCGTCACCACTATCAGTCGTCACCGCCACCAGTCATCACCACAAAACCGCCACCGGCCGCCGCATTTGTGCGGGCACCATGCTAGTTATAAATAGAGAGTTTTAATGATATTATGCTATAAATTTAATTTTTATTTTGACCTTTTATCTTGACAAATCTTGTTAGTCTTTATGCTAATTAAGGTAAGACCAATATACACAGAAATAGTTTATAATATAATACTTTATAGATTAATAATCCAATGATAAGAAAAAATCTAATGTCATAAAAGATTTTTTTTTATATGTATACTAAATAAAAAGGTTATAAAAAGATGTTACGATACTATAGAAGAAATTAGACCTTATGATTAAATATTACATTGTATGAAATATTGATGAAGTTAAAAAACCGTATGAAATATTGAATCTGAACTGCAGCCCTTACATTTATGGGAGGTTGATTAGTTGTTTCTATATCAAATGAAAAAAAATGAAGGGGGATAGCGGACAACGAGTTCATATCATTTTCCTTGAATAAATACCATGAAATATTGTATTAATTTTTACCAGTGTTACAGTGTATTTGTTGATTCCTATGAATTAACCGAAGGAGTTGTATAAGTCATTTTGATATATTGACATGCATAGACGGACCAAAATGGATATAAATATATAAGGGAAAAGAATCTGTGTTGTGTTTGTATGTAACTTGTCTTCAGCTACTATTGTAGGAAAGAAACTTTGTTTTGGTTCATTGTATGTAAGTTTGTCTCAAAACTGAACGAATTGTGTAAGAAATCGACCGGATACTAACGTGGCACCATCAAACATCAGATACGTGGCCCAATGAGAGACCACCACATCAGCATTTAGCAGATTATTTACACGATTCGTTCAGTTTTGAGACAAACTTACATACAATGAACCAAAACAAAGTTTCTTTTCTATAATAGTAGCTGAAGACAAGTTACATAGATTCTTTTCCAATATATAATAACTATCGAAACATTTTTTAATAAAACTATAAATATAAATATAAATATCTTGTACGTCACCGTTTTGTGCATTCTCCATTTTTTTTAGTATAACCTTATCTTGTATCCATTTCATATCTTCAACCCTCTTTGACAGAGGGCCTAAAACCCCCCATACTCGTATCCACAACAATAATAATACCTTATCTCCGGCCACCGTGTTCCGCTGTAGCATGCCAATTAATGTTCTTGCAACGCCGGACTTCCGTATAATCAGCAGCTCAATTTCATTTCCTGTAACCCTAATCACCATGAAATCTACTACCCACTCAAGAACCAGCAGCCCTGTCAATTTCACTGCTTTTTCCCCCAATAATAATTATCAGTCAATTTCGTCGTGTAATAACTTAGGGTTTCCGAAATTTAATGTGATTGGCGAAAAGGAGTTACTTGAGTTAAAGGTAAAACACGGGAGGTCTGAAATTATGGCCGCAGGGAGATTAGTTGAAGATGATTGGGTCAATGATTTGACTTCTGGTGAACTTAATAAAAGGCAGTTGTATAATGGTGGTGGTAGAGGTGGTTATAGAGGCGGCGGTTCTAGAGGTGGCGGTCGGGGCGGTTATACACGAAATGATGATAGAAATAATAATGTAGGATATGGTAATAGGGAAAGTAGAGGTGGCGGTAGGGGCGGTTATACGCGAAATGATGATAGAAATAATAATAATGTAGGATATGGGAATAGGGAAAGTAGTAGAGGTGGTAGGGGTTCATTTGGTGGTGGTAGTACGAGAGGAAGAGGGCGATTCGGGGGTGAATATGGAGGTAAGGAAGAAGGGTATAATGGGTCGAGGAGGGATGAAAATGGGAGGGGAAGAGGAGGGAGAGGGAGATCTGGGGGTGAGGTGCAGAGGAGGAATGATGGTTATACCCGTGGTAGTGATTCGAGTAAGGAGAGTGGGGGTTGGGGTTCGTTTTTTTCGTCTCCTCAAGGGAGAGAGCCGTATGTGCGTGATGCATATAGAGATGATCAACGGTCTGGGTCAAGTAGGATAGATGATAGGTTTGGTGGTAGTGGTAGGGAAGATCGTTTTGTGTCGAATAGGAGAGATGATAGGTTTGGTGGTGGTGGTAGGGATACAAATAGAGAAGATCGATTTGTGTCAAATAGGAGAGATGATAGGTTCGGTGGCGGTAGAGGGAGAGGAAGTCTTCGTGGTGGTGGCGGTGTTAGAACGAGTGTTAGTAGGGGTATGGAAAGAGGAAGTTTGGTAGTGGCGGAAGAAGAAGGAGATGTGAACGATGATGATGACGACGAAGAGGGGGATGCAAAATTAATGGATAGCTATAGAGAATTGTTTAGTGATGAAGAAGAAATTGATGACTTTGAAGACGACGATGAGGATGTTGAGGAGGATGTGGTCTTAGGAAAGGCAAATTCTGTGAGTTTACCAAAAGTTTCTGGCGAAGGAAATGAATCTTATCTAAGTGAGAGCAGGTGTGTGAAACGGGCCTTTTGTGTTTGTATTCCAGTAGTTGATTATTCTTGCTACATAATACACAACTGAATGGGTTTTTTAGTACAAACTATTTTAAAATTAACTTGATTTGTTCCTTTTTGTGGTCATAAGTTTGTTGTTTCTAGTGGTTTAAAACATTTGATACAAGATTTTGTGGAGTAGAATTACCTCTGCTTCATTATGTTAATTCAATTATGATATTTGTATATTATAATTACTCAAGTACATTGCTTGTTTTAAGCCTATTTTCAGAGAACATAGAATTATTAGATTATCCTTTCAGAGGAAAGATTTGAGTTAGCTCTGAGTAGATCTATACTAATGTCCTCAGGTTTGATCAATGTTCGGTTTCACCCTTGTCTCTAAAAGGAATAAAGGATGCTGGGTATGAGAAGATGACCATAGTGCAGGAAGCAACACTTCCTGTCATCCTTAAAGGTTTGTGTGTTCTGAAACATATAATAATGTTGGAGGAGTCAGTTTTTTCAATAATTTTTCATGTTTGTTTCGTTTGAATTACTGTTATATATAAGTGTTGCTGTAAAATGGGACTGTAATTACCGAAAAATATTTGATTACTTCATTAAACCTTATGAGACCTCTAAATGATTGGTAACTTTTATATCAATACCCACTTGAGTTTTGTTTTGAGAAGCAGAATTTTCGACTCCAGTATTAAAGTACAGCCTCGTCTTTCACAATTGTGAAGTAGGTGTGAGAATTTGATTGGTGGAATTTTGATGTATGACCGTAATTTATGGGACTTCTTTTATACAGGGAAAGATGTGCTGGCCAAGGCTAGGACAGGTACCGGAAAAACCGTCGCGTTTCTGGTAATACTGCTCCCTAGAATATAAATCCAATAGCTTCTTTAGATCAACATTGCTTTCTTATAGACGTGGCAAAATGGGTGGGTTGAGTTTTGGTCAAAATGGTTGACTTACTATATTTCAGGTCAACATTTCTTCATAAGTAAATCACTCGATATCTCTACCTCTACTTTCTAACCACGAACCAGATCTCTTCTTTACGGAATATTCACTTTTTAATGAAGTTAAATCTTATGAACTTGGATGCTTAATACCAAATAAGACCTCCTTGGGAAGACATAAACTTTCTCATTCTAATATATATTTTCTTTCATTTCAGCTCCCGTCAATTGAAGTAGTCGCGAACTCACCACAAGTTGGCCGTGATGAAAGATGGCCCCCAATCGTAGTCCTTGTCATATGCCCTACCAGAGAGCTTGCAAGTCAGGCTGCAATGGAGGCTAATAAGTTGTTAAAATATCATCCTTCTGTTGGTGTTCAAGTCGTTATTGGTGGCACCCGCATTGCTTCGGAGCAAAGGCGCATTCAGGCAAACCCGTGTCAGGTCAGCAGTTGTAGTATATGCTCAGCATCTTTTTATATTTTCTTCATAGTTATCGTCTTATCGGAAAGTAAAATTCCGTTGCTTCTCTCTGCAGATCCTAGTGGCGACTCCTGGAAGGCTTAAAGATCATATTATGAATACGTCTGGATTTGCCACTCGGATAAAGGGTGTGAAGGTTTTGGTTCTAGATGAAGCTGACCATTTATTGGACATGGGATTTCGTAAAGATATCGAGAATATCATTGCAGCTGTCCCAAAACAACGACAGACACTCCTATTTTCAGCCACTGTCCCACCTGAGGTTTCTTTCTAATTTCAGTGTGGTAATTTCTGTATATGATTTATTGCGGTTCAAATTTTTGCAAATCAAGAAAACATCGTGAATGTTTCTTCTAATGTGAAGGTTCGTCAAATCTGTCATATTGCTTTGAAAAAAGATCATGAATATATCAACACAGTCGAAGAAGGTAGTGAAGAAACGCACACACAGGTAACACCTAAAGAAGTTCTTTGGAAGTTTATGTTAATCTGTTAGATCAACCAATGTGTTAAACATGGTCTATTTTTTATTTTATATTTTTTAAGGTGCAACAAAAGCATATGATTGCTCCATTGGACAAGCAATTTTCACTGCTTTACACTCTTTTAAAAAATCATATTACGGATGATGGTGACTATAAGGTATGTTTTTTTTCTGAACCTTAAAACATGTCTTCGTTTGTATATTCCTTGCTGGTTTGTTTTTATTTTGATTTTTTGCTTTTTACTGCTTATGATATAGACATCAGCCTAGGATTAATTATTGGGTATATACAAAAGCGAATCTGGACTGAAACCGAGTGGACACTAACCTCAACTAGTTGTCCAGTTCAGCTCAGGTTAGAGCCAGTTATGTCCCAAACTAACCCATGAACTCAGATATGGATAATACAAACATAAATGGTGTTGTTTCAAGTTTGAGAAAATACCAATATATGAAGTTCCGGTATTAGATTGGTATGTTGTTCGGAGTTGAAGTCCTGACTGATTGGTGCCCACACCTAGGCGCTAGAGATAACTCGAGGGCTAGTTTTAAATCAATAAGTTAAAAACTATAAAAAAAATATGATTGATCATTTTTGGGTAGCCATGAATTTCATATTTTCCTATATATTCGCTTTTTGACTCTCAAATAAATGTATCCGGTATACTATTAGTTATGGATGCGTTATTTGAATTTTATAGAACAAAGTCAATTATTTGATTATACTTTTTGCAGGTTCTGGTGTTTTGCACGACTGCCATGGTCACGAAATTGGTTGCAGACCTACTCAGTCAACTGAAGTTAAATGTCCGAGAAATACATTCCAGAAAGTCCCAAAGTTACAGGACTCAGGTTTCAGATGAATTTCGAAAATCAAAGGGTCTTATACTGGTTACTTCTGATGTGTCTGCACGTGGAGTGGATTATCCTGATGTAACACTTGTTATTCAGGTATGACCTTTATTTCAATATGATTACAACAAATATACAATTTTAATCCTAATATAGTGATGTATATATCATTCATTTTAGGATTGAATAAAGTGATTTAGTACATTGTATGCATTTAAAGTACTTCTGTGGGAGACTTTTTAGTTGTTTGACCCATTGGGCCGAAGTTGCTTTGCTGCCTCCCGCTGAAGTGTATCTGGGTGCAACAACTACTTACATACCTTGCTACACTTGCAGGTTGGGCTTCCGGCTGATAAAGCTCAGTATATACATCGGCTTGGAAGAACTGGGCGTAAAGGGAAGGGAGGGGAGGGAATACTATTGCTAGCACCCTGGGAGGAATTCTTCTTGTCTACCCTTCGGGATATACCAATTACAAAAGCTGACCTACCTCTCATTGACCCAGACACAAAGAAAAAGGTCAGTTTTAGATTATACTTTTACACATGTAGTTCATAGTTGTAAGCATGTCAAAGTTACTTACTTTAAGGGGATGTTTTAAATTGTATCTTCAAAGAGATTGACTGACATGAAATAGTAAGAACTAGATAATCTGCTATTACATGAGGGGCTGCAGCAGACTTTGCTATGAAGCTAAGCCTTTTAAAGATGTTATAAGATGGCTTAATTATGGTTTTACCTTTAAACTTCTTTTTTGCATGGTTTAGTCCCCTAACTTTGGTTGACTTGTTTTAACTCTTTTACGAGTAACTTATAAATCGCTAAAATGGTGAACTTTTCAGGAACCATTATCAAAAAGTTAAAATGATTTTCTTTTTGAGTATTGACTTCTGTAGAAGTTTATAATTCTTTTATCATTTTAATCAAAGGTGAGAGACTAAACCATGTGGAAAAAAGGTTAAGAGTTAAACCTCAAGTATAATGGAAGTTTGATGGTTAAACCATTATTAACCCCAATCAGATAATCAGATGAGTTCTTGAAAAGTTCTGATTTTTCAAAACTTACATGTTTTTTGGGGAACTTTAAAGATTACATGTTAAAAAGACCTTTAATCTAATTGTTAAATTAGTATATCGCAACTGCTCTTAAACTATCCGAGATGGCGAGATGTATTTGAGCCCTAAGCGATCAGGTAATCAAATCTTTTTTTACTATACCCACAGGCTAGAAACTCATTATCTGACTTGCAATCACAATATGCAGATAATCAATTTCAAAATGCGTTGCCAGACACCCTCTAAGTAGACTGCTTGAGTGCTTCATGCATAATTGTTTGTAGAGCTTTTGAATTAAAAATACACATTCATACCCAGAACAAACACTCATTGTGTGTATTGTTGTGTACCCCAGGTGGAGAGGGCATTGTCATATGTGGACATGAAAAACAAAGAATCAGCATACCAGGCCTGGCTGGGCTATTATAACTCTAACAAAACTGTTGCCAGGGACAAAAGCAGGCTCGTGGAGCTTGCCAATGATTTCAGCCGAAGCATGGGGCTTGATATTCCACCAGCACTTTCCAAACTTGTGGTCGGTAAAATGGGACTAAAAAATGTTCCTGGTTTGCGATTTAAATAAGATCTAGATGTTGTAACATGATATCTCAACTAATATTTGCAAGAAACATGCAAATTTTTTGTAACAAACCAATTTGTTTCACTTGTTGTAAATTAGTGAAAACTGAAAAGTATTCTCTTCACTTCCACTGCTATAGGCTTCTAGTTTTCGTTTTGATTTCTTGTTTTCAAGTGGCTCACTGCTAATGGGATTCCAGCTCTTGTGAACATTGAACAGATTATGCAAATGATACTGTCAATTCACTCTAATATTATTTTGGTTTCTGTTAAGACACTATCTATACTGCTATACATGATTTGGTGAATTATCAAGGATTGTCATATGTGGACATGAAAAACAAAGAATCAGCATACCAGGCCTGGCTGGGCTATTATAACTCTAACAAAACTGTTGCCAGGGACAAAAGCAGGCTCGTGGAGCTTGCCAATGATTTCAGCCGAAGCATGGGGCTTGATATTCCACCAGCACTTTCCAAACTTGTGGTCGGTAAAATGGGACTAAAAAATGTTCCTGGTTTGCGATTTAAATAAGATCTAGATGTTGTAACATGATATCTCAACTAATATTTGCAAGAAACATGCAAATTTTTTGTAACAAACCAATTTGTTTCACTTGTTGTAAATTAGTGAAAACTGAAAAGTATTCTCTTCACTTCCACTGCTATAGGCTTCTAGTTTTCGTTTTGATTTCTTGTTTTCAAGTGGCTCACTGCTAATGGGATTCCAGCTCTTGTGAACATTGAACAGATTATGCAAATGATACTGTCAATTCACTCTAATATTATTTTGGTTTCTGTTAAGACACTATCTATACTGCTATACATGATTTGGTGAATTATCAAGGATATGTCAATATGTGGACGCAAGTATGTAAATGGCAAAAGAACATTCCCTTGTGTAGCTCCTGCCTACATCTGGTAAGAAATGTCTCAATAGGTTAGAAGCAGTTGGCAATAAACCCACCATGGTCAGAACCTACACAAAATTACAACACTTTGCAAATGAGCATCATGCTGCTCTTTTTTTTGGCTTATTACAATAGCAAAAGGTCTATCTGAAAGACAATTGTAAATTGAAAGACACATGACATAAATTCTATCATATCATTAATTGTAAATGCTACATGACAAAAGGTCCATGGAAATTGGTACAAAGTGTTTTTCTGTACTAAAAACCGTAACCATCATCAGTAGAAAACATGGGGTAACAAATGTAAAACCAGGTAGAGCCCTACAAAGTTCTACATCCCAGAAAGAAGTTGTAATTGAGTTAAAGCTACATATTTTGCGGAGGTCGCCCCTGTAAGTCGATAACGGACAACAAGAACAAGAAATCTCTTCCACATGGCAATCTCCCTTGAGCATACTTTTACATAAAACCACAGCGTGCTTGCTAGACCACAAGCCACAACCTAGAATTTGCACAACTGACGAGTGAGTACAGATGGCCCTTTCACAAATATCAGGAGCCGCTTCTTTATTCACTTCCGATAACTCACCTCTTGTGAATCTAAATGTGTGTTGTCCGGAGAACGATTTTGAGCAACAGGTGGTGTAAAGACAATTATACCCTCCTGTGGAAAAACAGTTGAGAAACTTCAAGTTCCCCGTACAAGAAACTTTGGCTATCTATATGGTATTCGATAGAAGGCATAATTGGACCATAATTCCCTGTGCAAACCTTCATAGCAATTGACTAGACATGTAAATGAAAATGATTCGCACTATCTATCAGATATCTAAAATGCCCCTTCAATGGAAATAAATAAAAAAAAACCTCAAAATACTTCATATGGAAAAAAGATGCAGCTTTCATTTTATGGACGAAGTATCAATATACAATATGATAAGCTTTAAAGAAAATGCTCATAGTAACCATACCAGATAACTGCTAAGCATATAACATGTTGAAAAAGAGCCATATTACATGAAAATAACAAAAACTGAAGCTAACAGTTGGCAACATTACATGTATTTTGGAGCGATGTAGTAAAAATTAGATAACAGTGCTTATTTCCATGCATGAATGGAAATTAGCAAAATATATTTACAGAAACTATTGAAATCTACGAAAAACAAACAGAAGGAAATCTGTATAGTTCCCCAAAAGAAATTGTGCATAACTCAAGGGGCCATGCTTATTTGTTACGTAAATTTTTTTTTAAATTGAAATTGATATGTTGCACAGATAATAAGCCTGAGATGTAAAAAACAGTAAAAAGAAAGAAGCATTTGGTTTGTATCAGAACAGCATGACACATCTCTAACCACGAACAATTCTGAGGGTAGTATTTAATGAAAATTACCTTTGATGATGGGGTGACGACGGTTGATCTGGTGAAGACCGCTGAACAGATGTCCCATGTATCCTATGTTCACGACCTCCCTCACTCCTTGGTGACTGCTCATTCATACCAGAAAAACCTGCAGATCCGAAAGAACCAAACTCAAACTTCTCATTCTGCGAAGCAAAACCGCCATTTTGCTCAAATGGATATACCATCACAACAGCAGGACCGTTTGACCCAATCGGCGGGACTCCAGAAGCTGGCAAAGGATACATACCATAAGTCACATTGCCAGGACCATTTTGACTTGAAATGGAATCATATCTCTGTGAATTCATTGACCGACTCCCGCTAGAACCCAACCGGGTGGTTGATTTATCAATTTGATTACGACTATGGTTACGGCCAGAACCACGTGATTTTGAATTAACGTTCCAGTTGCCTTCTCTTTCACCATGATTATCACTTCTATCATAGTTATAGTTCCCTTTGCGAGGACGATCCTTAACACCAACCTTCTGAAACAAGGGCCAAGGAGAAAAAATTACTAGACCAAACACCAAATAGCAATAAATGCTATAGAACAACACTAGTAAAAATATAAAGTAACAAGATCATCAAAATATACGCAATAAAACAGATCACACTTCAGAATTAAATCACCTTTCAGTTTGGCCATGTAAAAATAGATGAGAATACCAAAGAAATAATGTTTATTAATCGAAAGTGTAAGAAATAAAGAACTCCATACTTGGCAAATAACGAAAGTAGAATACTTGGCTTTTTCTGAAATACCTAAAATACTCTTCAGCAACAATAAATAAGATAACCCTAACTAAGAAACTTTCTATAAAATAAGAACGTGTGAAATTTTTGGAACGGAGCGAGTGGTTGAGATATAGATCAATACAACATTTTCGATCAATGAAATTATTTCCCGATTGGTTTTAATTTCAAAACATTTGACAAAAACATCTTCGCTTTTAAAGATCATTAATATATATGAGATTGTTTACTAATATGAACTATTTAATTATAATACTCCTACACAAAGAGATGTGCAGAGAAACTTCTTACAGGGTTTGGCAGATACGTGCCAGTACCACTACGATATCTTGGCATATCTTCCACATATTGCTGGTAAACAGTAGGTCTATTGGGAACAGACTGAAGAGGTGCAGCAGGAACGAGACGTGGTCCATAATTCATGAGCTGTGTGACAAGGTTCATGTTCGGCAGTGGTCTTCCAGGCCCATCCCAAGGGACACGACCCTGTAAATAAACTGGCGGTACCATAACGGGTGATGGATATACAGTGGGGCCATTTTGACGTGGATTCTGACAAAACCGACCAAACTGTAGATTCTGCCAATGGCTAGCAAAATCACTATTTAGAATATCAGAGTTGGATTCATCTGGAGACTCACCAGCAGTTGCCCTTTGCAAACTGAAGTCCTCTGATTGCTCAACTCCTTCAGGATGAAAACTTTGACCAATATCACCATTCTCAGCACTCTCAAAATGGCTAGCTGATGCAGCTGATGATCCATTTTCTGATGGAACGTTATAAAACGGAAGCATCGTAAAGAATGGAACAGGTGGCCCGGTGGGATAAAAGGTCAAGGGCGGTCCCCCAGAATTGTCCATGCGTTGTCTTGGATTAGATCCAATAATCATTGGAGCCATCGGGATAACGGAACCTGAACCACTTGTTTGAGCTGGTTCCGTACTATTCCCGTTGGGCCTTGGCAGAACTTGTTTGAGTTGGTTCGGTACCAACTCAGAACCCAAATTCATCGGTGTGACCGGGACCCAGTCCTGATCATCATCCTCAGACTCGGTATGGATGTTAGCTGTTTTCTTACCTCGTTTTTCCTTCGTTGACTTGTTGACTGTTGATGTTTCATCCCACGAACTCTCAGAAGATGTTTTACTTCTTAAGGAATTACTATGAGCAGCAGAAGAGAATCTTGAACTCGAGGCTCGTTCATCTAAATAAGCATCATTTACTTTAAATTCTTGATATTGGGAATGATCCGAATGAAGATTGTCTCGCAATCGGTCACGTTTATCCTTGTTATTCCTTTGTTGACTTCTCACCAGCCCGCCAGAACCACCAACACGACGAGGTGGTGGCACGTAATTCATTCCAGTAGAAGATGATTGAGATTTTACATCATCTTGTGGAACAAATTCCGAGTTCACACGATCAGGTTCACGCCACAAGTCGTGATTATTATCATCACCGGACTTCATTTCCGTACTACTGACATTATTTTCGTTAAGAGGATCAACCAAATATTCAGAATTTGAGTTCATTCCAACCCCCGAAAAGTAATGAGGAAACAAACTGTGAGGAACCTGCATACCTGAGAATTGAGGATCAATAAAAGGCATATTTGTGGGAATCATTCCGGCCATATTTCTTTGTGTGTATCCTAATGAAGTTAGAAAAGATGGAGACATTGGGAAAGGTAAATGACCCGATGCTAAATTTACTGGCCCGTTAAACCCATGAAATGCAGAAGATGCCATCATGTTCACAAGATCTTGCTCCTTTTGATGCATATCTTCACGATGACACATATTTGATTCAATTGTAGGCTCAAAACTTTGATGAGGTTGAGCATGGGATAACGATGAAAGCTCGCTATCAGCTTCGACATTTTTCCTCCTATTGCGGTTTTTTTCAGTTTCGGGCAGTTTGTTACGGGTCCCTTGAAAAGGAACATATTTATATGTATCGGTTAGTTCAGGGCTCGATCGTGTTCTAGCAAATGGAGACCTTTGAATGTCATTGACCAACTGACCCAACTTCAAGTTCCGTTGATTTTTGTTAGCATGAACCGCAGTGACAACGTTAGTTTTGGGTGAACTTTCTGACTGATAATTGCTAGAATGAGTATGGTCAGTCTCTAACTTCTTGCCACTCGAATCCCTAACTGGAGCATCAGTTGACAGTTTAAAAGTCAATGAATTGGTAACTGGTACATCAGGACGATTACCATTCCCATGGCGGTCCCATGTGTTGGTGAAAAACTGATTTACTTCTGCAACGAGATTTTCCTTTGGGCAATCAAGTAATCTTGCCAGCCTATCGGCCCCATACGCAAAAGCACTACGTATTCTGAAAAAGTTACCTGGAAACATGATAATAGAGAAACTAAGCGATAACTAATAAATCACACATACGAATAAAATGATAATTACTCCCAGAACCTCACACATCAGAGTGATAACCTTGTTTGAAGAATTAAAATCAGAAAATCAGTCATTTAAAGCTAAACATAGTTAGGTACTTTTTAGTTAATCCAAACTTACTCGCTTCTCAGGGTCTGATTGTTTCAAGTTGAAACTTTCAACCCTGAATTATCAGAACCTTGGTCACTTTTTGTCAAACACTCAACACTGATTATTAAAACTTGAAGTAGTCGGGGTTGGTAAAAATAGGGGCGACATATAATGTAAACTGAGATTCGCTTACATCTTGTGATAAAGAAAGAAGCAATATGTATTCAAGAAAAAAAAAAGGTACATCAGTTTGTTTTCCAGAAATAACAATAATATAGCAATAAATGTATACCTTTACTGACACTTCGTCCAAGATTGTTACTCACACGCAGTGGATCAATAACGTTAAAATATTTGGAAAGAAAAGGTTGGCTTTGATTATCCTGACCAGCTGGAAAGACAGCATAGACAGAGCTACAAGCATCAAGAAACACTTTGTTAAGCAGCAAGTCTCCACTGTCCTTCCGAGGTGGTTCCGCTGCAGTGTTGCAAAAAACTAACCATCATTTGAAAATACAAAATAATCAGTCTACTTTCGAGAAGAAAATTGTTAACAAATATTACCAGTTACATCTGGAAGTGAACTTATGGGTACAGGACCCCACAAACTAACACAGAAATTGTCCCAATCAAAATTACTGAAGAACTCTAGAAAACGATAAAGCACCTGAACGTGAAACGGCAACATTCATATTCATATTAATTAAAAAATAATCAAAAAACAAGAAACTGCTCAACCATCCCAAGCTTGTATGAACTGATTATCTAACTGTTAGCTTTTTTATCAAGTCACAAAAATCACCCCAAAAAATAAAAATATATTTGTCAAGGTGACAACCTCAAGAGGACCCGTAAAGGAATTGTTGAAGACATGGAATATGTAGAGAACCAAGGTCTCAAGAGCATAAGTTGA
>CM067167.1:205993651-206063651 GCA_034093135.1 Erigeron breviscapus | reverse complement strand
TTTTTTTTTTTTTTTTTTTTTTTTTTTTTTTTTTTTTTTTTTTTTTTTTTTTTTTTTTTTTTTTTTTTTTTTTTTTTTTTTTTTTTTTTTTTTTTTTTTTTTTTTTTTTTTTTTTTTTTTTTTTTTTTTTTTTTTTTTTTTTTTTTTTTTTTTTTTTTTTTTTTTTTTTTTTTTTTTTTTTTTTTTTTTTTTTTTTTTTTTTTTTTTTTTTTTTTTTTTTTTTTTTTTTTTTTTTTTTTTTTTTTTTTTTTTTTTTTTTTTTTTTTTTTTTTTTTTTTTTTTTTTTTTTTTTTTTTTTTTTTTTTTTTTTTTTTTTTTTTTTTTTTTTTTTTTTAATGTAAAACACTCTTTATAAAAATGATTACCAATGAATATACTACCAAATGAATAAAAAATCCAAAAAATCAACGTTAGGTAAAAGTATGACAAGGGGGATCACGCTTCAATCTAGATATGTACCAACTTGTCAGTCATGATAATTAAAAAACGAATTTTTAAAAAAATTGCAAGCATGTTATTTTGTAGGAAAAATTTGGACAGATGATAGGATAGTGCTACTTTGTATCACTCCCGAGTACTCTCAACTTGATGATGGGAAATCTAGGGAGAAAATGTTTTTTTCTTTCTTGTCTTTTATCTTTAACTAGTTTTTGAACCCGATGTTGCCCCGAGAAACATAACAATACGTAAAACTTGCAATGTATATAAGATCGGTGATACATACATAAAGATAAACGTATATTACAAAAATGTATCATAAAACAAAAAAAAAAAAAAAAAAAAAAAAAAAAAAAAAAAAAAAAAAAAAAAAAAAAAAAAAAAAAAAAAAAAAAAAAAAAAAAAAAAAAAAAAAAAAAAAAAAAAAAAAAAAAAAAAAAAAAAAAAAAAAAAAAAAAAAAAAAAAAAAAAAAAAAAAAAAAAAAAAAAAAAAAAAAAAAAAAAAAAAAAAAAAAAAAAAAAAAAAAAAAAAAAAAAAAAAAAAAAAAAAAAAAAAAAAAAAAAAAAAAAAAAAAAAAAAAAAAAAAAAAAAAAAAAAAAAAAAAAAAAAAAAAAAAAAAAAAAAAAAAAAAAAAAAAAAAAAAAAAAAAAAAAAAAAAAAAAAAAAAAAAAAAAAAAAAAAAAAAAAAAAAAAAAAAAAAAAAAAAAAAAAAAAAAAAAAAAAAAAAAAAAAAAAAAAAAAAAAAAAAAAAAAAAAAAAAAAAAAAAAAAAAAAAAAAAAAAAAAAAAAAAAAAAAAAAAAAAAAAAAAAAAAAAAAAAAAAAAAAAAAAAAAAAAAAAAAAAAAAAAAAAAAAAAAAAAAAAAAAAAAAAAAAAAAAAAAAAAAAAAAAAAAAAAAAAAAAAAAAAAAAAAAAAAAAAAAAAAAAAAAAAAAAAAAAAAAAAAAAAAAAAAAAAAAAAAAAAAAAAAAAAAAAAAAAAAAAAAAAAAAAAAAAAAAAAAAAAAAAAAAAAAAAAAAAAAAAAAAAAAAAAAAAAAAAAAAAAAAAAAAAAAAAAAAAAAAAAAAAAAAAAAAAAAAAAAAAAAAAAAAAAAAAAAAAAAAAAAAAAAAAAAAAAAAAAAAAAAAAAAAAAAAAAAAAAAAAAAAAAAAAAAAAAAAAAAAAAAAAAAAAAAAAAAAAAAAAAAAAAAAAAAAAAAAAAAAAAAAAAAAAAAAAAAAAAAAAAAAAAAAAAAAAAAAAAAAAAAAAAAAAAAAAAAAAAAAAAAAAAAAAAAAAAAAAAAAAAAAAAAAAAAACGTTAGGTAAAAGTGTGACAAGGGGGATCACGCTTCAATCTAGATATGTACCAACTTGTCAGTCATGATAATTAAAAAACGAATTTTTAAAAAAATTGCAAGCATGTTGGCAAGCTGCTGCGCAGCAAGCAACCTGCTTGCTTTACTATTCTTAAGCCCGTTCAAAAATGTATATATATACCAATGAATGAATGGGTAATAAATTTTACCACTTGTTATAGCTATAAAAAATAGTATAAATCTGTTACGGGAACGATGTGATCGACATTAGAGTATCGGCATTCCACGGCTATTTAAATCGATAAGTAGTAGTAGTATGTGGTATTGGTAACAATATTGGCATGTGTATGTTTATAAAAAATGACGATGGGATGAGTTTTTGATATAACATGTTACATGTGATACATGGTTACATAGTGTGTTGCAATGCCAAATTTTAGCATCGATTAAAACCAACCCTTAATTTTTCGCATGCTTTGACATCTTTTGCCATCACTATGTGGCTTAGTTGGTTGGTGGCGGGTTTGCCAAATTTTGTAAATTCGTCAAGCACACTCTTACTTTAAGCTAATTACGAATTTTTTGTGTTTTGATTTTAACATACTACCATAGTGTCCGTACAATGGATTAAAAGTTAGTTTTTTGATGTAAGTAATCGTATGTATAATAACTTAATAATAATAATGTTATAACGTGATAGTTAATTTCATGGGGAATAATTACACTTAAATATTTAATAATATTATGTGTGTATCTTAACTATCATAAAGTACATTCGAATTTATAAAACATTTTTTATGCTATGTTCATAATTTAAAATTTAAGTCATGATTAAAACAAAAAAAGTTGACAATCAAATGAGTTAAATCTAAAAATGCATGTGTTAAGTTTAGTTTAAACTAGTAGGTAGCCCTGCTGCAGGTTGTTAGTTTTGTATCGTTGTATATAAAATCTTGTGAATCTAAATTAGTTGATATAATATGCTTGCATATTCATAGAAAAGTTGTAGTGTGCTTGTTACATCAACAACCGTTACATATATCATTGTTGTTTTACAAAAATATGGCCTAGTGGTATTTACAAAAGTATGTCTTCTTCAGGCAGTCTTAATGTACAGAAGTGGTTGTTGTGGAGCTTCCAAAAGGGGTTTTTGTAGTTCATGATATATTTTTGACTGCTTCGTTTGACCTGCGTAAAAACATTTATTAAAGTGCTTGCATAAGAATTTAGTGTAGTGGTGCAGTACATACATACTAACCTGCTTTTCATGCAACCCCGAAGGAACTTTCAAAAGGTATTTTTTTGGTAGTTTGTGTACAAAAAAGCTCGCTATTGTAGAGCCTGCAAAAGAGTTGGTTGTTGTTCTTTACGACTGTTTTATTTTTGGTTTCTGGGTTGGACCTGTAGAAATTGTGATGTTAATAAAGTAAATACGTATATAAATTAGAACATGCGTTAAAAGCAAAAAATAAAGAAATTAGTTTATTCATTGACCTGGTGTTTATGGGTATGACCTCTTTGTACTGTTTTTGGGATTAGGAGTCGTCGGGGAAAGCATGGAGGTCCTTGGGTGGGTCAGGGTTGTTAGACTATTGTGTGTTGATGTAGGCTCTGTTGCACTGTTGACGACAACTTTTCCATCATTTCTTACGCTTAGGTGTAGTAGCTTGGGTACATCTATAATAGAGGCTAATAGATCCGACAATTTTTTTGGGTCTGTTTGTGCGGCTTTTGTAACCATGTCTTCGCAGCTGATGTTAAGCATTCCTTGCATGCCTTCATCGAACAAAGTGACATCTTTGGTTCCTGATTCATCGCAAATTGTAGCATGGACACAGTATATGTTGTATCAAAAGAGGGTAAAGCAATTAGTATCAAGTATGTAGTACCTTTGTTAGCTTAAGTGTTACTGTTGTTTACTTGAATCTTGGTACAATGGCTTCTTCGTCTTTGCAAACAAAGTATAGTTGCCCGTTTTCCTCTTCTGGATAAAGTTTGTTTGAACATTTTGAGCATAAGACATAGTACCAGGAGCGATGTGTGTCGATGTGCTTGATTTTTGCCTTACATATGAAGTTCGCGTAAACCTGTTATGGACAAAATATGTTGGCTGTTAATTTAAGTATATGCAATGCTAATTAGTATTCGTTTGTCTAGTGGTTACCTGGCCTTTTGGCAGATTGCCGGGTGGTAGCTCACGAATTGTCACAAGCTTTTCATTTGCCTTGAAGGTTTCTAAAGCTGGAAGTGCCTTTAGCCTTTGAAGTATGATAATACTTTAGGTTTAGTAATGATATAAGAATAAGGTTTATTAAAAAGGCGTTAGTGTCCTACCTGTTGACATGCTCGGTTGTTTGTGGGAGATCTGGGTTGATTATTGTAGTTGTTAAGTATGTTGATTCGAGCTGTAACATTCCTATTAGAGTCAAATATATATAAGTGAAATCATTTTTTTGGGCGACATAATATTCAAAGCATCTACCACATAGTACATACCTTCATGTTCAGTAACTGTTGTTGAGGTAATGACGATAATATCTCCTTGGAGTACCTCGTCCCCTATTAGGTGACGCATTTCTGGACATAGGGTGATTTCAACTTCTTTTCTACTGCAAGAATATTAGTTGCCATAGGGTGATTTCAACTTCTTTTCTACTGCGAAAATATTAGTTAGCCCAATGATAATTATTTGCAGTCTTACGCTCCACGAATCAACAACATCGAATTATTCTATCTGTTTATCCTAATATCAATATGAGGCTGTGTGTAGGTATATGATAAACGTATCTATCAAAAGTAACCAAGATAAAGGTTTTGGTCTAAACTTCTGATTTGCAAAATATATATAACTTTTCAACTCACTAAAATCAAATAAGCGTATATATTAAGAGAAAGCAAGATAAAGTTTGTGGTTTGACCTTTCGTCTTGCAAAAGGACCTTCCGTAGCGTTAATCCTGTGCTTGTGGTTCTCAATGAATTCTTCTCTACTCGACCGATATAATCTGTTAGTAATTTAAATAAATATAACATTAGTCATGTGTATTTTTATTACGCTGGTTTTTGGGATGTGCGTACCTGTGAGAATTTTTTTGTCTTTGATCCTCTTTTTTTAATTTTTTTTTTTTTTTTTTTTTTTTTTTTTTTTTTTTTTTTTTTTTTTTTTTTTTTTTTTTTTTTTTTTTTTTTTTTTTTTTTTTTTTTTTTTTTTTTTTTTTTTTTTTTTTTTTTTTTTTTTTTTTTTTTTTTTTTTTTTTTTTTTTTTTTTTTTTTTTTTTTTTTTTTTTTTTTTTTTTTTTTTTTTTTTTTTTTTTTTTTTTTTTTTTTTTTTTTTTTTTTTTTTTTTTTTTTTTTTTTTTTTTTTTTTTTTTTTTTTTTTTTTTTTTTTTTTTTTTTTTTTTTTTTTTTTTTTTTTTTTTTTTTTTTTTTTTTTTTTTTTTTTTTTTTTTTTTTTTTTTTTTTTTTTTTTTTTTTTTTTTTTTTTTTTTTTTTTTTTTTTTTTTTTTTTTTTTTTTTTTTTTTTTTTTTTTTTTTTTTTTTTTTTTTTTTTTTTTTTTTTTTTTTTTTTTTTTTTTTTTTTTTTTTTTTTTTTTTTTTTTTTTTTTTTTTTTTTTTTTTTTTTTTTTTTTTTTTTTTTTTTTTTTTTTTTTTTTTTTTTTTTTTTTTTTTTTTTTTTTTTTTTTTTTTTTTTTTTTTTTTTTTTTTTTTTTTTTTTTTTTTTTTTTTTTTTTTTTTTTTTTTTTTTTTTTTTTTTTTTTTTTTTTTTTTTTTTTTTTTTTTTTTTTTTTTTTTTTTTTTTTTTTTTTTTTTTTTTTTTTTTTTTTTTTTTTTTTTTTTTTTTTTTTTTTTTTTTTTTTTTTTTTTTTTTTTTTTTTTTTTTTTTTTTTTTTTTTTTTTTTTTTTTTTTTTTTTTTTTTTTTTTTTTTGTTTTTTTATGGCTGGCTAGGGCGTGAACTATGCTTGTCTGGTTTTTGACTTTTTTCTTTGCCTTTTGTTTTTTACTTTTTTGTTCATATTAATCATTTTGTTTTCTATTTTTGTTAGTAATTTAAATAAATATAACATTAGTCATGTGTATTTTTATTACGCTGGTTTTTGGGATGTGCGTACCTGTGAGAATTTTTTTGTCTTTGATCCTCTTTTTTAGTGTTTCATAATTGGCAAAGTTGAAGTAAGTAGTGGGTATAGTTGTGCCTGTTATGGGCGTAAACTTTGTTTTTTTCCCAATAACCAATGACGCTGCATGGTCGACAGTAGCCATGTATGTTCTTCGGCCGGCACATATGTATCCAGTAACCTTATAGCATGAGTTTACTTTTATGATTGAGTCAAAGTGGTTGCTGTCATTTGGTTCTGCTGTTGCTTCTATGGCATCGCCCTGCAACAAAAAATGATGTCGCAAATAGAAATCATTCAAAATTCTTTCAAAATTCTTATATGTAGAGTTGTATATATAACTTAGACTTACATATCAGTCAACAAACTGATAGCATATCTCTTCCTTATTGCCTTCAGTCACCCATTTTCTAAGCACCCTTATCTCAATTGTCTGTGGTCTATTGCGTTGATTGATATCACGAACTCGCTTGCACGACATGCTGCTTAATGCTTTTGATACTTATTGCTGCATGTGCGCATATTCTGCTAAGTATGAGAAAGACGTTATCCTACCAATTTAATGCCGTTTGACTATAGATTTACATAAGTTTATATGCGGAGGTTAGTATTACTACGGTTAAACCATAAATAAGTTAATTTATTGTAGATCACACATTCATTACCTCGTGTTTAACTAAAAAAATACCAGAATCCCAATAACTATGAAAAATACAACATGTTTAATTGTTTTAACAAAGCCTTCATAAAGAAACCATATATATAAAATAATACACTTATGGTTGAAGACTTAAACCAAACAGTTGGTGTAACATCCCGAACTTTTATTTAATGTTGACTAATGCCGTTAAGTCAATTTGGGGTGTCGTTAAGTCTTGACTTAATATTTGAATGTAGTTATGTGTGGTTAACGTAGATAAAGTAGTTAGGTTTAAAAGCCTAAATTTTAATGACGAATAAAAGTGTGATTAATGTCGCTTAAAGGATATGTAGTGCCTTTTAATGAAGGACTAATGTTGTATATGGTCAATAATGCAGTTTGTGACCAATAATGAAGGGTTTAGAAGTCCAAGGGCTGATTTTGACATAGGTGGAAATTGAAAAACGGGTTTAGGTTAGGATTACCCTAATCTAGAGTTAATTGGCAGCCATTAGCAAAGAATAAACCAATTAACCCTTTCTTTAATCCTAAAGCAGTTATTAGAGCATTTGATCAACGATTTGGTGTTGTAATTGGTCGATCATCGAGTCAAGCAGGTAATTATTGAATCATTGAATGTATTTTCCAGATTTAGAGGTTGTGTAATTATGAATTAAATCTGATTTTAAAGAAGTTTTCAAAAAGTTAGAGTTTTAATGGTGTTTTGGTTAATTAACATTCAAAACGATGTTAAACGAGAGTGTAATCGATCCGGATGATCAAATGTGTTTACTGGTGTCAAATACATGTTTTGGAAGAAGTTTTGATGAGTCGGTTATTGGAAAATCGAAGAACTTAGTCGTTTTTGAGAAATCTGTCGAACAGTGTTGAACGAAGATGATCTTCGTTTGAGGTTATCTTCGTAAGTTGAAAAGCTATCTTCGTTTGAGCTAAGTTCGTGAGATGTAAACTATTTTCGTAAAAGAAAGCAAACGAAGATGAGATTTAAGTTCGTAAGAACTAAACGAAGATAAGGTCTAACTTCGTAAGTTAAGTTCGTACGAAGTCTAAATTCGTAAGGTGTAATTCTGGAATTTTACGTAGCCAGTCTTAAGTTCGTACGAGGGTCCATTTAAGGTCCTAAATGACTTATACTTTATATGTTAATGAACGATAGGTGTCGGAGGTTACTGATAAGCATTATTAGCTACTTGTTTGTGCGCGTGTACTTCTATCAGGTAAGATACACTACTTTTGTCACGCTGAGGGTTCAACAAGCAAAGGTTTCATACTTATAACTTCCTTAACGGTAACTTATGATATATGTGGGTATCTCGGGTTACACGGGAGGTATTATGGGATTACGTAGTTGACCATGAGACCTGAAATGCAGTCCCTAATGTAGAAGAATGAAGTATTGCCTAATGTAGTGATCTATTATGCAGTTATGTAGAATAATGAAGTATTGCTTAATGTAGTATGACGCTATGCAGTTGATGTAGTCTAATGAAGTATTGTTATATATAATAAGAGTTGATTACAATTTTCGTCCCTGTGGTTTGTATCAACTTTCAACTTATCAACTTAATCAACTTATCAACTTAATCAACTTATCAACTTAATCAACTTATCAACTTAATCAACTTATCAACTTAATCAACTTATCAACTTAATCAACTTATCAACTTAATCAACTTATCAACTTAATCAACTTATCAACTTAATCAACTTATCAACTTAATCAACTTATCAACTTAATCAACTTATCAACTTAATCAACTTATCAACTTAATCAACTTATCAACTTAATCAACTTATCAACTTAATCAACTTATCAACTTAATCAACTTATCAACTTAATCAACTTATCAACTTAATCAACTTATCAACTTAATCAACTTATCAACTTAATCAACTTATCAACTTAATCAACTTATCAACTTAATCAACTTATCAACTTAATCAACTTATCAACTTAATCAACTTATCAACTTAATCAACTTATCAACTTAATCAACTTATCAACTTAATCAACTTATCAACTTAATCAACTTATCAACTTAATCAACTTATCAACTTAATCAACTTATCAACTTAATCAACTTATCAACTTAATCAACTTATCAACTTAATCAACTTATCAACTTAATCAACTTATCAACTTAATCAACTTATCAACTTAATCAACTTATCAACTTAATCAACTTATCAACTTAATCAACTTATCAACTTAATCAACTTATCAACTTAATCAACTTATCAACTTAATCAACTTATCAACTTAATCAACTTATCAACTTAATCAACTTATCAACTTAATCAACTTATCAACTTAATCAACTTATCAACTTAATCAACTTATCAACTTAATCAACTTATCAACTTAATCAACTTATCAACTTAATCAACTTATCAACTTAATCAACTTATCAACTTAATCAACTTATCAACTTAATCAACTTATCAACTTAATCAACTTATCAACTTAATCAACTTATCAACTTAATCAACTTATCAACTTAATCAACTTATCAACTTAATCAACTTATCAACTTAATCAACTTATCAACTTAATCAACTTATCAACTTAATCAACTTATCAACTTAATCAACTTATCAACTTAATCAACTTATCAACTTAATCAACTTATCAACTTAATCAACTTATCAACTTAATCAACTTATCAACTTAATCAACTTATCAACTTAATCAACTTATCAACTTAATCAACTTATCAACTTAATCAACTTATCAACTTAATCAACTTATCAACTTAATCAACTTATCAACTTAATCAACTTATCAACTTAATCAACTTATCAACTTAATCAACTTATCAACTTAATCAACTTATCAACTTAATCAACTTATCAACTTAATCAACTTATCAACTTAATCAACTTATCAACTTAATCAACTTATCAACTTAATCAACTTATCAACTTAATCAACTTATCAACTTAATCAACTTATCAACTTAATCAACTTATCAACTTAATCAACTTATCAACTTAATCAACTTATCAACTTAATCAACTTATCAACTTAATCAACTTATCAACTTAATCAACTTATCAACTTAATCAACTTATCAACTTAATCAACTTATCAACTTAATCAACTTATCAACTTAATCAACTTATCAACTTAATCAACTTATCAACTTAATCAACTTATCAACTTAATCAACTTATCAACTTAATCAACTTATCAACTTAATCAACTTATCAACTTAATCAACTTATCAACTTAATCAACTTATCAACTTAATCAACTTATCAATTTAGCTTGATGGACTAGTGACGCAGGACTTGTGAGCTTGGGTAGATGCAATGAAGGAGCCTTAGCTACCCATAGTTGCTTATTATGGAGACTTTCGAATACATTTCTTTTGATGTCGAATTTATGTAATAATGTGTGAACGGTTGTTTAATGTTGGGCAACCGTTGGGTTTTCATTTGAACTAATATTTGATATGGCATGTAACACCAATAAAACGTAGAAACCGAAATGTTTTTATCGGTTTGACTTTTAAAGTCTTTTCTTCCGCAATTTAACACCGTTAGGTGAAAGTTTTTGAAAACCCATATTTTTAAACGTCGGGTGTTACAGTTGGTAGGCGTAAAACTTTCTCAAATATTAGTCTCATGTATGAATGATGAGAATATGAAGTAGTTATGACCTTAGTGGGTTGATAAGTAAAAGAATTAGAAGCAACAACAACAAATGACGATAAAGATTATTAATGAGTTAATGAGCTAAAGAATAAAAAACTAAGCTACTCCTAATCACAAACAACATAAACAATGAAACAAAAAAAACCCTAGAATTAAAAAACCCTAGAATTTAAATGAGAAAATATAATTGAGTGAATAGACAAAAAAAAAGCTTCTATATGGATTTAACATACAAAAAACTCAAATATCAAACATACTATCAAAAGAGTAAAGAACTTAATGATATTGGGGAAATCAAAGCAGCCCCAACTATTAAAGGTTATGGAAACAATGTTACCTGTGAATCGAGATTGAAGTTGAGTGACTTTTGTTGAAGATACATGGGATGTAGTAGAGCAGGTGATGAGTATGAAGGGGTGAAAAGAAAGCAGAAGTAATGAAGGGGTAAAAATAAAGTTAGAAGATACGTGGAAGAGAAATAGAATAGATAGGTGTACATACCACAGTAATAATATAATAATTAAGTAATAATTTTTTATTTTTTTTTGCTACAGTAAAAAGCTACAATAACTTTAGACACATGACCGACATTTAGGAATTGTTATATATAATAAGAGTTGATTACAATTTTCGTCCCTGTGGTTTGTATCAACTTTCACAGTTGATTACGCGTTTCATCCTTGGGTATGGAATTCCGTTAACAAGTTTAGTCCACGGGCCAAACGGACGTTAAGTTGGTGGTCACGTGAGACGCACACTGAGGGTAAATTAGTCATTTTGTTGGTTACTGGACTAAAAGTGTAATTAACTCTTGTGATATAATTTTGTATCTAATTATCTATCATATGCGTCTGTATCCATCAATCTATGATGATCATCATCAAACTCTTATAAACACCAGATCTTCAACATCCATCCCCCAATCTCTTCTACCTTTATCTAATATTTTGAATTAATCATATATGTATAATATATATACTATTGATCTTTTGAGAAAACAACAAGACAATCACCATCTTCATTTCTCCTCTCTCTCACTCTCTTTAAAAATCCATCCCTTCCATTAATCACCACCTACAACCATTTCAACCACCACCACTGCATATACATACATGAAATCATAACCATAAAATCATGAAAAAACCCATAAAAAGTGAACTCATCACACATACACATCTAAATCATAACCGTAAAATCATATATTTAGAACTCCCCACATATCCACATCTAGAATCTAGAAATCAACAACAAAACAAAAACCTTCAAAAACAACAGATCTATGACCGTCCAGTCATCCAGATCCGACATCGGGTCTACTCACCACAGTCCCATCACTGTCGGCACCACCAGCACCAGATCCGGCCACCCCTTCCCTTGCCGCCCCCGTGCCTCGCTCTTCTGTACTTTCTTTCTATATTTATTTTCATTTGTGGAAATCTATGGATGCTTGGATGTTGAAAGGGATGTATGCTTAGATGAATAGATAGTTGATTAATTTGCAGAAGGAAAAGTCAAGATATACGGATACATTTTTTCTTTCTTTATTTTCATTTTGTGAGAGATATATGCTTGGATGAATAGATAGTTGAGTATATGTATATACTTGTATGATTTATGTGGGAAAGATTTATGTTTCTATAATTGAAATCCATTTTGATGTGCTGCTACTGCTACAACATAACTGAAATCACATTCACCGATTCACGTGCATTTTTATTCATTTGTTTTGTTATTTGATATGTAAATAGATGTAGATAGAAAAATGTATTTTGTATTTATTTATTTATCTGATAGAGTGTTTGTAAATGTTGAAAATCTTATACTTTTTTTTATCATAAAGTATTAAAGTGAGACGAAATTACAATTTTGCCCATGGTGTGCCTCTCACGTGACCCGCTACTTAACGGACGTTTTGGTCGTGGACCAAATATGTTAACGGAGTTCCATACTTAGGGATGAAAGACATAATTTCGTATACTCAGGGATGATCCTTGAAAGTGGGGCAAACCACAGGGACGAAAAATGTAATTTACTCATATAATAATGTATGAGAAACTATTCATTTAATTTAGGTATTATGATATGTGCGTAATGTTCGACCTTGAAATTTTAAAGGTTTGGAAGAAAATGTAAAATCTTTATAATGCATTATAATATGATTGTGTAAAATTGTTTGTTTATTAAAGGTTTTCACTTTTTCTTTTTTTAATGACATCGAAGTTGGAATAATAAAAAGGATACGATTAGGTGGGAAAAGTGGTTACAAAATCCTCTTGTATTTTATTTATGTAATGTAAATATGTTTCTAAGTTGAATCCTTATCAACCAGTAGTTTTTAATAATTAATAAATTCTAAAAATAAAATTGTCAAATATTTATGAAGCTTTAGGATAAACTTTATAATAAAAAGTCAAGTGAAACAATGAAGTGAATATATATTCATTGTGCAAAAGTTTGCATATGTAAATTTGTCGATTCCAAGAGCTTTTGGGGGATAATCAGCTCAATATTGACACCATTGTCGACTTCTATTGTTACCACCACCGCCCTATCACCATCATTGTCATCCTCTTCATATCTCAAACATAATTTACAATCATCATAACCATATTTCCCTCTTTTTATCTACATATAATAATTTTCTCAAAACTAAAAAAATAAAACCAACATAAAGCTTAAATCCGTGAACACAAACAAGAGAGGATGAATCTCCCATGACAATCAAAGGAATTAAATACATATACTTATCGTCATGATAAACTTGTTGCGTTAAGATGGAAATGAACTTCGACAAAAATAAGTGGTTAAATACGCATATAATTTCTAGTTACAATTAAGTAATAAGCTATTAGGTCAGTTGTTTTTTAGTATATCTATACTACTCTATAAAACAAACCACCCCTCCCCCTTTAGGTAATTAAGATTTTGAAATTACCATATTATACCTCTTCTTTATTCACTAATTTAAACATATTCACCTATTTACTTATAATACCTTTAATGAAATAAATTACAACATAAATTATCCAATCCTTAAAAAACCATATTAACCTCTCTTACATCAATTAATTTACATTCACCACAACGCCACAACCACCGTCACCGTCTCACATCAACGCCACACTGCCGCCGTCGCCACACCTTCGTCGTTACAACCATCACCGCCGCATCGTGCGGACATCCCTCTAGTATAAAGATAAATAAATATTAAGATTAAGATAAGATATTGGGTAGAAAACTTTTATTAATATATTATTTTTTAAAAAAAAACCCATAACAAATATGGAAAAAAACCCATAATAAATTACCTTATTTAATTTTGTCATAATAAATGGCTTACGTTATTTAATTTTCTCATAATAAAAGTCGGTTAAGATATATCCTTTTTTCTTTAAAAAACAGAAATCAAAAATTTTCATAACCTAGAATCCCTTTTCAATTTTAATCCCAATCAACGACCTTCGTCGAATCACCCATCTACACTTTCACCACCTCCGACTACCCACCGGACTTCCTTTTCCGATCACATCCTCTTTCCATCTCTCTTCATCATTCCGCCCTAATAACAAGTACGCTATTCGGTTTTCACAGTATTATTCACTTACATAATATCTTCTCAGCATTCGCTTGATATTAACTTTTGATTGCACACGTTACAGATGGATGAAACACAACAACAACAAGAAGCAGCAGACAATAAAGAAAGTTCAGAAGAAGGTATGCTCTTTATAATGCTTTGCTTATATTTTAATTTCATTAATTGTTATTAAATTTTTAAACCTAATTGTATATTCACATTCTTTGTTAATTTTTTATGTTTACAGTTTGCAAATTTTTTCGAAAACCGACCAAAAATAAAAACATAAGGAAAAGGAGTCATGAAGATGAGAATGGGGAATCCGAAGGACCGTCTGTAGTGATCAACAAGAAAAAGGCGATTGCACCGGATAATAAACTGCGCTTTGCTACTGGTTCGGCAAAGAGAAGTGCACAGTCAGAAGAACAGGACGGAGATACGAAAGCAACGATGTTCCAGTTTGATTCGTCGAAAGAGATTCAAGTGCAGAACGATAGTAGAGCGACTGCGACGCTGGAAACGGAGACGGAACATTCGATAGATGCAAGGGCGCTTAGGGAGAAAGTACTGAAACAAGCGGATGAGGGGTTGAAAGGGAAGAAAGCTGGTGATGAGAAGTTGTACAAGGGTATTCATGGGTATACTGATTATAAGGCGGGGTTTAGGAGAGAACAAACGGTGGCTAGTGAGAAAGCGGGTGGGTCACATGGACCGTTGAGAGCTTCTGCTTTCATTAGGGTCTCTGCGAGGTTTGATTACCAGCCGGATATTTGTAAGGATTATAAGGAGACTGGCTATTGTGGGTACGGTGATTCATGTAAGTTTATGCATGATCGTGGGGATTATAAGTCGGGATGGCAGATGGAGAAAGAGTGGGATGATGCAGAGAAAGAAAGAAAGAGGAAATTGGCATTGAAAGGCGGGGATGATGATGATGATGAGGAGGGATGTATAATGATGAGGATGGTCTGCCCTTTGCTTGTTTTATCTGTCGAAAGCCTTTTGTCGACCCTGTCGTGACGAAGTGCAAGCATTATTTCTGCGAGCATTGTGCTTTAAAGGTTAGATGATCTTGTCTGATTCTAATTTAGTAGAAATAGCTATACGTGACATTCAGAATAGACCTTTAGAGGAGTATAATGCATGTTAAATCATTAGATAGTGAATGATAAATCGTTAAATAATGCATATCAACACATTGTTGGTTCTTTACATCTGAACTTGAAACTCATATGAACTTACTGGCTTTCATTTTGATCATACAAAAGAATGAATTGTGGAAGTTGTTGAATTTATTCCCTTTTAAGTATGCTAAACCCATAAAGCTTTATGTTAGTTGTTGATTAATACGAGCATCTCATTTATCAAATGAGCAAGGCTTGGCAACTGAAGTTCTGTTATAACAACTCTACTGTACCACAAACATGTACTTCAAATGGAAGGGATATGTTGTTAAACATGAAATAAATTTTAATCCAACATTTGCATGAATACCAATATTATTAAGTTTTTCTTGCTTATCTGAATCTCAATCCTTTTGGTATATTTAAGTTTATAACTTCCACCTTGATCCAACTTAATTCATGTCAGAATATTAATGTACAGTCTGTGCAAATTTCCAATTGAGGTAGAAGTAAGGTGGTTGTTTGTATATGAAATTGGTCACCAGGCTTGAGGAAACCTTAGTTGCTTGTAAAAACGAATATTTGTTAATATTACCAACTTTAATGCGTATATGTTTTGATTTTTTTTTGTTAGTAAAAGGGTATCTAATTCTTTTTGTAATTTTTGATTTGCAGCACCATGCAAAGAACAAAAAGTGCTATGTGTGCAACGAGCCTACACAAGGGATTTTTAACGCTGCGGTCGAAATACGAAAGAGGAAAGAGGCTGAAAAGAAAAAGTGAACATGTAACTTTCAACTCTTCGTTTCTTTGATGCATACGGTGTACTTTGCTACTAATTCTGTGCAAATTCAGGTTCACTTATGAAGTTTATATTTTACTTGCTTGCAGTTTCTGTATTAGCCGCTGTTGCTGCAATTGTCACTACATATGTAGGCTAGCTTTTCATCTATTTTTATTATGAATATTACATTGGTGCAAATTTCAGGTTCACTTATGAAGTTTATATTTTACTTGCTTGCAGTTTCTGTATTAGCCGCTGTGGTTGCAATTATCACTACATATGTAGGCTAGCTTTTCATCTATTTTTAATATGAATATAACATTGGCTACCTGGCCAGTTTAAACATGAAATTGCTGTATTGCTAAAATGAATGAGTATCTTCCTTGTAGTTGGGCATGATTCTTTACATGGCCAATAGGCTTTTAAGTTAGGGAACCAAATTGGTAATTTATTAGCCTTGCTAGTGTAGAGTTATGCCTTTCATGGTTTTTAACCTTTATCTTAATTAGAGATAGTCGAAAGAGCTCCATAGGAATTACATCGGGTCATATTTGAGAGTTATGTCATCTTCTTTTGAATTATCTTTTTAATACTAGGATAATCATGAGTAAATGGTTGTATGACTTGTTTGTCATGTTTATCTTTCTTTGCCTAGTTCTTGTCATGGCAGGGATCATCTTTACACGTTTTTAATATATTACTAAATACTAGATCTATGTCTATAATCTCGGCGTGTCTGTTGTCAAAACCTATCGTTTGGGTATGAGCACAACACATTTGGAATGAGACCTTTTTGGTCAATACATGTGTTTAGCATTGTAGGATAGTTACCTGTAAATTGTGACATGTATCCTATAAAATGGGCATTCGATATTCCTGCAAGTACTTGGTTTTGTTTATTACCTTTGGCCCATTTAAGAAAAGAGACTTCTGCTGCCAACATTTTTATATATTATTAACATGTAGTAGATTGATTTTAGTTTCAATGTAATCATTTGGTGTTCTGAAAAAACACTGAAGTAGAAAACAGAAATTTGAAAATCTAGAGACGCGTTGGATCCTTATGTTCTTATAATCATATTCATAGTCAAGTGTTTTGGAGCCTGAAAGCCTTGCCGGGTAATATGGAAAATAAATTGTATATATGTAATTGAGTTATGTTAGAAAAAAACTTGCAAAACGATTTTTTCTCAAATTATAACATGTATAAACCTTTTCCCAACACTGGATGTGAATTTGAGCATTGGTTTAAGACTTTTTGTTTATTTATTTATTATTATGATTATGATATGATACGACTTAACAGCTAAAATGACATATCCTAGTTATACAGTCATTCATTTCGCCTCGTCTTGTCTTATAATCGCCATCATTCTCTCCTACCATATTATATTCACGTGATATCATCATACATCACGAGCGTAACATATGAACCACTAATTATATCAGGAATTTTCTTATTAATTTTTATTGGTAATACATACAGTTAGAATACAATCTACAATAACGCTATTAGGTGAGCAACAGCTAGGCCTTATGAACATCACCCCAGTTAGATCAGTTTTAGTTTTCCCTACTTAACAAATTTCACACCACCTCCGTAGTAATCAACCTCTTTTGATCCGAAACCGTCAACTTTTTCTCTTTGAGTTTTGTTTCTTGGCTCCAATAATGTGGTGATTGTGAAGTTAGTAACGGCCACATTAAGTTCTTCTGTTCTCTAGGTTTCCTTATAAACATTTTTGTGTGTTGTCTTATGATCCCATTTACAGCTTTCAAGTAGTTGCTCGAGTCATGGTCCCTAAGGATTGTTCCATCCGACCCATAGGCTGTAGGGTATTGTAAGGTTTCTATCGGGTGTGGAGAATTCAGGAAGGCCCGAAGAGCGGTTTTGGTTGAACCATGTTGAGTATTCTCCATAGCATATAGAGCACTTCCGGGAGGGAGCAAGGGATGATGTGGAGAGGACTTCTCATCAGGCTGGAGGATGAACATTTTTCCCAATGGTGTATATAACAAACTCTGCATATGCAAGGACATATCAGAGAGAAAGCTAGATATAGGACTTGACTCTTGTGGGTGTGTATGTTACTTTATATTCAAGTGGTTAACTGTTCCACTACAGATCCTTTGCACTGTAATTGCTATTGCAATTTGCAAAGAGAATGTTTCCATCGCTATGGTCACAAAAAGCCATATACTAAGATAAAAAGATTTATGACCACAAACTTAGTAGCTGGTTATTGCTAAGGAATTTCATAAGCAGGTTTATGCCTGGCATATTGCACAAAGGATAATCAGTTTTGAACTGAATTGTGTTTTGGGTAGCCCATCTTTCCTTTTTAATCCAAGAAAAAGGTAGCTAAATTCCAAAGTTTGATGTTAGGTAAATCTGACTCGACGTGTTGGTGACTTTGACCATCATGATTTTTTTTCTTTCTGACATGTCCCCGATGTTGCATCTGAAAACCGCTCAACTTAAAAAGGTTTCACTAAATAAAAACTTTTTGAAAGTTGCCCGTTACCCAAAATATGCACCAAAGTTTTTTGTTTTTGTTACAAGTTGCCTTTATCTAGATAAAAATAACAAAAGAGAAAGAAGGCATACTTACATTTCTATTTAGGCATGGATGAGATCGGAAAGTACCACACAAGCGCTTTAATAGTTGGGCAACATGATTCGGGTAGTTGCAGGAAAATGCTCTTGGGACGATGTCCCTATGCATCATGACACAGTGAACATGGTTCTCGTCTAGCCCCAACTGATCAAGAATCTTTTGACCGTTACAAAACACGAATGGTGAACCAAAGGTGACCACTGGTCGTAGAGCCGATGGTTTGACAACATTCCTGGTTAGTAACATCAAGTTAACTAGCAGAGAAAGGCTTCCCCCTAGAGAATGACCTGTGAATTGAAGCTTTGCTCTTTCACCATATCTATTCAGATGCTCCAGAATGTGTGGCATGTATTGCTCGTATATACCCTTTGCTGCCTCATATATTCCCCTATGAACTAACACACCTGTTCCCTGTAACGATTTTTGTATTATCATTTGATGCAGCTCTTTTCATGATTGTTACTTGGCGCCATAAGTTGAGTTATCAGAGAAGCATCTTAC
This sequence comes from Erigeron breviscapus, assembly GCA_034093135.1. Taxonomy (NCBI): domain Eukaryota; kingdom Viridiplantae; phylum Streptophyta; class Magnoliopsida; order Asterales; family Asteraceae; genus Erigeron; species Erigeron breviscapus. Next base: position 206,044,883 of record CM067167.1, on the reverse strand, counting down.
CTCAAACTTAGTTGGTTCAAAGAAGAGATTTGCCTGCCATGATGCCACTGAGTCCGAACCCTGAATATGTCATTAGGTAGAATGGTTAGTAATTAGCAACTTCATAATCAGAATGCATATTTTAGGATGTGTTCAGGTACCTGGATAACAAAGCATCTGGTGTATATGCTTGAATCATCACAAATAAACCATTCACAAGGGGAGGAAAGAAGGAACTATAGATTCCTTGTAGCCTCCTGCTTTTCTTTCTCAGAGCTGCAACAACTGCTGTCATGGTAGAAGCTGCCATATATGCAGCCATTTCTGAATTGTAGCCTCTTGGAGAACAATCCGCTTTCTCTAAAGGGTAGGCATCTTTGTGAGCTAAGATAATGTCATCATCTTCCTGATGGTTTTTAAGTCCGCCTGCCTGGGATTGAACATATGTTGCAGCTGAGGCAGCTATTTCATAAGCGGAAGTACGGTTTATACGCTTTCCAGGCTTCTGGTTGGTGGTTGGAGTAGTCACAGGTACACGAATTGAGTCATGGGCAATGGCCTCAGCAAACGCCTTTTTCTCCAATGAAGATGTTACAAATGTCAAATCATAGTATCTTCTCAGGTCGTCCTCCTACAAAAAAGTTCATGTTCAGTTATTCACTGCTCCTAGAGGGAAAAGAAACTCCGTATGGGGTGTTTTTCTTACAAATGCGTTCACTTTTGCTTTCAAATGAAAGCAAAAAAAAAAAGAAAAAAAAAGAAACACACTGGATTGGTTTTTACCTCAATCTCTGGAATAACATAGGCCATGTTACAAAGAAATGCTAACTGTGAGAAATGCTTGGTGTCAGACCAAGAAACATTCTTCAACAGTCTCGAGAATGATTCCTGATTGATGCTTATATCATCTTCATCGTCACTATAATCTACCTCACATCCATCCCCGTTTCCATCTTCGTCACAACCTTGTTCTTCTTCGTTTTCACCATCGAGTCCATCATTCTGTTTCTGAACCCATCTGCTTCTAATTTCCATTAGCCTTTCAATCCAGTTAGCCCTCTTCTTTCCCTCTTTCTCCATTTCTATATCACTGACATCGGTTGCGTCATCTCTCTCTTCTGAATCTGTGTCTGTGTTTGTGTCATAACATGGCTCAGGATCAAACAATTTTCTTTAGCGAGCTTGGGGTAATTAAACTCGATATATTGAAGTCAAAAATTCCCGAACGGCTGTTTTTCAACTTGGGCTGATTCATTGAGGCCTGAATACGATTAGTGGAATAACATAGATTGTTGTCGGAATATGCCCGTTGAATTCTTGCATGCTGCCTTAGATTTTGACCAGATATTGAGCGGTTAAGGATGTTTGGTCTTTGTCCTTTTACCGGGCTTTCAGCTTTTGGGGTTGTCGACTGACTGGAAACCAACATAGTATTACTGCACACCATCATTAGCAAAATATAAGCTTCTCTTCCTTCAGATCACCTGAAAATACAAACACCTATTTTTATGTTACCACGTTATTTCCATTTATGTGTCTTAGGTGGGTTGTGGACACAAAAAAAAAGAAGTGGTACCAATATAAAGACACTAAACAGGACAAACTGAAACCTTGGTTGCAACGAGAACATTCCATCTATTCCAAGATTTTACTTATGTAACATGTATTCTTACGCTGTATTGTTTAGTTTATTTAAAGGTGGAAAGGAAATGAGAGGAGAGGGAAAGCCATAAAATTCTTTCTTAAAGATTTTTTTAAGTGTGTAAAGGAAAGGAGTGGAGAGGATAAAATCCATTCATAAGTTTTTTTAAGTGAAGAAAGGAATGGAGTGCAGAGGATAAGAGGGGAAAGTGTAGTTGTTTTTGTTTCAAAACTTTTCCTCTCATTTTTGAGGTGATTAGGAAGGAAAACTTTCTCTCCCCTCTCTTTTCCTTTCTACTCTTAAGTTAACTAAAGAATACAACCTTAGGGAATTTGGCTTTATTTATTCGCGGGGGTACTAAAAAGTATATTCAGAAATATGATGCATATATTTAAAACATATGCCTAAAAACATTTATAAAAAGTTGATCAAGATACTGTCTATATTGACGGATGGAGATAAGAAAAGATAACAAGTAGAATCCATGTGTCAAAAGATAAATGCATTAGGCATGTTTAGTCTTGTGAATTTTAGGCTTATATATCATTACTCATATATTTCATATGAACACGGACACGGTAGCTATGGCATTTTGTTTCGAGTGACTTTTTTCACACATATCTAACGAACTTTGACTGGATGACGTCCTCTGCTTGAAACTTGGGCAAAGATAGTAAAATACAACTATCGAATTCGCCATCACAAAATAAAAATGGGGATGGGGATCAACATAGAGACACGGAATAATTGTCTTGTAACAAAGCTAGACCAACTGAACAATCAAACAGAATAATAGTATATTTGTCTTGTAACTGTCTTAAGTAGTGAATATCAATGTGATCACTTCACTTTTAGCGTTATATCCTAAGATCTCTTTGCTTGAAATCCCTTCCAAAATAATAGGACACTTCTTTAAATCAAACGACATAACTTCCAATAACCATCAGTGATGCAACCCGAGTTGAATTTCATAGATTTTCTCACAGGGAGAAGCCGTACAAGGTACTCCCTCCGTCCCACTAAATGTGTCTTGTTTTGAATATTCAAAGTTTTTGTTTTTTAACTTTGACCTTAAATATAATTATTTGTGTTATATAAAATTTGATAAAAATTATACCGATGAAAACACATCTAAAACCGAATCAATCCATATAACTTTCATCAGATGTTATATAACACAAAAAATTTATTTAAGGTCAAACTTTAAAACAAAAGACTTTGAATATTCAAACTATGACACTTTTAGTGGGACGGAGGGAGTATATTATACAAACCTCAGATCAACAAAAGTTTTACTATAAAGGGATAATATCAAAGCATACAATGCTTGTTTTTATAATACCTAAAAGTGTCTTACCATTAATTGTTATTATTAATGATATAATATACATGGATCAATAGAAGTTGTAATTAATCAAACTCTACCGTTTCTATGTGTGCCCCGGCGATTATAGTGAGATAAATAGATAGATCATACGTGTCGTCGTCCTACTATTTGTAACAAGAATCTTTCTTGTGAAACCTTAAAAGTTGTACTACTAAAGTGGAAGCATAGAATATGATCATACCAAGTACAAACTTAAAACCAACTAAAGCTATACTCAAGCGAACCTACCCAGCAATAATAAGTTACGATAATATGTGAAATTAAACCTCGACTATGATTGTATTAAAGAAGAAAGACAAAGTTCATAGATTGATCATCATACTTTACTATGATGTTTTAGAATATCTACATTTTGTTTATCACTATTCGTCTATTCTCGTATACACTTTTCTTTGTCTTTCTCGGTTTTTCTCAATTTTAATGACAAGTTTTCCAAAATGATTTTGTTTTAACGATTAGAACTCGTTAAAAACCGAAGTCTCCAGTGAGTTTGAACCCACGGGCTTTAAGGAACACCGCTTCACATATTTATATTTATATTTACGTAAGGTGAAGCACTGTGCGTGGTGGAATCCGTGGAAGAAAGCGTGTTAGTACTGTCTCCGGTCGTAACTAAGGTAGATCGATTATTCTCCGAGAAGTCCTAAAGTAGAAAGTCGGCTATTGAGGACATGACTAGACAGACGGAGCTTGAATAGCTTACTAAATTAGCTTAGTAAGGCCTACACCTTCTCTTATTTTAGTCCAAAAGTTAATACAAGCGCAACTTTTTATTAACCGATAATTTTAAGATAGAAAAGTGATTAATTCTCCTAACTAAAAAAAGAAAAAAAAAGAAAGATAGATAAAAAATGCAAGGAAAATAAGGGGACCTTTCTATGTTGGAGGAGAAATTAAAGTGATGCAGATGAATAATTATTTGGCAGTGTACATATTTAAGTTGAAAAGTATTTCAATAAAAATAAGGAGATCATTTAACCCTAATAATAAAGTTGAGTGCCAATAGATCAATTATAGTCATCTATTTTATTAGAGCAAATCTATATGTATTATTTTCCACCTAAGTATCATAATGGCTATCGATCAGATATGTACTTACATAGTTACATATAGACGTTGGCAAAATATCCGGTTCCAAAAAAACCGATTTGGATTATCTAGGAACTGGAACCGATTGGAACCGATTCCTCAAGAACCGGTTTCGGTTCCTCAAGAACCGATAGATAGGAACCTGTTCCACTTTCGGATCCAAAATATCGGTTCCAATCCGGTTCTTGGACAAAAAACCCGAAAAAACCCCGAAAAAAACGGTCAAACTTTGACCAAAAACCGGTTCCGAACCGGTTCGGAAAAGAACCGGTTCTTCGTCACGTTGACTGGAACCGGTTGAACCGGTTCCACCGGTTCCGATCTTTTGCCCACGTCTAGTTACATACATAATAGAACAGCCTAGTCCTAAGGGCATGACAAGCCCAAATGAGATGGTAAATCCCGGCATACAAGGCTTATGGCAAGGCCTAAGGCATGATCATCAGTCATCACATATGTACTTACATACATATGTACATAGCCATAGCCCATAGGCAACTAACCAAGTAGGCCCGGATCTCCCCACATCCTAGTCGGGTCATCATCTTCGAGTAATCCAAGCGGGTTATTTTCTCTGGGCCATACATTTCTAGTCATCCTCTTCGGACCAACCTCTCCGGGTCATCCTCTCCAGATCGATCTCTCTGAGTCATCCACTCCGGGTCATTCAGTCGAGTCATCCTCCCCGGGTCGACCACTCCTGGTCACCCTCTTCAGGTCATACTATTCAGATCATAATTCATGAGGCCCGCATATCATAACCCGTCCGCAGTCCACGAACCGCAAAATGGGCTTCCTATAAATACCCCCATCAAAAGACATTTAATGCCTATAAATACCCCCACAAGATTTATTAATTTATTTTCATACTAGGCTAAATGCTAGTTGTTATATATATATTTTTTTTAAAAGTGAATTTCGCTGAAAACTTCATGTAGTGATTCGACAGCGAGAGGTCTAGCATACGTTGTCTTAAATGGGTCCGCGCTAGAGAGCTCCCTCGAAGTAGAAATGCTTATTTCAAATACCCGATGGGGGAAAACCCCCTACTAATCCCCGAAGGCACGACGATTAATAGGGGTAAACCCTGCCCCATCAGACTTGAACCTGAGTATACCCAAGTCAAGCTCTCATAAAGGGACTTAATTCCTATGTCCTCCCCAAGGTTTGAACACAAAACCTCTTGCAAGGAGGATGACCTTGTTATATATGAGAAATCTTATAAAGTCTTTGTTCACTTGGCCTATGGTCAACACATTATATATATAACAATTAAAGTAGCCTTAGCTACAGTAGCTATTTTGTCCTCATATGCCGTTTTAAGATAAATACCAGATTTGTCAGATGAAAACATAAAAGTCAGATTGGTGGAGTGGTTTGTGTCTCTAGCTGTGGGGTCCCTTTCATTTTTTTTGTTTGTTTTTTTGCTTTTGCACTTTGTCCCTTTTTTTTTCCTTCTTCTTTTCTGCCCCCTCCTTTTTTTTCTTTTTCTTTTCTGCCCCTCCTGTTTGCTTTTTATTATTTCTAGCCCCTAACTTTATATAATTTGTGGTTTTTCTTATCTTTTTAACATTTGTTTTTTTTATATCCTTTTTTGTTTTTTTTTTGTTCTCTTTTTTGTTTTTTTTTTGTTCTTTTTTTGTTTTTTTTTTGTTTTTTTTTATATTTGTTTTTATCTTATTTTTTTACCCTTTTTTTCCATTATATATTCGTTTTTATTTTTTAAACATTTGGTTTTTATACCTTTTTCACATGTAACATTTGGTTTTTTTATAACTTTTTCATTTGGTTTTTCCCTTTTGTTTTTTTTTTGTTCTCTTTTTTGTTTTTTGGTTTTAGTGTATTCCTTTTGTATAACTAAATGATCAGTTTTTATATAGTTTCTTATTTCCATTTTTATCCTTCGTTTATCGTTATGTATATATCACCGACGTTACACACGATCTACAATTTACGTATCGTTATGTGTCCCGGGGCAACGTCTGGGGTTAAAATTCTCGTTAATCATTAATGTTATTTATAATAAATTTTTGAGGCATCAAAATCCTCAACAACTTATACACACAAGCATAAATGCATGTGGGGTTGAGGCTGGGTGCCAAAAAGGTTGGGCTGTAAAAGTAGTTCATGAACATCAGGTGCATTTGACTCCATTATTAGGGCCTCTGCCAAAATCATGTCCCACTAGAGTAGAAATGGTCTGGTAACATGGTCTAAAAAAAATTGTGATTCGATTATAGAATTGTTACATTACATTAAAATATTAAAACACAAGAATATACTTGCTAGCTAACAAACAATAATTGCTAAAAATCCAGATGGATTGCTCTGTCAACTCTAGTTATCAAGATGTAGGAAATATTATATATCATAGTTTGGGTCTTTCTTAAAAGTTACCAATCAAGCATTTTTTGACAATAAATTGTATTATTAAAATGTATATTATATGAGCTTGCTAATGATACCCGTCACAAGTTAAGTATTAATTGTATATATCAGTTGAGGAGTACTTTTAGGAAACGATTACTTTTACATACAAATACTTTAATGTGTGTTATTTAAAGCTCGTAGGGATTTGAATACCAAAAAATCCTATATCGTACTCAGCTTGATCAACCCAAAATGGACAGCGAGCAATGCATCGGGTTAAAATGACAATTAGATTGAAAATATGACTAGGCTGTGAAATACTGATTTTGTAATAAAATGGGTTTAGGCCAGACTCTAACTTTGAACTATTAATGCAAACCTAATTAGTGTTGCTATTAATTATTAATAGAAAAACTGAAAATGAGAGTTAAGAGATGAGAATAAAAACCGAACTTGACGGGAAGAATCCATAAACGGATACAACCAAAATGGGGATTGGGCTGATTGTTCTGGTTTGAGACTGGATTTAGATTTTTACTAATAAAAAAGTTAGTGATTGATAACAATACAAAGAAAAAGAATTGTTCACATGAGTTTTGTGTTCTAATACCTTGATCATGTATGGGGAGGTTGAAATGTAGAGAAGTCAGGATGTTTCTCACTAATCCAAATCACGTTTTTTGAACGAAAACCGAATTAAATAGGTATCCACCAATTTATACTTTAATATTATTTTTTTATCAAACCTATATGATTTCTTGACTAGCTTTATAATAAGAGCTTTTAAGTTTTCACAAAAACAAAACAATATGTATATATATATATATTTATGACAACATGTACAGTTAGGGAAATGACAACGAGAAAGACTCTTTATTAATAGAAAAAGCTAAGACTGACAAGTGTTTATGCGTCGACATTGTAATATACCACAAAATATGTAAAATAGATTTTTTTTCTTTTAAAAACAGTCATAGTAGCGAATACAAACCACTTGGAATATGAATTCAGTGCCAAAGAATAAATTATAAAATATTGAAATAATACATACATATCATAAAAATGAGGACATGCAAGCAAGCAAGCAACTAACAGTCCGCCATATTCTATGTATAGTGATAGTTATTAGCCATTAAAATAGCATGATGCAACCGAAACAATCAACCAATTACTACTACTAGTACTATTAGCTATAACACATTAAATTACACATAAATAATTTAAAAATAATACTGTAATGATTACATACCTTAATTATACTTTTGAAGACCGATCGGTTATCCAATTCAGACCGTTTCAAATCCGATTTCGCATCGCACACATCTGCAATTTATATAGACACATTCATTTTCCATTATATCGATCGGTGAATTTACTAAATTCAAATCTATTTGAATTATGGAGATATGAAAATGATATTATATATATACCACAATGCTCTGATCGATCATCAAAAACATTCACATAATTATGGTATATATATACATATAGGTCGTGCATACAACAACGTTACATAATCCGTCACCAAGAACAAAGTATGAGAAAGTTAAGATGTAAACAATTATATTTGTATCCAAAAGCAGAGAGACTGATTCTAAACGATACGTTATATATATATATATATGTATCTCACAATTAATATGCGTGTGTGTGTGTGTTGATAGGAGATGGATATAGTGAGAGACTTACGTGTGTCGTAGATTACTGCTGCGAAAGCTCCAGAAAATGGAGAACTCTCGCAGCAGAATTGTGAACGATTAATGTATATATCTATGATGAATATATAGATATAGAACAGAATTATTATTATTTATTTATATTGATCGTCCCAACGTTTTTTCTTCAAAAAATTGACCAATCGATCGGTTGTCTCACAAGTTTCTCAAACAATATTTTGATAATTCAAACACGCAAAATTCGATATAGACGTATATATGTTGAATATAAAAGTATGTTTGTATAGAGAAGGAAGAAACAGTTGTTGGTATATGAAGATGAAGAAGAAGAAGAATTGAAGGAACGTAAGAGAGAAAGGTTAAAATTGTTGGTCACGCTCTTTGGTTGGTTAGTGAGATCTGGCGTGACTTTTATATATGAGAGAAAGAATCACCTCACGTGTTTTTCCTATTTTGCCACGTAATCTCTCCATTTCCATAAATATTCTTTCTAGTTTCTACCTATACACCGGATTAGAATTTCATAAAGTTGATCCAACTAAAGTTGTAGATTAAATCTAATGGTCAAGATTAAAATATGATATTCAAATCTTGACCATTGGATTTAATCCAATGGTTAAAGTTGATCCAACTTTACCTATAAAGTTGGATTAACTTTAGGGAATCTCAATCCCTATATACCGCCTCCAACACATCTCTCGAATTTCTATTGTATTTTGATTCAAATATACTAGAAGGTACTTGTGCAATGTAATTTATGGTGGCAATGTAGTGGTGGTAATATTGTGATTATTGATAGAAGAAAAATAATATAATTATTTTAAAGGTTGAGTTTGTATATTGTAAATAATTTTATTAAAAGTATTATAGATATATTATGTGGAGATATATAAATTAGTAAATAAAGAAGATGAGTAGTTTAGGTAGAACAGGGGTTGGTAAATATTTGATGGTATATTTGGTAGATCAAGTGCGTGGATTGATAAAGAGTTCAAAATTGTGAGTAATTTAGATATTTTAAAGGCTGGAAATTAAAAAGAGAGATGATGATTTGTTTTATAAGAAAACTAGCACGGTATCCGTCCAATGCGACGATGTTCGTGGCGGCGACAGTGTTGTGGTGGGGAACGACTGTTAGCGGTAGATGCGACGTCGAGTGGTGTAGATAATTGATGTAAAAGATTAATGGAGATATTTTAAAAGATAAAGGACTCGTAGTATAATTAATCATTAAGGATATTTTAGACATTTTTCCTCATGTAACTTTTAATATAGGGGACTATTTTCTTTTTATAAGATTTTGTATAGATAAAGATAAGTTAGAATAAACTTAATTAAACCTTTTAGCACAACTTTAAATGAATAATGTACAAGTATTAAAGCAACACCATATATATTTACTTTTGTGGTCGATGGGCAAAAAAGCTTTGGACGGGTTTTGTTTGGGAGAGGTATCTTTACATTTTTTTTTATTTTCAATATTTTTGGAAGATTTTTGCTTTTATAGTTTGGTTTTTTTAGCTTTTTTTAAAAGTGTTAGATATTAGTGATTCGAATCCCAACAATGACATCCAAAGTGGGCAATATGCTGAAAGTTGGAATCCGTGCACTAGTGCAGAACAAACTTTTGAATTTTAAAAATATCATTTTTGCTCTTTCTGTTTTCTTTTAGTATATATTTTAAAAGAATTATTTAACAATTTTTTATATATATTATGTTGTATTTTTAGTTTTCTTTCAATATTGGGCTTTCTTGCTTTGTTTTTTTTTCTGTTTTACATTTTGTTTGTTTTTTATTTCTTTTGTAATGTTTATGTTTTTTTTTTTGGCATTTTTTTCTTATAACATATTTTTTTCTTTACTAAACTTTTTATTTGTTTTTTCCCCACTATTTCTTTTTAGCGTTTATTTTCATATGTATTGTTTATGGAATATTTTTTTTCCTCTAAAATTTTGTTGTATTTTTTTGTTTCACTTTTGTATTTTTTGTAACATTTTATCTCAATGATTTTTAGAAGTAACATAAACATAATGGTGATCGATGTTGTGATTTTGATCTTAAAAAGGAAAAACATTTTATCCTTCCCTTGCCACCACCACCGTCGCAATCATCAATTGTCACCGTCAATGCCACCACCGTCATTCCATCGTCACCGCCACTACTGTCGCACGCCACCACGACCCGTCAACATCATCATTGCACCGCCTCATCGCACGGGTACCCTCCTAGTATGTTAAAGAGCAGTGCATAAAAGAAAAGTTTTAATATTCAACGACAATCAACATTTCGTTACCTTTTCAATTAAGTAATTTTATTTAGATTAAGTGTAAAATAACCACACTTTTATAAGATTTACTTTATTATGACATTCACTTAAAATTGTAAATAAACATCATCTTGGACAAAAAGATAACAACTGTTTAGATATTTATTTATTTAAGAAAAGAATGAAAAGTAATCCTTTTTTGTTATGTTAATCATACTTTATAAAACAAAGTATTTTGGCCTAATAATTTACCTTTTAGGTCATATTGGCCTTTTGTCCAATATGAAACCCTAATTTTTTGTCACTATGAAATTTAAACTTACGAGATTCACATAATATTAAAGTATTTCCTCCTCGTCTATGTGACATTAATTTTTTCCTGAAAAAATGAAAAAAATGTTTGTATTTCTATTATTTTTTAAAATAGCTTTAATATTTTAATATCCGAGACACAAATAAAATAATCATATATATAGAAATTGAAAGAAAATTATTTATCTCTAAATCTGATACGATACTACGTGGTTATACTATAAAAATACTAAGGGGCATTTGCATTGCGTTTGTGAAATACATTTTGTGTTTAAAAGATATGTTTTAAAAAAATATATCACAACCTACTTTTTAAATCTGTTTTTTTATCTTTATGAAAATACAAATAATCAATTTTATCTTTTGTAAATATTTTTTTCATTATCTAAGTACACAATCAGATTATAACTAGTTATACAACCCGGCGTTGCCCGGTAAAAATAACGATAAGTACATTACAAAAGCACTTTTAGTCCGTACATTGCGACTGAGTTTAAATAAGTTGTTTAAAGGCTTTGATGTATCGAATATTGCTTTGTATCCTTTGTACATGATGATGATGGGTATAAACTACATATAGGATTTAAAAAACTAATTCAGATATAATTTGTTACGATACTATAATTATCAAATTTAAAAGGAAAACATGAATATATATATAAATAAATATATTAATATAGTAATAATATATATATATATTACAATAATGTCATTATTAATTTACATCAACTATTGTTAGTACCATTAAATAGTTTATAACTACTATTACTAATCGTGAAACATACATATAGTAGGTTTTACTAATATAAATATAAGTAATAATAACAAAAAAAATTCTAAATAAAAAAGTAAACTGTTTAACTAATAGGTGTTGCCTATTATATGTTGCCACATATCAACTTATCAAGTCTTCATGAACTATAAGAATGCAACAAAATTGGTAAAGCTGGAAAAATATTTGTTGTTGTACTTTATGCATCATATGTGGTAAAAAGCATATTGTTTTTTAGTATACTAGACGAATACCCGCGCAATGCGGCGGTGTAGGCGGCGGGCGTGTCGGTGGTGGCGGTGGCGACTTGTAGTGGCAACGGCGGCGAGTAAGATAGATAATTGATGTAAAATAATTCATGTGATTTAAGGAGTTAATGAAGGTAATTTAGTAAATAAAAAATGTATGCTATAAATGTTTTAAGAGATTAAGAGATTCCAAAAATAGAATACCTAGTTTGCTTTATAAGTAGTTATAGATAGGTAATTTCAAAATGCAAACACCCTCTAAATCCGAATGAAATAAACGTGGTACTTGTTATATTATCTATATTATAACTAAAAGAGGAGGTTGGGGGTACACTTGACACCCCTAATCCCCCTCTTTGAGCCTAATACTCTCTCCTAATTAATCTTATATTTTTTTTTAATTAAAATTTTAAAGCCCCCTATATTTTTATAATAAAAATTCTTTTAACCTTAAAACTCTCCCAAAAGTTATTATATATATAACCTAGGAAAAAACCCTCACAAATTCTCAATAAAAAAAATACCTCGACATTCTCAACACAAAAAAAAAGCTTTGACAAAAGGGTTTTTTTATATATATTTTGTTCATGTTTAATCATTATTATTTGACATTGAATTCTTATGTTATTATTATTATTCATCTCTTCTAATTTAGTTTGTTGTCCATTATAGGTTCATTATGCCTACTTCTTCAACTACAAAAAATAAGACCACGTTAGTTCATCTTGAAGATCTAAAGCCAACACATGTTAACCATCATCTACGACTCCGTGTTGTGCATGTATGGACTGTTCGGATTGGAACAACCCGAAGAAAATTAAAACATTCGAGATGGTCTTTGTTGATGAATTGGTATGTATTTTTGAAATTATATACTGTAAAGTTTTTCTTTTTCTTTTTGTTGAGCTTAACTCTTAAATTATTTTTTAACGATATAACAATACTTCAATTGATACTAGATTACTAATCATAATTTACTAATTTGCTATTGCTATTTAGTTGCAGATCACGAACCACCTAAAGTTGACTAAGCCTAACTAAATCACGAATTCTTTCCTTCTTTCTTTCTTAAACCTGTGAATTTTTTATTTAACTAATTATTATAAATTAATAAACAAAAGTAACGAAATTGCCAATAAAAAAGAAGTTGAAAAAAAGGGGTTAACTGGAATCGATATTTATATGGAGTTAATCTTCATATGTTTCGTTCTTTAATCTGTAAGTTTTTATTTATTCTTGATGCATTCCACACAATTTTCGTCAATTTTCATGAGTGTTTCTTTTCAAATTCAGTTTTAGCATAAATTTGATTTAAATCTCTGTTAGTTTTGTAAAAAATTGGCATTGAACTTTGGGATTGATGTAGATATAAGCATTACTTTTACTACTTTGATTTAATTCTCTGTTAGCTTTTGTATTGATTAAGTTATAGTTTTTGTGATAAATTCGTAGCCACTCACTTTTATTAGATTGCATTACTAATCGAACTTTTATGGTATGTATACAGACCTATTATTGCTACACTGTATGATTTTATATTTAAATAGTATATCTATACTTTACATATACGTGTATAAGTAGCTTTGGTATAAGTTAAGTTGTGAAGGTGAATGGAACTACTCAGATGAATCAGAAGACGATACCATGTTTGATGACAATTATTCTGATAATAAATATGATTCAGATATGCATGATAGGTCTTTCACACAGGATTAGTTTATTACGCATTACTTCTTCAACTTTTTGCCTTATTTGGATCGTTTAAAGTTTTACTTATCTATTTGAATTTTATTTAGTTTTTATTTAACATACTTCGATTACTTTTAAAACATTTGATTTATATATTTTGAGACTACCCGTCCAATGGACGGGCCTGAAGACTAGTTTACAATAAAGTGAAACGAGTTAATGGTGCAAAACACGTGTCGTGCCATACCCTATTTATTCGATCTAGTGAGGAAGAAATTGAAAAGTTTACAATGTCATCCATTTTTAATTTTCATATAAATATAAATATAAATATTAAGAAACTAAGAATTCCCTGATATCTCATTGAAATGTTTGTAGGATGTTTTGGGTGAATAGTATAGTACTTAAAAATATAATATTTGTTAGAGTAAACGACACAAATCGTCCCTGTGGTTTATCAAAACAATCATGTTTCGTCCTTTTCTAATTCAAAACCTCATTGGCAGTCCTTTATAGGAGGATAAGGTTCACGTATGGTCCTTTGACCGGTCAACCGTTATCTAGTCTCCGTTAACCCCTCCACGTGCTACCCACGTGAGGGGTATTGTCTTTTCAATCACTAAAGGACCAAACATGATATTATAAAATTATATCCTAGATCTCTATAATTCTATAAAAAAATAAAATAAAATTTTTTCAACCACACAAAAATCATCATTATCACCGATTCACGATCAACAAAACTGTAAGAATCTATAATCAAAATCAAAATCAAAATCAACTTGTGAAGAAAAAAACAACAATCCATAATTCTCAACAATAACAATCAAAACCCATGTTCATTTAGAAACACCATATAACATTTTTTAAATCAATCTACTATACAATTTACAATTGCTTCTTTAGTACCCATGACGTGCTGTTTCTTTTTTCTTAGAACTCCTATTTACCATCTCTATACACACATATAGATCTTTCAAGCATTCCCAAAATTCACCACTAACAAACCCTAATTAAAACTAATTAACACACACATATATATAAATATTCAATGTAGATCTATATGTGTGTATAGATCTATGTGTGTGAAAGCAGGCACCACCACTCCTCACATCGCCGCCTCTGGACCACCACATCACCGGCACCACTCTCGTGGAAAGGAGATGAGGAAGTGAAAGACGGTGTCGGAGATCCAATGAATTTAATGGTGGCATCTTGTGCTTGAAGTTTGCTATGACAAATCACATACATGTAATGTTTAGTGGCGGCTCGATGGCTGGAGAACTAGTGACAGATGGTGGTGGTTGGCATAACACATGATAGGTAGTCGGATCTTGGTAGTGTAGGTGGTGGCCAGATTTGCGCCGCCGTCTTGCTTCATCTTTCTCATCACCGTCATTGTCGGATCTTGGTGGTGTAGGTAAACCATGAGTATAGATTTCACGACTATTGCTTCATCTTCATCTTATAAATTTGTTTTTTAGTAAAATCAAATGAAGTGTGTGTTTGGTCTGTGTGAAGGAACAAAAAATTCAATAATGAAAGATATTGGGGGATATTCTTAGATATTGAAGCAAGTGGGTGAGTAGGATACAAAAAGATTACTTGGAAAAATAACTCATTTGTGTGTGGTCTAAGATTGAGTTTGATGTGGTCAGATGTTCATTCTCATTTGAGGGATATATATATTCCTATCGACAACAATTTTATAATGTTTTGTATTTTTGACTATTGTGACTAACAAAATCGTGTAGGCCATTTTATCTGGTTAACATGTCTCTAATGAAGTTTGTAATCAAAAGTGTTTCCTGGTAATGAGGAAGAACAAGAAAAAATACCCAGATATTTGGAAAAAGAAAAAAAAAATCATAGTTGGTCCTTTAGTGATTGAAAAGACTGTAATACCCCTCACGTGGGTAGCACATGAGGGGTTTAACGGAAGAGAGATGACGGTCAACTAGTCAAAGGACTAAACACGAACCTTATCTTCCTATAAAGGACTGCCAGTAATGTTTTTAATTAGAAAGGACGAAACATGACTATTTCGGTAAACCACAGGGATGATTTGTGTCGTTTACTCTATTTTAATTACGTTTAATCTTATATTAGTATTCTAAATTTTTATTAATTCTTTTTCTTAAAATTGTTTTTGTTAAATTAAGTAGTAACTATAAGTAGATAATACATTTTTTTAAAGATGCGGATTGAATATCACGACGGAGGGTCTAAACTATGTTGTCTTAACAATCCACGTTAGAGAGTTCTCTTACCCAATACCTAATAGAAGGAAAAACCCCCTAATAGTACGTCCAAGGGCACAACAACATATTAGGGAAAACTTTGTCTTTTAAGACTTGAACTGGGATCTCCGTAAATCTAAACCCTCATGGAGAGACTTCCTTACCATTGAGCTATTAAACCAATGATACAACTATGCATGTACTTAAATTATGTAATTATGTTGTAACAAAATTAGATATGTTAACTAGAACATATCTACCGATCGATAATTATACCTAGCAATATCCAGAATCATAATAATCTAAATAATTTGACTTGCACACAATCCATTTTCACGTTCAATAGCTTTGAAGTGTTATAAAATTGGTGTAACTAAGGACTAATTCATCATAGATTATATATAAACTAATCTTATAGAACCTGGTTTTGATATCTATGGTTAAGTAAAGATTTGAGCTATGGAATTGAAGTTCTTTAGTGGTGGATTGTCTATAATGTGTGTTTAAGTTGCATGCGAAAGGAATTGAAGGTTAGGGGAGACAATATTAGATATTTTCAATTTTTTATATGGTGAAATTTTGAAAGGCTTAATACAAAAGAATGATATTTGAACTATCCATATTACTATATAAATTAGAGATAAGTATTTTGGAATGTAACAAACTTTAGATGAATGTCTATAGTGTGAAATAACTAAATTTGTATTCATTGTATGTAATAATCTTTAAATTATGTCTATTGTATGTATTCAAATGTATATCCTGATGGTGATTGTGGTAATGATGCTATGGAAGATAATGCCCAGAACTCTAGTATCCCAAAATGTGTTGAAGAGCTGTCTACTCTTGAAAAAAGTAGTGTTAAGAAAGAACAATCAACACATTATAATAACAGGTTGGATGATCATGATGTTTTTTTGCTCAACAGGTTATTACAGCAAGATAAGTGTCAGGTTAGGCCTGTCAAAGCTGCTGTAAATGAGAACTCAAAGGTTTCAAGTGATGCATCATTAAAACAAGATCAATCTTTCAATGAGGTTACCGGCAACGGAAAACATAATCAAGTGGAAAATCAGCCGTCTTCCAGTGTTATGTCTCCATCAACGCCCCCGGCTACTGATATTAATCTTGTTGTAGAGTCTTTTTCTACGTGGCTTGATTATATTGGTCCACCAACCGATGACAAAATAGATTCTGAAAAAAATTGGAGCTATAAAGACCCCGATGGAAATGTTCAAGGGCCGTTCTCTCTCGCACAATTAAACATGTGGAAAGATTATTTTGCTTTTAAGATCTGGAGATATTATGGCAACGTAAAAGATACTGTTCTCCTACACAGTTCCTTAAAGAGACGAAAAAAGATGCCGGTTAGTGATGTGTGAAATCGAGTAATAAAATTTATAAACACGAACTACCAAAAGACTGACTACAACATACTTACAGGCAGTGAACCCGATCGTATGCAGTATAGTAAACTTGGTAAATCCGAGGTCGATCACAAGGACTAAAGTAAACAGTTGCTCAAATAATACAATTCAAGTAAAAAGGGGTTTTTTTGTGACCCAATTGTCACTTTGCAATTAGTTAGAAAATTTGTTAGTAATCCCTCAGGATTAATCGAAAAGAGAGTTTTGTTGTAAACAATAATTTAAAAAGGCGCACCTACTTGGATCAGCTTACATGTCAATCAGAAGGTCTAAATATCACTTGCATTGTTGAACGACTTAAAAGGTAATCAAGATGAACTCTCGTTATACTCGATTCTTTAATTTCACAAAGTTTGGTTATCACTCACGTGAATAATTTCTACTCTAAACAATTAAGCATTAAGAACTTAAGTTGATTTTATGATTTAATCTTGAAAAGCTTTCTCTCGAACTGCTTTATTCGCCTAATCAGATCTCTCTATCATAGACGTTTACACACTCAAAATGAATTTAATTGTTTAAATCTTTATCGCTAGTTTCTCTCGAACTCCAACGACTTTTGATTAATTAAAGACCGATTAATCGTTTCATAAACCAATTGACAATCACATAGATTTCTCTCGAACTTCTAATAACAATTATCAATCAATCTATATAAAAGATAAAAACAATTTATAAACTCAAATAAATGTGGATCTTCGATTAAACATAGAAATCTCGTTCAACAAATACAAATAACATCAAACAACCCTATGACATGTTCACTATCCAAGTAGGTGCTGAGAGATTTAGCCTCTCATTATGAAAAGATAAGAACAAACAATATTATATGAAAACATAATGTACCGAATGTTGAAATCAATCCAAGAATGATTAAAATCGAATACGGAATGATGAAATAAATCCAATCATGATCAAGGGCTTCAAAAATGCATCAATGGATGAAAAAGGTCTTCAAAAGCTCTTAAAAAACGGCTGGTTATCAAAAGGTAGGGTTAAGGAATGAATTAGCAAGCTATTTATAGTTTCCCTAAATTCTTCAAAAATTCCGTCTCCAGTTGCGGCGCAACCTGCACGTTGCGTCGCAACATGCTTTGACTGCGGTTGACTTTGACTTTCTTTTGACTTGATTCTGAACTGAAATTGATCGCGTTGCGTTGCAACTTGGGATGTTGCGGCACAACTTATCTTGCTGTTTTTCAGTTGCGGCGCAATCTATAATTGCGTCGCAATGTGTCTCTTGTCCGTTTGACTTTCGTTGACCAAACTCCAAATGCAGCCTTGAAACTCGTAAAACTTCCGTAAGCACTTATTTTGCCTCAAAAACGTCGTTTCCTCCAGAATTACGCTCAAGTACCTGTTATTACCCTGAAACACTAACAAATACCATAAACGCACCAAATGTATACGAAAATGACTCAAAAACCATACAAAAGCAACTAAATACATTGTGGGAAATGGGTATAAAATAAGACATATCAAATCCCCCACACTTAAGCTTTGCTTGTCCTCAAGCAATTCCAAGCTTAAAAACACAAATTACCTTGGTACATCCATGGAAATAACATTTCAGTAATCAAAAAGAAGCTCAACCATAAATGAAAATGAAAAGAGATGGTTAGGCAGTTTTAATCTTAAATGAAAACTGGAACGTTTGACAATACTTGACTGATACACAAGCCTCAATAACACGACTAAGCACTGAACAATCGAATCAATGATATCTCATCTATCCTACTCCAACTAACTTACTTTTGGGGTTGAATATTTGAATAATCACTCAAGGCCTAGTCGTGATGCATAATCTTTTACCATAGGCTTGTACTAGAATCGTTCCTTCACCACCATGGCGCAAGCACCATAACGTCTATCAGAAGAGGTCTTTAAGGGTTGTAATGAACTCTGGGGCTAAACAAGGTATTTAAAAGGGTATGGAAATTTGGGATAACAATTGGTGTTAAAAAGAAATAACACAACATTTAACAGAGTTTTCACATAATAGTCTAATCCATTAATCCCATGTCATTAGTTGCCAACGGTCCAAAACCCGAAAAGTTGTCCCGACAATACCCCCAATAGAACGATTAAAAACCGACACCATTGTGGTGTATGACAATCAAACAACTCCATCAACCAAGACTAACCATGTTGGCTTAAACGAACTTGCCAACCCAAAATATGATAACTGAAAAGTATAACATTATAATCCTTTTGTTGGTTATAAAGATGTACCAACTCAACTCGATAAATTGAAGAAATAATGAAGCTTTTGTTGGTGTTATTGATGAACCAACTTACAAAAATGATTTGACCAAAAGTAAGAAATACCAACTGACAGCCCAAGCTCTTTTTTCATTTTTTTTTCTATTTTTTTTTCTTTTTCTGTTTTTCAATTCTTTTATTCTTTTTTCTTATTCATTTTTTTGTGAGCTACTTTTACTCTGACTAATTGGTATTCTCTAAGTAATATCGAAACAGTGACAAATCATGTAATAATATGCTAAGATGAACAATCCAGACTTGATCCAAAAATCATGACGAAATCAATCTATTCTCAGTAACCGAGAATATCCCAACCCGACACAATAGGACAACCCAAACCATCCACTAGCATAGGCAACCAATGACCCACCAGGACTTCAACTATCGGTATAGCGAGGAAAGGTTTATATTTAGGGTGGATTTAATGACAAAGAACAGGCTAAATGACAACATGTTTTCTATTGTTTCTTGCACTAAAAATGAGTGCAACACAAGGGTTTCACAGGTAGTTCACTAACCAGTGTAGTTAGCTACTAAGCACATTAACAAAACATGCACATAACAAATTTTTACGAAACAAGGGGTGAGCATACAAAGAACAAAGGTTTTAATCCTAAATTTGCCTCTTCCTCATCTAGATACACGGAACGATCAACCAGGACAAGTTCTAGAATCAACACAATCACCGGCACACTCATAGCAAATGAAAGTAACCCGAAAATGGAAAAAACTAACCTCAAACTTGCACATCATAGTTCAAAGTTCTAAGTCGAACCCTTACTCTTGGATAAATCCAAAAGCCTACGAGAGGGACAAATTTACAAGGCCAATAATTCCAAACCCGTAAACACCTAGCATATCTAGAAATGAATCAAGAATCTCACAAATTTGGTGTTTTGGTGCTATAAGCGTGCTAGTCATGTTATTAATCTAGAAGGGATTGCCTAATTAATCAATCAAGACACATTCCACCAATTAAACTTTGTACCAAGGGTGTAGTAAATTGCTCATTAAAATCTATAATTAGGTGACAAAAGCAATTAACTACAAGGACAAGCATGCAAAAGTTTAAAAATCCTCTAAAATACCGACTTTTCCTATTTACCCCCCCCCCACACTTGAGTTGGACAATGCCCTCAATGTCCAATGAACTAAGGCAAATTATGGGAAATAGGGGAAAGTAAACAAAGAGCAAAATTAAGAACAAGAAAAACTTGCCGGGTATAACGGGTGTTCCATGCTTGAATGATGCCAACAAGAATATGGCGCTGAACTTACTGCCAGCATATGCATATGACAAACTTGCTATTCAACATGAACACACGATTAACGAGCAACAAATAATAGAATAGAGCATGCAAATCATTATCCCTACTTATTCGAAAAGTAATGAAAAGAAAAGAAAAATGAAGTCTCATCACCCCTAAGGGTGGATACAAACCAAACAAATAAAGATAGAGTACTAAAACAGAAATAGTTCAAACAAGCAAATAATACAAGCCAGCAATAACCAGCAGACGGCGCTCCTCATCATCACTCTCATCATATGATCAGCTGGGAGGCGGATATCTAGGTATAGATCCACCTGATGGCCCAAAAATCGATGCAACCGCTTGCTCAGCGATGGTCTGAGCTGCCGATCCTGATCCTCCATCACCTGCGTCTCCAGCCTGTGTACCTGCAAAAGAACCAAAACTAACAGGATGATCTGGTCCCCGTCCCCCGAGATCGTGGGACGAAGATTGCTCAAACTGACGCTCCGGCGGGTAATAGAAACCACCAGTCCTGTGGTCTAGTATAAAGATGCTGGGCGGCCTATAATCTGGAAAAGGCTGAGGTGGAGTGAAAGGAGCACCTCGATAGTTAGCCTCCCACATAGGCTGGTAACGTTGATGATCGTACATAACTCTCCCCACTCCAGAACCAATCCATCTGAAGTCCCTATCCATCCTGCCCTGGAACTGCTGCTGTGACTCCCACATAGAGTTCACAGTAGACTGAAGAGAAGAGAAATCCCAAGAACCTGAATGGCCGGCAGAAGAAGATGCACCAGCAATAGAAGTAGTAGTAGTGGCACGGCGTTTAGTACATCGTGCTGGCTCTGGTGGTTGCTCGGGTGCATCAGCCATCTCCTCATCACCCTCATCTCCATCATCGCCCTCAGAGGCGGCATCACCAAACGCAATCAACTCATAAATATCATTCTTATGCGCTTGAGGGCGAAGCAATCCAAAACGTTTCAAATCATTATATGTAAATGCCTGCATAGGCTTCCAGTTCAAATTAACCGTTGTGTTCGCCCTATCATCCGCAACCTCAAAATACTTGACCATTTTTGTAATGAAATGGCTACAAACCAAACCCTTATCACGCACCCCTTTAGTGCCCATATGTTTTGCAAGCACATAGGGAGCACAAGCAGTCTTATAAAAGCCTCCCTCATCAAACAATCTTAACAACCACAAATCTTCCAAATAAACTTTATCCCGCTGATTAGAACGCTGGACAAAGAAATATACCAACATTTTATGAAAAAGTCTCAAAATGGGCGACTGGATAGTATTCGCCCCACAAGCTCCACGCCAAGCCTTACCCCCCAGAAATCCGAGAGTAATAATCTCTCTGATCACCTAAATCTCGATGAAACCCCTGAGTACTCCTAGTAGCCAAAGTCAAAAGATTCCTAAATGCAGGGCTATCTAACATTGCCTCATTATACATACCCGTACACAACCCAAACTCAGCAATTGTCAAATGCCTATTCAAACCCCCACATCGAAAGAAAATAACCTTATCATCAAAGACACTTTTAGCGGTATCAATATGTTGAACAGAAATAGTAGAGTATACCTCAAGACACCACTCCTTACACACAGATTCCCTATTACGAAAAATGTCAAACCACATACCATACTCTGTCTCAATCTGGTTACCATTGACATCACTAGCCCTACCCATGAGGCGCATGTATCTACTAATATCCTCACGAACATTAAGCACATCGAGCATATTCGATTCCATATATCTCGGTCTCTCAATATCTTTATTAGTCAGTGAGGCTAACCTGTTAGAATACTCAGTCTTGGACTCAGGCGAAGCACGAGACCATCTGAGCCAAGCATGAGCTAGAACGCCCATATCAACCGTCTCTTGGGTAAGAACAGGAGGGACATTGGAGGCTCCCTCGATAGGTGCAGAAGAAGTCGAGGTTCTAGATGAACCCCTTGGTGCACGTCCAGCTCCAACAGGTTGCTGCACATACAAGAAAACCATCAAAACAATCAACCCCAACTCAAGTATAACATATATATAAGCAAAACATGTGCTGGGCAGAAGAGGGGACTGTTGCGTCGCAACCCTTCAGTTGCGGCGCAACTTATATTTCTGAAGTTCCAGTTGCGTCCCAACCAATACGTTGCGGCGCAATCATATGTAAACTGGGCAGGGGTCGACCAACAACAACAACAAACTGAAATTTTCCCCAATATCAAAAATTCACCACAAATTAATTAAGGGTTATCAATTAATCAAAACAAATTTTAATTATCCCTCTATTAATTTAAATAACACAATGCCATGAAAACACATCATCAATTTTTCAACAAATCACCAAACCCTCACTGTTCTAGACCCCCAATAATCTCAAATTCGAACATAAACAATCAATTAAGCATAATGTCAAACAAATTCGTATTTAAACATGAACAATGGCAAGAATTGAATGACAAAGAAGTAATGAGATTAGAGGGTGGATTAGACTAACCTTTCCTTGTCGAGTCATGGTGATAATTATTCAAGAGAAAGATCAAAAAGTAAAGAAAATAGGAGGAAAAAGATAGATGGATCGGCTGGGATTTTAAAGAGAAGGGAGGGTTCAAAATATGATTGAAAAAGTGAACAAGTGAATAAACCCTTGCCCCCCTTTATGTTTGACCCGATCTGACCCTCGTTGCGTCGCAACCTACACGTTGCCGCGCAACTTATTGAATTTTGATTTTCTATTTTTTTTTATATATATTTTCTGATTATCTGAAAAACAATACATGGGTTGCGTCGCAACTACCTTCTTGCGGCGCAATCCAAATGCAGAGAGATAAGTTGCTTCGCAACTTAGAAGCTGCGGCGCAACAAAAGGAAACCATTGCGGTGCAACTTGGTGGTTGCGTCGCAATCCATCCCCCCACACTTACCTTTGCGATCTCCTAAGAATCAACTCCGGAACGCGTGAGAGTGGCTCCAACCTGCAATTCTTTTTAAAAACACATTAACAATGAAACTAAGCAAAATTTATTGAAAACGATAAAAATGAAATACGGGTTGCCTCCCGAGAAGCGCTTAATTTATTAACGAGTCTTTAGCTCGACTCCAAGTGCCTTGAGTTTACTTGTTGATGGCATAAAAGCCAATTTCGAACACCTCCATATTCTCTTCATCTTCTTCATGGTAATGCTTCAATTGGTGTCCATTCACAATAAAACTCTCACCATTTTTGCTAAACACTTCCACATATCCGGACGCATAACCTCGCTTAACCACATAAGGCCCCGTCCATTTCGATTTAAGCTTAGGTGACTTGAGTTTGTACTTTGATTGAAACAAGAGCACTTTGTCACCGGCCTTAAACTCCTTTCGCTTGATCTTGCTATCATGCCAAGCCTTTGTACGTTCCTTGTAGAGCTTTGAGTTGTCATATGCTTGCAACCTCATCTCATCTAACTCGTGCAACTGCAAAAACCTCTTCTCACCTGCTAAGATCAAGTCCATATTGCAATTTTGCAAAGCCCAATAGGCTTTGTGTTCAATCTCAACCGGGAGATGACAAGTTTTGCCATAAAGAAGCTTATATGGGGTAGTCCCAATCGGCGTTTTGTAGGCGGTTCTAAACGCCCACAAGGCATCATCGAGCTTCTTAGCCCAAATCTTGGGATTATCTTGCACAGTTTTCTCAAGAATACGTTTCAAGGCCTTGTTGGTGTTTTCCACTTGGCCGCTTGTTTGAGGGTGATACGAAGTGGAGAACCTATGGGTCACACCATACTTCTGTAAAACCTTAGCAAGCTGGTGATTCGCGAAGTGGGTTCCACGATCACTTATTAAGGCCTTTGGTACACCAAATCTACTAAACAACTTTTTCAAGAAATCAATAACTACTCTAGCATCATTGGTCGGTAGGGCTTTAGCCTCGGCCCATTTGGACACATAATCAACGGCTACCAGAATGTAAAGAAACTTATTCGAAGGGGGAAAAGGTCCCATAAAATCAATCCCCCAAACATCAAAAACCTCACATACCTGAATCATTTATTGAGGCATTTCTTCTCTTTTGGTGATATTACCTTGGCGCTGACAAGCATCACATACCTCCACTAAAGTCTTTGCTTCCTTGAAAATGGTGGGCCAATAGAAACCCGCATCAAAAACTTTCTTACCGGTTACAGACGGTCCATAATGACCACCGGTTGGACCATAATGACAAGCATCTAAAATCTTCAGGGTTTCTGCACCGGACACACATCTCCTGATCATCCCATCTGCACACATTCTAAACAAATATGGTTCTTCCCAAAAATAATGTTTGATCTCAGAAAAGAATTTATTCTTCTGTTGAGATGACATTTCTTTAGGAATCACATCTGCACAAAGATAGTTAGCAATGCCTGCATACCATGGTGCTTCCTCAACTTTAACCTGCATCAAATACTCACCAGGAGAAACATCATCAATATCATGCTCTTGTAACTCTTCAAGGTGAGGGTTTTTGAGCCTACTCAAATGATCGGCCGCCACATTTTCAGCCCCTTTTTTGTCCTTGATCTCAATGTCGAACTCTTGCAAAAGCAAGACCCAACGGATGAGACGGGGCTTGGCATCTTGTTTTGAGAACAAGTACCTTAATGCGGAATGGTCGGTATAAACAATGGTCTTGTTAAGAACCAAGTAGGGTCGAAACTTATCAAAAGCATAAACAACGGCCAACAATTCTTTCTCAGTCACGGTATAATTTTGTTGAGCCGGGTTGAGGGTCTTGCTAGCATAAGAAATGGGGCGGAAATGTTTGTCCTCCCTTTGGCCTAAAACGGCCCCTAATGCAAAGTCGCTAGCGTCACACATTAACTCAAAAGGTAAGGACCAATCGGGTGAAGACATAATAGGGGCATTGGTCAATTTGTCCTTAAGTAGGTTAAATGCATGAAGACACTCATCATCAAAATTAAATGGGACATCTTTTTCCAACAACTTGGTCATTGGCCGGGTGATTTTTGAAAAATCCTTTATAAACCGACGATAAAACCCGGCATGACCCAAAAAGCTTCTCACAGATTTTACATTAGAAGGAGGAGGTAATTTAGCTATGACATCTATTTTGGCTCTATCAACCTCAAGTCCCGCTTTAGAAACTTTATGTCCCAACACAATCCCTTCCTTCACCATGAAGTGACATTTTTCCCAATTTAAGACCAAATGTGCCCTTTCACACCTTTCCAACATTTTATCAAGACTATCTAGACAACTTTCAAAAGAACTCCCGAATACAGAAAAGTCATCCATGAACACTTCCATGGAAGTTTCAATCATGTCTTGAAAAATAGCAATCATACATCTTTGAAAGGTTCCGGGGGCATTGCAAAGACCAAAAGGTATTCTCCTATAGGCATAAGTACCAAAGGGACATGTGAATGTGGTCTTTTCTTGGTCATTAGGGTCAATGGGTATTTGGAAATGGGATAATGACCTGTGGATGTAGTGAACTATGACAAAATGTCTATGTTATGTATTGATCTAATCGGGGGTCTATGTTATGTATTGATCTAATGTCTATGTATGTATTGACAATGTCTATGTTATGTATTGATCTAATCTGGGGTCTATGTTATGTAACGAACTTACCAAAACTGTCTAAGCGATGCATGTTATTTATTGTTTCCAACTCCTCCCGAGTATTTGAGAACTGGTATTTTCTTGTTTCCATTTAGTTATTTATTAATATTCCGAAAAGAGAAATGATGAATTCTGAGGTCAAGGGGATTTGATCTTTTCAGCTTTAGTCTTGTAATGCATTCTTCTAAGTTTGTTGTTTTGTTGCTTTAACTAAAATCTAGCAATTAGTTATTCTTTCTCATTTCAATTCTAAGTTATGCCTCAAGAAGCCATGTAAGAATACGTCCTCTAGTCTCTCATTGTTTGTTTGTGTGGGTTGTATATATGTACCCTTAGATTTGTGTGTGTCAATGTGTATATGTTTGAGAATATATGTAATGATTGGTTTCAGGCTCTTGACCTTATAAGGGATCGTAATCTTCAAATGCGATTTTAATTTTTGAGATCTTTGATTTTTTGGTATATGATTGTGTTAGGGTTGATCGGAAAAATGGGGAGGTAGGTGGCGGCCGGAAGATCTGAAGGTGTTTACAGTTTTTATATAATTACAGAACTTATATACATATATGTTTCCATAACTTATATTTATTTATATATGTTAAATAAATAAATTAATTATTAAGATTAAAAAATAAAGGGAAAAAAATTGATGACCGGCTTTAGCCTGTAACATGCATCACTTAGACAGTTTTGGTAAGTTCGTTACATAACATAGACCCCCGATTAGATCAATACATAACATAGACATTTTGTCATAGTTCACTACATCCACATAGGTCAATACATAACATAGACCCCCGATTAGATCAATACATACATAGACCCCGATTAGATCAATACATAACATAGACCCCCGATTAGATCAATACATAACATAGACCCCGATTAGATCAATACATAACATAGACCCCCGATTAGATCAATACATAACATAGACCCCCGATTAGATCAATACATAACATAGACCCCCGATTAGATCAATACATAACATAGACCCCCGATTAGATCAATACATAACATAGACCCCCGATTAGATCAATACATAACATAGACCCCCGATTAGATCAATACATAACATAGACCCCCGATTAGATCAATACATAACATAGACCCCCGATTAGATCAATACATACATAGACAGTTTTAGTATACATAACATAGACCCCCGATTAGATCAATACATAACATAGACATTTTGTTATAGTTCACTACATCCACAGGTCATTATCCCATTTGGAAATACCCGGAGAACCCATCCAAGAAGCAAAAGTACTCGTTGCCGGCAAGCCGTTCGAGCATTTGGTCAATGAAAGGCAAGGGAAAATGGTCTTTACGGGTGGCGTCATTTAACTTCCGATAATCTATACACACCCGCCATCCCGTGACAGTTCTAGTGGGAACTAACTCATTTATCTCATTCAAAACAACGGTCATCCCACCCTTTTTCGGTACACAATGTACCGGACTCACCCATGGACCATCCGAAATCGGGAATATAATTCCCGCATCCAATAACTTGATGATTTCCTTTTTGACAACCTCTTTCATGTTCGGGTTTAGTCTACGTTGTCTTTGCACAACCGGTTTGACATTATCAATAAAATTTATGGTGTGCTTACAAAATTCAGGACTTATACCCGGTATATCGGAAGTTTTCCAAGCAAAGGCCTTTTTATGGGCCTTGAGGACGGTCATAAGTCTAGATTTCTCATCCTCCAACAATAAGGACGAGATGACAACGATAAAAGAGATGTACCTTCGAGATAAGCATACTCAAGATGATCCGGAAAAGGCTTGAGCTCCAAGTCGGTAGGAGGGTTCTCAACCGATGTCAACACCCGTGTGCTTTCATCTGCCGTGATCTTTTCGAAGGTCTCATCTTCTGGTGGAGTTGTATCCATGCTCAAAGCCAAAATTTCTTCAATTTGATCATTGGTGATATCGTCACCATTTGCAATCTCGGCTTAATAGCTCGATTCGCTTCCATAGCTTCTTGCATTTCCAAGTCCAAAGCATCATCTATCACATCAATTCTAAAACAAGTATCATCAGAAGAATAAGGATGCTTTAATGCTCTATCAACCTTAAAAATAATCCGGTCATCACCGACCCCTAAGGAAATCTCCTTAGCCTTAACCCGGATGATAGCATCCGCGGTGTTAAGGAATGGGTGGCCAAGAATTATAGGGACTTTAGCGTCCACCTCCATCACTAGAATGACAAAGTCGACCGGAAACACCATATGTCCTACCTTAATTTGCAAGTTTTCCGCTATCCCCATGGGATATTAGAAAGAGCGATCCGCTAGCCTAATGCTCATTCGGGTAGGGTTCAACTCACCTAAGGCCAATTTCCTATAGACAGAATAAGGCATTAAATTAATACTAGCCCCAAGATCGGCCAAGGCCTCACACAAAAATGCACCAAAAGAACAAGCAATTAGAAAACTCCCTGGATCTTCCAACTTGGGAGGAATCTGATTCTTGATTATTGCAGAACACTCGGCGCTAAGTACTGCAGTCTTCGCCTCTTCAAGCTTCCTTTTGTCACTGATGAGCTCCTTAAGAAACTTAGCATAATTCGGCATCCCTGCAATAAGATCAACTAAAGGAACAGTTATGTTTACCGACTGAATAAGTTCAACAAACTTCT
Source organism: Erigeron breviscapus (assembly GCA_034093135.1). Classification (NCBI taxonomy): domain Eukaryota; kingdom Viridiplantae; phylum Streptophyta; class Magnoliopsida; order Asterales; family Asteraceae; genus Erigeron; species Erigeron breviscapus. The sequence continues at coordinate 206,015,992 of CM067167.1, read as the reverse complement.
TGAAGTGCTCCTTAATCTTCTCTTTCCTCAACCGTTGAGGAAATGGGATCTTTGGTTGATAAGGCTTCACCGTTGGTTTCTCAGCTGGTTTAGATGGAACGGCCGGTGTCTGCACGGCTGGGATCGGCTCCATCTCAATCTCATCATCTACCGTCTCATCATCTTCATGAACCTGCACAAGTGGGGTAGAATCACCAGGTAAAAGATTTGCAGAATTATATGTTTTACCTGCCCTCGTTGTGATTGCATTCACATGCTCATTTCTCGCATTAGGAGGGGTGTATTTCTGCCCTTGTCCTTGATTATTCGGTCCTTGGTTGCTTGACTGAGGCTTCGGGTTCTGTTGAGTATTACTCGGTAAAGTACCGGGTTGTCTATTAGAATTTCCTAGCCTTTCAAGCCTTCCTTCCAAGTCCTTAATCGTGGCTTGATGATTCTTTGCCCCTTGATCCAACTTATGTCCGAGCCCATCCAATCGAGTAGTCAAAGCGTCCAACACAGAACTCACCTTCTTTGACTCTTCTGCAACGTGCTCATTAGTTGCTCTCTGGGCACTGATAAAATCCTTCATGATCTCTTTTAGTTCTGAATCTGGAGCTTGTTGATTGTTGAACCTGCTGAACCTGTTACCACCAAAACCAGAACTGTTAGTATTAAAAGAATAAGAAGAGGGATAAGAACTACCTGGTTGCCGGTTTTGAAAACCGGTGTTGCGGTTGAAGTTCCCCTGTTGTTGGTTCTGAACATAGCTAACATCTTCAGCTGGCTTATGGGGGCAATCCTTAGTGTACTGCAAATCCCCACAATTGTCGCATCCATCAGCCATAACCTTCACATCCCTTTCAAGGCTCTTGAACCTGCTTTCTTGGCCATCAAACCTCTCATCCATTCTCTTTGAGAGAGCCTTAACTTTAGCAACAAGCTTTGAATCTTCGCTACTTTCAACCTTAGCGACAGTATTTCTTCCGGATCTCTTGGTTCGGTCTTCTTTCTTCTAACTTCAGTCTTTGACTTCAGTAAGAATGTCTTCAGTAGGATCGATCTGGACTGGAGTGAAGTCCAGTAAGCTGAAATCTAGTGAACTCCAGATTTCCTATACAAGTGAGATGCTTACTGGTCTTCCATTATTTCTGGACAAATCTTCAGTGACGCTCCAGTCTTCAAGTCTGGAGTGGGTCCAGTCAAACTGGACCTAACAAATTCCCCCTATTTGTTCAGAAATAATGCAAGGTTTTTCAAGCTTCTATCAATTGTATGCTTGAATTGATTTTGACTAAGTCTAAAAATTTAAATTACTGGAGAACACTTTATAGATCATCAGTGTTCCAGTTTTAATCTTTTAGTTCTAACTTATACTTAATCTGATCACTTGTGAATCAAAAGTTTGCAACTTTATTTACAGACATCAACATATAAAAAGTTACAACTTTGATTTAAAATATATACAAATACAAGTAAGATGATAAAAGAGTCAGGCCCTTCTCTTTTGATCGAAACACTTAAAGTTGTGAAGTATTCCTTGTTGCGATCGAGAGTATTTAGACAAATTCACTAATTATGCAAAAAGTAAATTGGACGAGGTATGTGACTTGGTATTTATAGGCAAATAAATTCAACAGTGAATTTATTATGCCGTACAAATATGGTTGCATGCATTGAAGGAAACAACTTTAATTCCTTAAATGTATTGGTTAAAGTACAAGGATAAGGTCATGTTGATGTGACTTGTCATCCTTTTAACCAATCACCTTTACACACGTATTGTACTTTTATCAATAGACAAATGGATTGTCCGTGTAAAAGTGTGTAAAGGCAAAAGTCAATTCCTCGTAATCAGTGTTCAGACTTGTAAGGTCTAGAACACTGACAAAGATGTAGTCAGGAGATCTGGTAAGACTGTCAGTGGGCTCCACTGCTTGTCAGTCTTCTTTCTTCTAACTTCAGTCTTTGACTTCAGTAAGAATGTCTTCAGTAGGATCGATCTGGACTGGAGTGAAGTCCAGTAAGCTGAAATCTAGTGAACTCCAGATTTCCTATACAAGTGAGATGCTTACTGGTCTTCCATTATTTCTGGACAAATCTTCAGTGACGCTCCAGTCTTCAAGTCTGGAGTGGGTCCAGTCAAACTGGACCTAACAAATTCCCCCTATTTGTTCAGAAATAATGCAAGGTTTTTCAAGCTTCTATCAATTGTATGCTTGAATTGATTTTGACTAAGTCTAAAAATTTAAATTACTGGAGAACACTTTATAGATCATCAGTGTTCCAGTTTTAATCTTTTAGTTCTAACTTATACTTAATCTGATCACTTGTGAATCAAAAGTTTGCAACTTTATTTACAGACATCAACATATAAAAAGTTACAACTTTGATTTAAAATATATACAAATACAAGTAAGATGATAAAAGAGTCAGGCCCTTCTCTTTTGATCGAAACACTTAAAGTTGTGAAGTATTCCTTGTTGCGATCGAGAGTATTTAGACAAATTCACTAATTATGCAAAAAGTAAATTGGACGAGGTATGTGACTTGGTATTTATAGGCAAATAAATTCAACAGTGAATTTATTATGCCGTACAAATATGGTTGCATGCATTGAAGGAAACAACTTTAATTCCTTAAATGCATTGGTTAAAGTACAAGGATAAGGTCATGTTGATGTGACTTGTCATCCTTTTAACCAATCACCTTTACACACGTATTGTACTTTTATCAATAGACAAATGGATTGTCCGTGTAAAAGTGTGTAAAGGCAAAAGTCAATTCCTCGTAATCAGTGTTCAGACTTGTAAGGTCTAGAACACTGACAAAGATGTAGTCAGGAGATCTGGTAAGACTGTCAGTGGGCTCCACTGCTTGTCAGTCTTCTTTCTTCTAACTTCAGTCTTTGACTTCAGTAAGAATGTCTTCAGTAGGATCGATCTGGACTGGAGTGAAGTCCAGTAAGCTGAAATCTAGTGAACTCCAGATTTCCTATACAAGTGAGATGCTTACTGGTCTTCCATTATTTCTGGACAAATCTTCAGTGACGCTCCAGTCTTCAAGTCTGGAGTGGGTCCAGTCAAACTGGACCTAACAAATTCCCCCTATTTGTTCAGAAATAATGCAAGGTTTTTCAAGCTTCTATCAATTGTATGCTTGAATTGATTTTGACTAAGTCTAAAAATTTAAATTACTGGAGAACACTTTATAGATCATCAGTGTTCCAGTTTTAATCTTTTAGTTCTAACTTATACTTAATCTGATCACTTGTGAATCAAAAGTTTGCAACTTTATTTACAGACATCAACATATAAAAAGTTACAACTTTGATTTAAAATATATACAAATACAAGTAAGATGATAAAAGAGTCAGGCCCTTCTCTTTGAAGCTTGTCCTGGTGCATCTTCAGTGGCCTTTCTCTTTGGAGAAGGTGAAACATCTGGAGATCTCATGCCTAATGCAATTTCCATCTGTTGCTTCCTTTTCCATACCTTCTCAATTCTCTTTAAAAATGCTTTGACATCTGGAGACATATCAGTTTTCCCCCTGAATGTCAATCCAATCTCCTTCAGTTCAGACCACCCAAACGCCTGGACTGAAGTGTTCTTCCTTTCATCAACAAAATTACCCTCTCTGGTCAGCTTAACCTCATACTTGGTCAAATTTTCATTATTTTCGGCCAATTTTATTTCAGCACCTATGATCCTTCTGGCATTTGCTATGAACATCATCTGTTCATTATATTTGTCCTTTTGTTTTGCCATCTGGATCATTGCTTCAGTTTCTCTGAACACTTTCAGATCATCCAAAACTTTCTGAACTTGAACTTGATCAATTCTTTTGGAAGTGTCCAGCGGAATGAAGGTACTGAGATCTGCATCTCTGGCAGCCTTTGTTTTTCTGGCTGGGAGTCTGGGTCCACCTTTCATTTTCTTTCTATACTCGTTCTCCAGAGCTGCAACATTTGACCTGACCTTTTTCTGGAGGTCAACTAACTCCTGCTTCCTTAACTCAATCAACTCCTGAACAGGGCGACCATATGTTTCAGCATCAAATTTTTTTTCATCTTCAGAATATCTGGAACGAACATATACATCGTCCATAGCATCAAGACATTGGTGAACTCTGGGATCATCTTTCATTAACTTGTACATATCAACATGAATGCCCAACCTGCCAGCATTGTATGAATCCAGAGTTCCCATATGATGTGTAAAATTGAGTTTAAAAATTAAAACAAGAAATACCCTAGAACTGACAACTACACACTCTCGGGCAGTGGACCCGTTCGTATATAGTATAGCTAAAAGGTAAGTCCAGGATCGAACACAGGGACTAAAGTTAAGTAATTGTTAACATTAAGTAATTCAAGTAAACAGGGGGTTTTGTGACCGAATTGTCACTTTGCAACAAGTAAAAGTAAATAATTTAAATCCGGTATTACCGGGGCAGGGATCGTCCTAAAATGATATTTGAAATGTTTTTATGACAATAAATTAAAAGACATCCATCTTGATTTCGCTCAACAATACGCTCAGATTGCACATAAATGAAGTTCAAATCCAAATTAGTTGATTGAATAACCGAGACTCAAACAAAGCACCAACCCCGTACCCGTCAAGTTAATGACATCATTTGACTCTCTTGCTTAAACTAGTTTCGTTACAAAGACCGGTACCCTAAGACATCTTTTATAACTTCCCTAATCAAATAATTGTTTTGGTTATTGAAATAACAATTATACCTATCGATTGTACCCAACCGTTAACACATTCCTCCCTATTATCATGAACGATTATCTACCGTACCCGTCATTGACCCAATCATTTGTACCCAAACAATCAAAATGAAATATATGAAATCAATAATTACCATTAAAGACACACATAAATCACCAATCAATTCAAGATAAATAATAAAGAAGAAATACGCTAAGATCTCGATATAACGTTAAATGAAATCAACATTGAATTAATAAAATCGTGTAATCTTTACATATTGTCTCACTCCATCAAGATGGATGATGAAGCGATTAGCCGCTCATATTAAAATAAGAATAACAAAGAAAATATGAAGAAATCATTGTTACCGAATGATAATAATTGAAAGCTACGAACGAAATTGATCCAATCGTGTTTGAAATCCTTCAATATGATGAATAGATGAAAATATCTCTGAAAAAGGCTTCAAATATGGCTGGGAGAGGAGAAGAAGAGTTTTGGGATAATTTTGCATGCTATTTCTATGCCTCCAAAAATCTGCCAGAATCGGACCCAGTTGCGGCACAACTCATGTAGTTGCGGTGCAACTATGTTTGACTCGTGAGTTGACTTTGACCTTCATTGACCAAGGCTGGCTTGAACTTGAATGCATTGCGGCGCAACTATGGGAGTTGCGGCGTAACTTAACTTCTGAATACATTGCGGCGCAACTATGGGAGTTGCGGCGCAACTTATTCTTCTGCTTTTCGGTTGCGGCGCAACAACTAGTTGCGGCGCAATTGAACGTTGACTCGCGTTGACCTTTGACCAATGTTGACTCGTGGCTGGCCAGGAACAAAAGGCGTTGCGGCGCAATTGGAAGAGCTGCGGCGCAACTTAACTTTCTGGAATTCGGTTGCGGCGCAACTCCAAAGTGCGGCGCAATTGTCCTTTTTCAGCTTTGACTTTTGTTGACTTTCTGCAATCTTCATCCAAATGCTTCCGAAATCCTCCGTTAGCACTTAATTCACCTCAACAATGTTGTTTTCTCCAGATTTATGCTTAAATACCTGTCAGTAACCTGAAACACTAACAAATACCATAAACGAACCAAATGTATACACAAACGACTCATAAACCATGCAAATTCAACTAAATACAATGTGAGAAATGGGTATAAAATACGACACATCAAATCCCCCACACTTAAGCCTTGCTTGTCCTCAAGCAATTCCAAACTTCAAAACTCAATTAACCTTGGTACATAATGGAAACCACATTACAGTAATCAAAAAGAAGCTCAACCATTCATGAAACTGAGAAAAGATGGTTAGGCAGTTTTAATCTTAAATGAAAACTAGAATGTTTGACAATATTTAACTGATACACAAGCCTTAATAACACGACTAAGCACAAAAGAATCGAATCAGTGATATCTCGTCTATCCTACTCCAACTAACTTACTCTTGGGGTTGAATATTTGAATAATCACTCAATGCCTAGTCGTGATGCATAATCTTTTAACCATAGGCTTGTACTAGGATCGTTCCTTCACCGGCATGATGCAAGCACCACAACGTCTACCAAAAGAGGACTTTAAGGGTTTTAATGAACTTCTGAGGCTAAACAAGGTATTTAAAAGGGTATGGAAATTTGGGTAAACAAAGAGTGTTAAAAACAAATAACACAACATTTAAGAAAGTTTTACAAAATAGTCTAATCCATTAAATCCCATGTCATTAGTTGCCAACGGTCCAAAACCCGAGAAGTTGTCCAGACAATACCCCCAATAGACGATTAAAAACCGACACCATTGTGGTGTATGACTTTAAACAACTCAATCAACCAAATCTAACCATGTTGGCTTAAACAAACGCGCCAACCCACAAATAACAACTTAAGATTATAGCATTCAGATCCTTTCGTTGGTGTAATTGATGTACCAACTTACAAAATGATTTGACCAAAAGTGAGAAATACCAACTGACAGCCCAAGCTCTTTTCTTTTTTTTTTGTGAGCTACTTTTACTCTGACTAATTGGTATTCTCTTAAATAACATTTGAAATAGTGACAAATCATATACTCATATGCTCAAATGAACGATCCAAACTTTATCCAAACAAACATGACGAAATCAATCTATTCTCAATAACCAAGAATATCCCAACCCGACATAAAGGACAACCCCAAACCATCCACTAGCATAGGCAACCAATGACCCACCAGGACTTCGACTATCGGTATGGCTAGGAAAAGGTGTATATTAAGGGTGGATTTAATAACAAAGAACAGGCTAGTGACAACAAGTTTTCTATTGTTTCTTACACTAAAAGTGAGTGCAACAAAGGGTTTTATCCTAAATTTGCCTCTTCTGATAAATAACACGGAACGATCAACCAGGACAAGTTCTAGAATCAACGCAATCACCGGCACACTCATAGCAAATGAAATAATCCGGAAATGGAAAAACCAACCTCAAACTTGCACATCATAGTTCAGAGCTCTAAAATAGAACCCTTACTCCCGGATAAATCCAAAAGCCTACGAGAGGGACAAATTAACAAGGCTAATAATTCCAAAACCGTAACACCTATCATAACTAGCAATGAATCAATAATCTCACAATTTGGGTGTTTTGGTGCTTTGAGCGTGCTAGTCATATTATTAATCCAGAAGGGATTGCCTAATTAATCAGTCAAAACACATTCCACATATTAAAATTTGTACCAAGGGTGTAGTCAAATTGCTTATTAAGTTCTATAATTAAGTGACAAAAGCAATTAACTACAAGGACAAGCATGCAAAAGTTCAAAATTCCTCAAAAATACCCGACTTTTTCCTATTTACCACCCCCCACACTTGAGTTGGACAATGCCCTCAATGTCCAATGAACTAAGGCAAACTATGGGAAATAGGGGAAAGTAAACAAAAATAAAATCAAGAACAAGAAAAACTTGCTGGGTATGATGTGTGTTCCATGCCTGAATATGATGCCAACAAAATATGTCGCTGAACTTACTGCCAGCATATGCATATGACATTCAACTTGCTATCAACATGAACACACAATTAACGAGCAACATAATCTAATAAACCATGCATTCATCCTATCCCTAATTATTAAAACGGAAATGGAAAAACCAACCTCAAACTTGCACATCATAGTTCAGAGCTCTAAAATAGAACCCTTACTCCCGGATAAATCCAAAAGCCTACGAGAGGGACAAATTAACAAGGCTAATAATTCCAAAACCGTAACACCTATCATAACTAGCAATGAATCAATAATCTCACAATTTGGGTGTTTTGGTGCTTTGAGCGTGCTAGTCATATTATTAATCCAGAAGGGATTGCCTAATTAATCAGTCAAAACACATTCCACATATTAAAATTTGTACCAAGGGTGTAGTCAAATTGCTTATTAAGTTCTATAATTAAGTGACAAAAGCAATTAACTACAAGGACAAGCATGCAAAAGTTCAAAATTCCTCAAAAATACCCGACTTTTTCCTATTTACCACCCCCCACACTTGAGTTGGACAATGCCCTCAATGTCCAATGAACTAAGGCAAACTATGGGAAATAGGGGAAAGTAAACAAAAATAAAATCAAGAACAAGAAAAACTTGCGGGTATGATGTGTGTTCCATGCCTGAATATGATGCCAACAAAATATGTCGCTGAACTTACTGCCAGCATATGCATATGACATTCAACTTGCTATCAACATGAACACACAATTAACGAGCAACATAATCTAATAAACCATCCATTCATCCTATCCCTAATTATTAAAACGGAAATGGAAAAGTAAAATACGATGTTCCATCACCCTTAAGGGTGATTACAAACCAAACAAATAGAAATAAATAAAAGTACGGAAATAAAATTGTTCAAACAAATAAAAGTACAAGCCATCATCACCAACAAACGGCAGCAGCATCATCCCATCATATATCACTGAGGAGGGTGAGGGTAACCAGGCATAGGTCCTGTACCAAAAATCGATCCAACTACCTGCTCAGCAAACGATGGTTCTGCCGAACCTGATCCTCCAGCATCCGCACCTGCCTGCGTACCTGCAAAAGACCCAAAGCTAACAGGGTTATCGGGCCCCGTCCCTCCAAGATCATGGGAAGGAGCCACCTCATACTGACGCTCTGGTGGAAAGAAGAATCCACCTCCAGCCCGGTGCTCTGGAATGAATATACTGGGAGGGCTGTAGTCTGGAATCGACTGAGGTGGATGAAACTGCTCTCTCCTATAATGGGCCTCCCACATGGGCTGATATCTATGTTGATCATGCATCATACGACCCATACCTGAGCCCATCCACCTAAAATCACTGTCCACCCTCGACTGAAACTGCTCATGGGAATGCTGAAAGTGCTGCTGAGACTCCCATATGTTACTAACCAAAGTCCCCAAGAAGAAAAATCCCATGGACCTGAAGGGGCGGCAGAAGAAGAAGATGGTCCCTCAGTAGGTGTAGTGGTGGCACGACGCTTAGTACGTCGTGCGGGCTCTAGCGGCTGCTCTGGTGCATCAGCCATCTCAGCATCATCATCATCATCACCTGCCTCTGCCTCCTCCTCATCATCAGAGGCAGCACCACCAAAATCAATCAACTCAGGAATATCATTCTTATGAGCTAGAGGCTTAATCAATTTCCACCGCTTCAAATCATTCCAAGTGAATGGCTTCATAGGTTTGCAATTCAAAGCGACTGCATTATCAGCACCCTCAAAATACTTCACCATCTTAGAAATAAAATGACCACAGACTAACCCCCTATCACGAACTCCTTTTGTCCCCATATGTTTTGCCAACACATAGGGGGCACATGCTTTCCTATACACATCACTTTCATCAAACAACCTCAACAACCACAAATCCTCCATATATAACTTGTCCGGATGATTAGTCCTTTGGACAAAGGAATGGACTAACATCTTGTGGAATAAGCGCAAAATAGGCGACTGAAGTGTATTTGCCCCACAAGCTGCTTTCCAAGCGCGACCCCCAGACACCCGGTTATAGTAATCTCTAAAATCACCTGCTTCCCTAGTAAAACCAGAAGTAGTCCTAACAGCAATGGCTAAAAGACGCTCGAAAGCAGGATCATCCAACATCTCTTGGGTGTACATCCCCGTGCACAACCCAAACTCAGCAATAGTGAGGGTTCTATTAACACCCCCACAACGAAAGAAAATGACCTGATCGGCAAACACATCCTTTGCCTTCTCTATGTTCTCAACAGAAATAGTCGAATAAACCTCCAAACACCACTCCTTACAAACTACCTCCCGATTCCGAAATATATCAAACCACAAACTAAACTCTTTGGCAACGGAATTACCATCCATATCATTCGAACTACCCATCAAATGCATATACCTACTAATACCCCCACGAGCATTTAACATATCCAACATACTAGATTCCATATACCTTGGTTCAACTATGTCTTTCTGATAAATAGTGGCCAACCTAATGGTATATTCAACCTTCTTCTCTGGAGGAGCTCTAGGGAATCGTAACCACGGGTGGGTAGGAATTCCCATAGCAGTGGCTTCGGGAGTAAGACCACTCTCAACAGGTGCAGCAGCCGACGAGGCTCTTGCCTTGCCTCGTCCTGCACGGCTAGAAGAAGCGGGTTCCTACACATACAAGAAACAATTAAAACATTGAAACCCGACATATAAGCATATATATAAGCATAGCCATGGCAGGTCTGAAACAGGTCGAGTTGCGGCGCAACTTATCATTCTGTAATCCAGTTGCGGCGCAACGGGCTGTTTTCTGGGTTGAGTTCGAGCAGCAGCAGGGGTTAACAAAAATCCACCAAAAATTATTAGACACAATCCCCAATCTTAATTCAAGGGTTTATCCATCCAATTTATTAGACAAGTGTAATTAAATCCTAATTAATTTCATCACCCAATTCATGAACAAAACATCACCCTTTCTAACAAATTATCCCAACCCACATTGTTCTTTAAACCAAATAATCTCAAATTCGACCTCTAACAAGTAATGAAAGCATAATATCAAGCAAAATCGAATTGAAACAAGAACAAATGGCAAGAATTGAATAACAAACAAATAATGAGATTAGAGGGTGGATCAGACTAACCTTTCCAGTTCGAGTCATGGTGAATGATAATGAAGATTTAAGAGAAGAGTAGAATAAAATCAAGAAGAAAAGGGTTTGGATCAGATGGCAAGAGAGGAAAGTAGGTAGGTTCTCAATTATTTGAGAAAGTGTGTGAAGTATAAACCCCGATCCCCTTTTTGTTTAAACTCAGTTGACCCGGGTAATGCCTTATTTTTGAATTAATTTTTTTTTATTTAGATTTTTGATTTTTCTGAAACATGACATGTTGCGGCGCAACAACAACCTGCGGCACAACTGAAAAACAGAAGGATAGGTTGCGGCGCTACTTGTATAGTTGCGGCGCAACCCAACAGAACCATTACGGCGCAACGTAGAGTTGCGGCGCAATGCCCCCCCACACTTACCTTTGTTTTCTTCCTTGAAAACGACTTACCGGAAGGCATGAGAGCGGCTCCTACCTGCAATTCTTATTAAAACACATTACCAATGACAAATAAACAATAATGAAAACAAGAAACACGGGTTGCCTCCCGCGAAGCGCTTAAGTTATTAACGAGTCTTTAGCTCGACTCACAGTCCTTTCTTCATTGATCCCTCTCGAAAAATGGAAGCTCGTCAATGACGACTCCCACATTTTCCTCTTCTTCATGATAAAGCTTCAACCTGTGACCATTAACAATAAAAGTAGCTCCATCCGATTTAAACAATTCAACATAACCAGACGGATAGACATGTTTGATCACAAAAGGGCCGGTCCACCTAGAAGTCAACTTGGGTTGCTTGAACTTATACTTGGAAAGGAACAACAAAACTTTGTCACCGGCTTTAAAATCCTTCTCTCTAATCCTATGATCATGCCAAACCTTAGTCCTCTCTTTGTAGAGCATAGAATTCTCATATGCATTCAACCTCAACTCATCTAACTCATGTAATTGCAACATTCTTATTTCACTACTTTCAACCAAGTCCATATTGCAGTTCCTAAGAGCCCAATAAGCTTTATGCTTAATTTCTATGTTAGGTCCAGATTTACTGGACTCGCACCAGACTTGAAGACTGGAGAGTCTCTGAAGACTTGTCGAGAAATAATATTTACTGGACCCACTCCTGACTTGAAGACTGGAGCGACACTGAAGATTTGTTCAGAAATAATGGAAGACTAGTGAGCAAAATACTTGTATAGGAAATCTGGAGTCTTCCAGATTTGCTCACTGAACTTCACCCCAGTCCAGATCTATTCTACTGAAGACATTCTCACTGAAGTCAAATACTGAAGTTAGAATAAAGAAGACTGACAAATGGCGGAGTCCACTGGAAGTCTTACCAGATCTACGACTGGAGATTTGTCAGTGTTCTAGACCTTACAAGGCTGAACACTGAGTACGAGGAATTGACTTTTTGCCTTTACACACTTTTCAAAGAACATTCCACTTGTCTTTACAAAAGTACTTACGTGTGTAAAGGTGGTTGGTTAAAAGGATAATTGTCATATTGATGTGACTTTATCCTTGTACCTTAACCAATGCATTTAATGACCTTGTCGGTTCATTAAATGCATGCAACCATATTTATACGACACAAATTCACTGGTGAATTTGTTTGCCTATAAATACAAAGTCATTTCCTTGTTAAAATTACTTTTAGCAATTAAGGTGAATTTGTCTAAATACTCTCGATCGTAACAGGGATACTTCACAACTTTAAGTATTTCGATCTAAAGAGTTTATTTATCAAATATAGATCATTTGTAATTCATAGGTTGTTAGGATACTTACATATTTGTATTATCTTGATTCCGCACAACCTTGTATTTTATTTAACATCATAAATAAAATACACTTGATAAAATTACATTGTGTTCCACCTTTACTTTATTGCTTTAGTCTTGTATTACTTTGTTTATATACTTGCATTATATTCAAGTAATACTAGTCCAAATCTAGTGCTTATTAGACTTGTTGTATTTTACACTATTGGGTTAAACCATCAAGTGAGAGACTTTACATTTGGTATCAGAGCAGAAGGCTAAACAAACTTGCCTAGATTTGTTTCTTTGATGGCCACCCCAGAAAATACACAAGGAAGTTTTAATTTTGGTCCTGATCCTAATATCAATGATCAAAATAATGAACCACCACCTGTCATTAACACTAATCCACCTCCTCCTCCTCCTACTCCTGCTTCTCCACATGTGCATGTGCACTACTCAAACAATCCTGTTCCTAAATTCAGTGGGAATAGTGATGAATTTGGTATGTGGAAAGCTAGGATGATATTGCATATCACTGGAATTGAGAGAAATATGATAAAAATATTAAATGAAGGACCTTACGTCCCCACATCACCTCTCAATGCTCTTCTTGATCCAACTGGATCTCGAAGAGGCAGGGAAAAGAGGGAGGAACATTGGTCTAAAGAGGAGAGGAGATTGGTAAATCTAGATACCATTCTCAAAAACATGATCCTCGGGGCTGTTCCAGAAACCCTAATTCCCACACTAGTTCTTTTTCCCAGTGCTAAAACCATGTGGGATGAACTAGTGAACCAGTATGAAGGAGGAGATGACACAATTGTCACCAGAAAGGTCTCCTTAAATAAGAGGTATGAGTCATTTTTTGCTCAGCCCAATGAGTCTCTCACTGGTACTTAAACCAGATTTATGAGCATCATTAACCAGTTGAGAGGACTGGGGGTTGAGAAAGACAAAGATATACTTCTGGAGAAATTTTGTGATATTTTACCCACCAAATGGTCTCACATGATCCTGGTCTTAAGACAAGGTAAAACTCTGCACACTCACACTCTTTCAACTCTATATGGAGCTTTCAGATACACTAAGGAAAATCAAGCTCAGAGAGTTGTGGCAGAACAAGATGCCTATAACCATGCCTCCAGTAGTTCCAGTGTGGTTAGTCATACTGAACCACAAAGTACAACACTAATATCTTCTGAGAATGTATTTTCTATGAAGAAGATGGTGTTTGAATTCATGGAATCTGGAGAATCTAGTCTTATCTCTCCAGACTGTGATGAATCTGAAAATGATGACCTGGTTGCAATGATTGCTAAAATGTTTAACCGTTTCAAAGCAATAGCAAATAGGCCATCTGGACAATTTGCATCCTGTTCTTTTACTGATAAGACCAATCTGACATGCTTTAAGTGTGACAGAAAAGGTCATTTCATGAAAGATTGCAAGTCCAGTCAGTTTGTATCCCAGCCTGGTCCATTTTCTTCTAATAAAAAGCCTGATGATAGCTATAAATCTAAATATAAAAAGCTTAAGGCTCAAATTGCTCTCATGGCACAACAAATGGAAAATAATAAATGCATGATTGCAACAACTGAAGAGAAATGGGTTCCTTCTGATGATTCATCTGTTGATGAAGAAGAAGAAAGAGATTGCTATTACATGGCTCTGGCAGACGAAGAGCATCTGGTGAAGGAAGATGTCACATCTGAAAGATGGGTGGACATTGTTATCAAAAAGGTCAGTGATTATGATGTGGAAACTGACATTGAACTAAATTTGGACATAGCTGAAGCTCTTAATTCTGATTTAATCTTTGTTGAAACTGTTAGATCTGACTGTGTAAATGGTCTAGAAACAGATTATTCTGAAATTACAGTTTTAAAATCAAAATTAAAGGAACTTCAAGATATTGAACTGGCATTTCAAGCCCAAGTTCTGGTAACTGAACAACTGATTCAAGAAAAACAAGATCTTGAGATCATTTTAGAAAAAGAAAAACTGGTGATTAAATCATGGCTTGAAACCAGAAAGCCATATGATGCTGGAGTAAATCAATTTCCCACTCAAAAACGTGCTTATTTAGATGGAAATACTCATGTTGCATCATTAATACCAGTAATTGATCGGTTACCAGAGGGATTCAGGCCCATTACCATTTATGATGAGCCTGTAACTCCTAAGGCCAATATTTTCCCAGTTCAATCCCCAGAGGTTAAGACTGGAGCATTCCAGATGACTGCTCCAGTTAAAAAGGTCAATCGGAATAAACCTTTGCCTCAAACTGCTTCACAAGAACCCCAGGTTCAAAAGAAGAAGACCAGTTCCCTTCCTAAGCCTAAAGTCCAGTCAACTGGAAAGGCTCAGGTAACATCTGAAGAAAGTATTTTGTTAAGGTTAGAGAGCCAGTTTCAATTACTGACTCGTCAATTTCAAAGTTGTAATGCAAGATTAAACAAATTTGAAGGTACTTCATCTGGCCCTAGACAAAATACCAAACCTTTTTCAAAGAAAGATAAATATATTTCTCCAGTTGAGAAAAAGAAAAAGGTTTCAAAACTATCAACCCCAGTGGTCTTTTCAACTAAGACTACTGTTGAAGAAAGTGAACTCAACCAGATACCTCCAGGGGCCTATAAGGGAGGGTCCAGTGAACCCATCAGTCGATGAGTTCCCAAATCTAACTGATATATCTAGTGGATGTGCAGGGCGATCGAAAGAAATTTATCTGGTATCTTGACAGTGCAGCTGGCAGGACAATGACCGGATGTAAGACCCTGCTGGAGGAGTTCGTAATTTCTGACGGACCTTCCATTACTTTTGGAAATGATGGTTGTGGAAAAACTGAGGGGTATGGTGTTCTGAACAATGGACAAGTCAAATTCAGACGAGTTGCATTTGTGAATTTCTCATCAACCTGCTCTCCAGAACAGAATGGAGTGGTGGAAAGGAAGAATCGAACGCTGATAGAAGCTGCCAGGAGTATGCTTGCGGAATCTGGTCTTCCTACCAGTTTCTGGGCTGAAGCAATTGCAACTGCTTGCCACACCCAGAATCGATCAGTGTATGTGAAGCGACACAAGAAGACATCCTATGAAATATTAAGAAATAGAAAACCAAATATTGATTATTTCCACGTTTTTGGATGTCCAGTTTACATCCTGAATGACTCCAGCCAGTTAGGCAAATTTGATGCTAAAGCTGATGAAGGATATTTCTTAGGATATTCAGCCATTCGCAAGGCCTTCAGAGTCTATAACAAGAGACTGGAGAAGGTCCATGAGTCAATACATGTCACATTTGATGAATCAAATGCTGCAATCAATAAAAAGCCAACCCTTGATACTCGCCCAGTAACTCCAATTATCTTCTGTGAATCTGATCCTATCAACTACAATAAAGATTCACCTGAAGAAGTTTCCAGTCATCCTGATCTGGAACCTGTTCAGACTAAGAAACCCTCCAGTAGTACTCCATTCTATCCTTCAATTATTTTCAAGCTACCCTCTGAAATTATTATTGGATCAGATGTTCGTACTACTCCCCAGTATCAGTCCCAGTTGAGACTGAACCAATACTTCAAGAAATGCCTTCAAATGAAGAATTTCATGATGCAAATCGTGATTTAAATGATTCAGATGAAGATGTTGAAGTAGTCTGGCAAGATCCTCCTCCAGAAGCAACACCAGAGGAGACTCAACTGAACTCTTGCACTGATATTGTTGTTTGTAACAATCCTGGTCAATACTCTAGATGGACAAAAGCTCATCCTATCGATCATATCATAAGTGACTCCAGTAGAGGGGTTCTGACCAGAAGAGCCTCCAGTAATCAATGCTTATATGTCAGTTTCTTATCACTGATAGAACCAAAGAAGATTGACGAGGCTATGGAAGATCCAAGCTGGGTGATAGCTATGCAAGAAGAGCTTCACCAGTTTGAAAGGAACAAGGTTTGGTACCTGGTTCCTATCCCAGTTGGAAAGAAAGAACCAATTGGAACCAGATGGGTCTTCAGGAATAAGGTAGATAAAGATGGCCATGTCATCAGAAACAAGGCCAGACTGGTAGCACAAGGGTACTGCCAGTCAGATATCGATTTTGATGAATCATTTGCTCCAGTGGCTAGACTTGAAGCGATCAGAATATTCTTAGCATTTGCTGCTCATCATCAATTCAAGGTCTACCAGATGGACGTTAAAAGTGCATTTTTGAATGGAAAACTTGAAGAAGAAGTTTATGTCAGACAACCACCAGGTTTCATTGATGAAAAACATCCCCACTGGGTATATCGTCTGGACAAAGCACTTTATGGTCTCAGACAAGCTCCACGTGCCTGGTATGATACTCTGACTAAACATTTAATGAAAAATGGTTTTAAAAGAGGTGCAATTGACAATACCTTATTTATTCTTCATGAAAAAGGTAATCTTCTGATGGTACAAATTTATGTTGATGATATTATTTTTGGGTCTACTGATGAAAACATGTGCAAGAAATTTTCGAAAATAATGTCGACTGAATATGAAATGAGTTTGATTGGTGAATTAACATATTTTCTAGGACTCCAGATTAAACAGACCAGAGATGGTATTTTTATTAATCAAGAGAAATATGTTAGAGATCTTTTAAAGAAATTTGATATGAACTCTTCACCATCTAAACCCACTCCAATTTCTGCACCACTGACACTGGACTCAGATCCAGATGGTAAACTAGTGAACACCACTGTCTATAGAGGCATGGTTGGTTCACTGATGTATTTAACTGCCAGTAGACCAGATATTATGTTTTCAACATGTTTATGTGCCAGATATCAGTCTAATCCAAAAGAATCTCATATGTTTGCTGTAAAGCGCATACTAAAATACCTTAAGGGTGTCCCCAGTTTGGGTCTTTGGTATCCCAAAGGCTCAGGCATGGATCTAATGGGTTATTCAGATTCAGATCATGCAGGTTGTAAGATAGACAGGAAATCCACTACTGGTGGATGTCATTTCCTTGGTGGTAAACTGGTCAGCTGGACCAGTAAGAAGCAAACTTCAGTTTCATTATCTATTGCTGAAGCTGAATACGTGTCTGCAGCCAGTTGTTATGCTCAGATACTCTGGATGAAGAACCAGTTGCTTGATTATGGTATTAAGTATTCAAAAACCCCAATCTTTTGTGATAATACCAGTGCCATTGCTATCTCGAACAATCCAGTCATGCACTGAAAGACGAAGCACATTGATCTCAGGTATCATTTTATTCGTGATCATATTATGAAAAATAACATTGAACTCCATTTTATTCCCACTGACAAACAACTCGCTGACATTTTTACTAAACCACTGGATGTTAAAACATTTGAATATCTTGTTGGTGAGTTGGGAATGTTAAACCCTTAAATCTGGAACCTTGGTATTGAACGCCTTTGTGTACTATCAGGGATCCTTGATTTAAAAGATTTATAAATCTATAACTGCTTAGATATTGAACGCCTTTGTGTACTATCTCTGCATTAATAGATTTCTGGATCAACATTCTAGGGGGAAGACTGAAAGATATATTTTTGTCCTTAAAATGTTTTAATTTCAGGGGGAATTTATTAATTTATTTTCTCACTGGACAAATTTTCTGGAAAATATTACTGGTACCTTGTAAATGTGTCTCTCTCACTGGTAATTAGATAGGTTGAAGTGCATGTTTGAGGTAACTTCTGTCTCCTTGTAAATGTGTCCCTCTCACTTGTCTGTATTAGTTGATGTGCATGTTTGAGGTTACCAGTCTCTTTCAAATGGTTATCATTGGTACTTTACTGGAGTGTCTATCCAGTGTACCATCAGTGCATGCTTCACTGGCCTAATCCACCAGTGATACTGGAGTGTCCAGTCAACCTTCAGATGCACTGAAATGAGTCATGGTATGTCAGTCATAATATTTTAATACTTGGTCATTGTGCGTGCCACGTATGCAAACTTTTTTGAAAAGATATTTATCTTAGTATCCTACGTGGCATGTAATGTTTTCAAACCTAATGATGGTATTTTTACCTTGGGAAGACAAAAAATGCAAGTTGGTTACTGTTTGTGGGCTGTAAACCGTCACACATTTATGTGTGATGTGATGTACTTAATGCGGATCTCAAAACCCGATCAAAATTATATTTGATAATTTCAAAATTAACCGTTTGAGTTCCACACTCTCTCTCCTATAAATACCCACTTTCACTTTCATTTGCATTTACTTCGAACATATTTACTCCCAAAATTCTTCAAATTCCTTCATTTACTTTCTTTTACATTCAATTTCCAATCATCAATCTCTCTCATATTTAATTCATCATATCTTTATCAAAACCCCTAAATTCAGCTTCATTTTCATCTATCTACCAAATAAAATGGCCCCAAGACAATCAAACTCACCGAAAAATCTGCTCGCTGCTGAATATGCTCCGGTTGCCAATGTTGTAAAGGCACCTCATATTTCTTTAGAGGCAAAGGCAATCAGAATAAACATGAATAATTGGATGGCTAGACTCACTAGCACCACTCATGCTCCAACCTCTCTCATCGGACGACTGAATGCCTTTTTCCTCAGTTGTCCACTTTATGGTGCTCTTACTCTCAATCCCGGTAAAATGTATCATGATTACTTGATGTGCTAAATCGAGTTTAAAATTTAAAACTAGAAATACCTTGAAACTCACTACTACGCACTATCGGGCAGTGGACCCGATCGTATGCAGTATAGTTAAAAAGTAAGTCCAGGTTCGTTCACGGGGATTGGTTTGAATCAATTGTTTAACAAAGTAGTTTGGAAAAAGGGTGGAACGCTTTGAATCTTTCTTTGACAATTAAATTAAAATAACTTAAAAGACAAACGCGTACAGGTAAAGGTAAAACTGCAAACAATAATAGTAAAGATCATCCACCTTGACTTCGCTAGACTTCAAACGTGATTGCATTCAATTAAGACCAAATTCATTAAGAGTTGACAAGATAATCGTGAAAGGATAAAATGCTCGCGTGGTACCACCAACCGCTCACAAAACACCCAAACACCTAAGTTGCTAGTTTAATTACCCAAGCCGGTACCACCAATGCCTAGACAACCTTACCAACAATTAGTTTACTTGATCATCACATTACCAATCGAGCCTATGTGAATTAAAACGTGGTACCACCAACCGCTTCTAAACACGATTGACAAAATTATTCCTTTTATTAAAATGACATTCACTATCACACCATGAACTAGTGATAATTGCTCATAGACAAGCAACCGTTTGAAAATCACATATGTATCCAACTAGTACCACTAACGAAGACACACATGCCACCAATATCATAATAATAAATATAAAGGAATAAAATCATCAAGATCTCGACACAACGATAATTGAAATCAACTCTTTGAATTAAAACATCTAGCAATCACATCATTCGTCTAGTTACATTAAGGTGGATGATTGAAATATTAGCCACTCATAATTAAATTGAAATAACAATCAAAGTAAAGGAAGAACATGATGTACCAATTGTTTGAGGAATAGAAATTGCAAGACAATAAAATAGATACGATCTAAGTGGGTGCACGTGAATCTTCAATGAATCGGAAGATGTTGAAATCTTGAATTGATCCTTGAAGGTGTTCCTTGAAGTGCAGCTCTTAGAAAGAAGATTTTATATTTTGGGAATTAGGTTTCAAAAACTATTTATACCCCCCTTTAATTTGATGCAAAAACTGCCAAAAACCTTTCAGTCCCGCACTCTCACTGCGGCGCAGTGGGCAAATGCACAACCCACTGCGTCGCAGTGCTTATACACTGGTCGTGATGCACCCTTCCACTAGCTGACTGCGGCGCAGTGGGCCTGTTCACCACCACTGCGTCGCAGTGCTATATTACTGGACTGGAGTGCCTTACAACAAAGATGACTGCGGCGCAGTGGACTTGTTCCCCACCACTGCGTCGCAGTACAATATTACTGACCGAAGGCCACACATCAACTTATGAATACTTGCATAATTTTTCTATCTCTTTTCATCTTAACGACTATCGAACTCTCCAATCAACTTCATGACCTCAAAATTACTCGAATTTGCACCAAACGGACACGTCACCTGTTTAGAACCTGAAACCACTAACAAAACCCATAAACGCGCCAAATGCCAGCAAAATCGACTAAAAACATATAATAAAAAGGCCAATAACGATGTAGGCGATGGGTATAAATTGGTCACATCAAATCCCCCACACTTGAGCATTGCTTGTCCTCAAGCAAATCCAACATTTAAAAAAAAAGTAATCCTTGGCAAAGAAGCTAAATAAACAATTACGAGTATCAAAAAGAAGCAACACCAAGTATGTCAAAGACAAAGAAGTTGGGTGAAGCAGTTTTAATCTTAAATGAAAACCCGAAATGTTTGACCATATCTGAACAATCCACAAGCCTCAATAACACGACTATGCACAAGTGAAACAAATGAACCTATCAATATCATTCTACTCCAACGAACTTACTTTTGGGGTTGAATATATGAAGAATCACTCATAGCACGGTCGTGATGCATATCTTACCATAGGCTTGAACAAGGATCATAGCTCCACCGACGTGGCGTAAGCACCAAGTACATCATCAAAATAGGCATATAAGATGGTTGTATAGTTAGGCTAAGGCATATATAATGGACATTTACAATGAGTGAGGGAGTGTAGGTTAGAAATGAAAGGAATCAATCAAAAGTATAAGGTAAGTATGAAATATGTACAAAATAGTCTAATCAAACCCGTACCCTTGATTGCCAACAACCCATAAATTGCAAATCCGCTAAGACACTTCAAAATTACCAAGCAAACTCGACACCAATGTGGTGTATCAACTTCACACAACTTAAAATCAACCAAGCCCTCCATTCTTAACGATACAATACAACTCTAGACATATAAAAATGAGACGTACCCACTAGTAGCCCAATTTCCATTTTTTTTTATTTTTTAATTTTTTTTAATTTTTTTTTTTAATTTTTTTTTTTTTTTTTATTTTTTTTTTTTTTTTTGAAATCAACTCTACTAGTAGGCACCCTCTTACAATGATGAACAATGTCTAAAAACACAATATGATCAATTTTGAACATTCCAAAACAAGCTCCAATACTTAAACCAATCTACGTCTTTCCCAAGTCAAAGCATAATCCAATCAATCCACCCCAAAACTCTCACAAACCGTGCAAACCAACCAACAGTAATCAAAGGCCCCCCAGATTAGACTATCGGTATGGTAATGGTATAATTAGGTAAAGTTTACATAAATGAGTGGATATATACAATGGAAAAGGCTAAGTTAAAATGGTGCATAAGAAAGGTTTACAAAGAAAGGAAGGATGTATATGTAAGTGAGTATAAGTATAGTAAGGGTATGAATATACAAAAGGAAAAGTGAAAATAAAGCAAGAAAGAAAAGTATGGGTCAAACCTATATGCCAATTCGTCATCCGATGTACTTTAATCACAAAAGTAATCTCACTGCGGTCTCGTCACGATCACAAGGCCAAGTTCTAGCTCAACACATCACCGACACACTCAAATCAAAGAAAAGAACCCGGAAATGGAATAAATTACCTCAAATTCGCACATCTTAGTGCAGAGTTCGAAATGGAACCCTTACTCCCGAATAAATCCAAGAGCCTAAGAGAGGGACAAATTACAAGGCAACCAAACCAAAACCGCAAACAACTAGCACATCAATATATGAACAATGGATCTCACAACTTTAGGTGTTTGGGAAATTTAGAGTATGCAAGTAATG
>CM067167.1:205886047-205992651 GCA_034093135.1 Erigeron breviscapus | reverse complement strand
ATTGAAAAAGAACATTTCTTTCCAAACATTTTTGATACTAAACCTTTCAAGTTTTCTGAGGACACCCAAACTTACTTGAATGATTTTGATACTTTGTCTAAAAAGTTTGAAAACGAAAGAGAACAAAGATTGAAAGTACTCGCTGAACTTAATAAAATTAAGATGGAAGTGGCGTACAAAAATATTGTTCTTCAAGCTTTCGCAGATAATACGATTGAAAAAGCGTCAAATTTACTCAAGGGAAGTCATTGTCCGGTCAAATTCAGTGAATTAAGTCACTCAAAGTTGTCAAATGAAACCAATGTGTCAATCCCATCCAATGAAAGTCCTTGTCCCAAAGACCCAAATGTCCCAAGTGTGAATTTAGAATCCAAATCTAAAGTCAAATATGCCAAAATGAAATTTTCAAATCTTCCTAATCTAAATAACTTTTTAGAAGAAGATCATTCGTATGATCCTGATTTTGAAAAACAGTTTGTCCCAAAGGAACAAAAGGTTGAATTTTCATTAAAAAGGATTCCAAAATCACACTTTACGAATCACACCACAGTCCATGAGAAGTTTCAGATACCAAAGACCAATCAAGTACCCAAAACTTCTACAGCACCGAAGACTCCTACCCCGAAACCCAAACTCAATAAGATGAAACATCATACTGGTGGTAATCATGCTTCTGCACAACCTATATATCACAGGTATTCTAGCTCTCTTAAGCAATCTACAGCTACACCTAAGAACGTCCTAAAGGTATTTAGAGATGATGCTGTTGGAATAGTTAGATATCACGATCAGTATGGTTGGTTTTCTCCCACTTACAAAAAGCAAACACCACCTGCCAAAAAGACCATCAAGAAGAAACCTATCAAGAACACACAGTCTTCCACTAACCTTAAAAATGTTCATGTTTCAGGTCACTTGTGCTTAAATTGTCAAAGTAAATGGGTTCCTAAGGATAGATACTTGCATGCTTCTAGGAAAGTCAAGCTTGATGGGAAATCAACTTTCTGTAAAACAAGAGTGGATAGTTCGTAGACCCAATGCTCTAGATAGATCAAATGCTTCTAGGACTAGTCCATCTTGTTCTCAAACTTTGTAATAACTGCTTTGTTCTGTAATTCGTACCATTACTTTTGAACTATGTTTGTGTGTTTACTTGCTTTCAATAAAATTCCATGTTGAATTGTATGTTTGTTCAGTTGTCTGCTTAATGTTGATGTGTATCTTATGTCTTTGTTCATCTTTCTCCTTTTATTTACTTATCATGTGATTGCATCCCTAACCTCTCATGGACCCAGTCTAAGTGGGTACCTAAAATCTTACTCCCTGATTTTACAGGAATTTCTCATCTGTGTCTGGTATGTCGATTCTGGATGCTTTAGACACATGACTGGTGATAAATCCTTGCTTAAGAACTTTGTTGAACGTTTCATGGGAACGGTTAGATTTGGAAATGATCATCTTGCTCCCATTCTTGGCTATGGAGATATTGTTCAAAATGGCATCACCATAAAACGTGTGTCATATGTTGAAGGTTTGGGCCATAATCTTTTCAGTGTTGGACAATTTTGTGACAATGATCTGCAAGTCCTCTTTAGAAGATATGAGTGTAAAGTTCAAACTGAAGATGGTGTCGATATTCTTACTGGCTCACGAGATAACAACTTGTTCACCATTGATCTCAACAATATTCCATCTCCATCTTCAAATATTTGTCTTCTGTCTAAAGCTTCAGCCCAACAATCTTGGCTATGGCATCGTCGTCTCTCTCATCTTAATTTCCATACAATTAATACCCTTGTTGACAAACAACTGGTCGATGGTCTACCTGATTTCAAGTATGACACAAACCATGTTTGTTCTGCATGTTCCATTGGAAAACTCAAGAGAGCGTCTCATAGACCAAAGAAGCATTTAAGCACTGATGTTCCCCTTCATCTTCTTCACATGGATTTGTGTGGCCCTATGCGTGTCCAAAGCATTCATGCTAAACGATACATTCTTGTCATTGTTGATGATTACTCTCGCTATACTTGGGTCTATTTTCTTCGTGAAAAGAGTGAGGCTCCCCAAGTAATCATTGACTTCATCAAAAGGACACAAGTAAATCTTCAAACCTCTGTTCGAATTGTACGTTCTGATAATGGTACCGAATTCAAGAACGCTACTCTTGGATCATACTTCTCTTCTATCGGTATCTCTCATCAATTTTCAGTTGCACGAACACCTCAACAAAATGGAGTCGTTGAAAGAAGAAATCGAACTCTTGTTGAAGCTGCTCGTACTATGCTTGCCCATTCTAGATTACCACCAAATCTATGGGCTGAAGCCATTGCAACTGCCTGCTTTACTCAAAACAGATCTATAATCAACAAGAGGTTTGACATTACTCCTTATGAAGTCATCAACAAGAGAAGACCAAATGTGAACTATTTCCACATTTTTGGGTGCGTCTGCTATGTCTTGAATGATAGAGACAATCTTGGAAAATTTGAACCAAAAGGTGACGAGGGTTATTTTGTAGGTTATTCAAAAGAATCCATTGCTTATCGTGTCTATAACCGTAGAACCAAAAAAATTGTAGAGAGTATGAATGTTAAATTTGATGAACTCTCTGGAATGGTTCTTGAACAACACGATTCAAGACCCGATCTTCAATGTCCACAAGCTTCCGCTACACAGAACAGAACTTCTGATAAACAGAATTTCTCCAAACCAACCGCTAAGGAGTTAGACATTTTGTTTGAAGAATTTTATCATGATCATCCTCCTACTTTGGTCCAACCCTTGGATTCACCTGAACAATCATTTTCCAATCCATCTCAACCTGAGAGCTCATCAGCTGATCAACAAAGTTCATCTTCTGCCACCTCATCTAATGGATCATCTTCTCCACCTTCGGTCAATTCTTCGTCTACAAATGTATCTTCCCCTGACTCTTCTAACTTGTCTTCAACTCCACAGGATTCTACAGTATTGCCTGCTCAGCAATACTTTCCAGGATCCAATCAATCAACTGATGCTGACTCTGATGAAGCAGAATTTGTCCTACCAGATGAACCAAGCTTTGAGCAAGTAGCTGAACAACATTCTCTAGGCTTTATCAATCCTGATGAAAATAATGAACCTGCTGATCCACTTCCTCACTCAAGGAAATGGTCTCGCTTCATGCTTCCTCATCCTCCCACTCAGATCATTGGGGATCCAAACGCTGGCCCAACCACACGTGTTGCCTCTGCAAATGAATGTTTATTCGTCAACTTCTTGAGCATGGTTGAACCCAGTAATGTCAATGAGGCTCTTCATGATCCGGATTGGGTAAAAGCCATGCAAGAAGAGCTATCTCAGTTTGAGCGCCTTGAAGTATGGAAACTTGTTCCTAATCCCTACACTCATAAAGAACCAATCAAGACAAAGTGGATATTCAAAAACAAGAAAGATGAGAATGGTGTTGTTGTTCGAAACAAGGCTAGATTGGTTGCCAAAGGTTTTTCTCAGCAAGATGGTGTTGATTATGATGAGACGTTTGCTCCTGTTTCCTGCATTGAAGCCATTCGAATCTTCCTGGCTTATGCAGCATTCAAAAACTTTACGGTTTATCAAATGGATGTCAAGTCTGCTTTTCTGAATGGAGTATTGAAAGAAGAAGTCTATGTTGGTCAACCCGAGGGCTTTGTGCATCCTAAGCGTCCAAATCATGTTTACAGGTTAGACAAGGCTTTGTATGGCCTCAAACAAGCTCCTCGAGCTTGGTATGATGCTTTGTCTGCCTATCTATTACAATCTGGATTTAGTAAAGGTACAATCGACACTACTTTGTTCATCAAACGTCAAGGTAGTGACATTCTTTTAATCCAAATTTATGTAGATGACATAATTTTCGGGTCCACAAATCCTAAGTACTGCAAAAACTTTTCTGCATTAATGGTCAAACATTTTGAAATGAGTATGATGGGAGAATTAACATTTTTCCTTGGTCTTCAAGTCAAACAAATGTCAAATGGTATTTTTATCTGCCAAAATAAATACATATCTGACATGTTGAAAAAGTTTGATATGTTTAATTGTCAACCAATTGGTACTCCCATGGAATCTCTAACTAAAATTAATGCTGACCTTAATGGCAAACCTTACAATCAAAAACTTTATCGCAGTATGATAGGATCCCTCATGTACTTAACTGCCAGTAGACCGGACATTATGTTTGCTACATTCATGTGCGCTAGATTTCAGGCAAACCCTATGGAGAGTCATGCTCAATCGGTTAAGCGTATTTTTCGGTATCTTAAGGGAACTATCAACCTTGGTTTATGGTATCCGAAAGATACCGGTTTCGAACTAACCGCCTACTCAGATGCTGACCATGCAGGGTGTAAGTTGGATCGCAAAAGTACTTCAGGTAGTGTGCAGTTTCTTGGAGACAAGTTGGTTGGTTGGTCTTCAAAGAAACAAAATTGTGTTTCCACATCCACTGCTGAAGCTGAGTATGTAGCAGCTGCTAATTGTTGCTCTCAAGTTCTGTGGATGAAGACTCAACTCTCTGACAATGGGTTCCAGTATGACAGAATACCCATCTATTGTGACTCCAAAAGTGCCATTGCAATCTCTTGCAATCCTGTTCAGCACTCTAAAACAAAGCATATTGATGTAAGGTATTGTTAGGACCAGTTCACCTGGAACTGGCCAGTCACCAGTTCACACTTGCCAGTCACCAGTTGCATCTGGAGACTAGTGAAACTGGTGACCAAGATGATTTGTCGAGAAATATATTGAAGTCCAGTTGCACCGTACAGTTAACGCAACTGAAAACTTCCTCCAGTTGAGAACTGACCAAGTTGAAGAAGCATTCCAGTTGAAGTCGAAGACAACAAATGGAAGATAGAGAATGACAATGGCAGCGAAGCCCAGTTGGCATTCTAGTCAGTTACAAACTGGAGACCATCAGTGGAAAGCCCTTACAAAGCTTTACACTGATTACGAGGAATTGACTTATATGCTTTATGTACCATTACCCGGATAATAAGCCTTATCTTATTATTTAAGTATTAAAAGGTACATAAAGGTGGTTATGTAAAGTCACTTTAACATGCGACTTTACACTGCTTTTTAAGGAATTAAATGTTATTCCTTAAATGCTCCCAACCACATTTGTACGGCTAAAGTTAACATCCCAATGTTAACTTTGCCTATAAATACAAGTCATTGCACCACCAAGAATTCAAGTATTCGATCTCACAAAGTTAATTCACAAACTCGAATAACTTCACACTTTGCAAACCTGCAATATTCTTGGTGAACTTGTGCAATCTTCTCTCAATCGCTAAAAGGAACATTTCACAACTTTAAGTGTTTCGATTGCCTTGAGAAATTCCGAGTATAGATCAATTGTATTTCATAGGTTGTTAGGATATTTACATTCGTGTATTATCTTGGTTCCGCATCAACCTTGTAATTTGTTTAATATCAATAAATAAATTACACATTGAAAAATACATATTGTCTCATCAAGTTATCTTACAAGTTATTTGTATTATTGCATTGTTCTTTACTTATTGTCTTTTATATAAGTAATATATCTAGAACTTGGTATATACACACTGCAACTGGTCGTCTCCAGTTCAGTGCATATATTGCAAAGTAACTCCAACATCGACATAGAGGTGTCTTCAGTAGTACCATCTAACGAGTTGGGACTTACAGGTATCACTTCATCAAAGATCATGTTGAGAAAGGTAATATTGAACTGTACTTTGTCCCAACTGACTACCAACTTGCAAACCTCTTCACAAAACCTTTGGATGAACAAAGGTTCAATTTCTTGAAAACCAAGTTGGGTATGCTTGATCTACAAACGTAAATGCTTCCTTGCCATGTATTCTGTGTTTATTTTCCTGGTTAAACCATTGATGTGTGCTTGTTTGCTCTTACATGCAATGTTTGAGGGGGAGAACAAGGGTAGAATGCATGATTTTAGGGTGAGTTTGTAGAATTTATCTGAGTCTGCATGTTCCTAGGGGGAGTTTGTATATATCTTTACTCATTGTATGTCCTTTGAGAAATTCTCATTCCTTGCTTCATTTTTTTTATGTCCTTAAAACCCTTTTTCCTTAAACTTTTCTAAAATCCTTAAACCTTTTTCCATTAAATTTCCCAAAAAAAAAAAAACCGGGTTTGACCCGGTTTGACCCGAAAACCGGAAGTCATACCCGGGTCTGACCACTATTTATAGCCGGATCTGACCTTCCTTTGACTTCCTTCGAAATTTTTCTAAGTATTTTTAAATCTTCTCTATTACCGGTTTTCTCTCAATCAAATCCGGCTTTCCGTTTTTCAAAAACTTTTCCAAAACGAAAACCGGTTTTACATAATAATTTCTTCATCCCATATTTTGAATACCGGATTTAGTTCTTCAATTCTTCATTACCGGATTTCAGGTATTTTACTCTCTATTTCCGGTTTTCATTTATTTATTCAGTATTTCCGGTTTTCATGTTTCTTGTCCAAAAACCGGCTTTTAGTATTTTCTTTACTAAAACCGGTTTTCATTCCTTAAAAGTATTCTTTGTGCTTATCTTTCCAGGGGTGATCTATTTGTGTCTTTCTGATTTGTTTTTTATTACTTGTCATTCATTACAGCAGGTATAACCTCTTTTTCGATATTGTCATTTCATAATACTTCATTTATATGTATATGCTTTGATTTGATAATATTCGTACGTACTTTAAATTACCTTAATTGCTTGAATAAATATGAATGCATGAATTTTTTGTCTGTGATTGTTTGATATTGTGATTGCCTGTTCCAAACAAGTGCATCGATACTTGGAATCAATCCAAGTATCTTGATGCTTTGTTAATACCGGTTTTCGAAAACCGGTTTCAGTTATTTTGTAAATCATCTTTCTTATACAAGTTATTTCTTCACAAATACCGGTTTTCCAACTAAAATTCATTTTTAAGTATATGAAAACCGGGTTTTACATAACTTTTTCGGAAAACCGGATTTCATAACTTTTCCTGAAAACCGGTTTTTCATAACTTTTTCTGAAAACCGGTTTTAACATAACATTTTCTGAAAACCGGTTTTCCTTCACAATTTCCTAAAACTCTTTTATAAAACCGGTTTTTCAATTTTTTTTTAAGAAAATTTTTCATATTTGATCAACCAACAAAATCTCATTTTTTGTCAAGGTTGATCTTTCATGAAACCTTTCTTATACCAACTTTGTAAGTCAAATACTCTTTCTTGAACAAAATTCCATGTTCATTGATCTGTCTGACTCCACAAACATTTGTCCCTATATTTCAGTAAAACTGTGCTTAGTTTTTTTCCAAAACCTATCTCTCAGCTTACTTAGGATGCAAGGTATCGAACGCCTTGATGTACTACCTTTGTGTGTCTTTTGAAAACTGAGTGATAGAACCTGTTTGATGTATCTTTAATTTCTTAAAATTCTTTTCAATCTTACATTGGTTTTCCCCAAGAAGCAAGGTATCGAACGCCTTGTTGTACTGCCTTCGCATCTTCTGTGAAAAACAGTGTACGATTAAAATCTTTTTGAGTAAATTAACCTTGGAAACAATGTTTCCCATTCGTCTTCTTCTTAACCGCATAATGAATTTCCTCAGAGATGGTGCTACAGAAAATATGCCTAACAACTATCAGTTGATCATACCCTTTTCATGTCATCATGGGATAATTCCGGTTATGCTTACATATCATCCTCTATATCATGTCTTGACTGTAACTGCTCCGGGTATAGAAGAGGAACTGTTGTTTCAACTGTGGCGAACCATTGAGTATATCTTACCAAGAGGAAGATCGAGCACACCTTACTTTCAATTTGAGCTCCTAACAACTGATGGATCAACTCAAGTGTTCACATTTACACTTGAAGACTTCAGAAGAGTGATAGGCTTTCCCACAGCAAATTCTCGCGAGGGAGCCACATAATTTGTTGATCCACCTCCAGTTCGTGAGATGCTTGAATGAGTCAGAGAACTGGGATATAATGGTCCTCTCAACTCTATCGGTGCATTCAAGAAGAAAAATCTTCACCGATTGTGGTATCCGCTTTGCTCGATCATCAATTATTGTTTATCGCCTTCAAGAAAAGGACAAGAGGCGATCACATCCCAAACACTGACTTACCTGTTTGCTATCGCATACGATGTTTCATATCGACTTTGCTGCAGTTGCTTGGGATCATCTTAGACAGAATGTCAAAGGGAAGTACAATGCTACAAAGAAATATATCCCTTTCATCCGTTTCCTGACAGTCATTCTTCAGGGGATACTTAACTCTCATGACAACATCCAACGATTTCCTGCCTCCCACCGAATTCGCTTTCCTCGCTATCAAACTGTTTATGGAAATTCTGGAGTTGAAAATATTCCTTTTATGCCTATTCCTGCTTCGCTTATTCGCTTGGTGCCCCATGAGGATAGTGACCTCATGAATTACAGAGTGTTTTTAGGAGGGGGTATGGCTGCTCAACACCGAGAGCCGCCTACCGCTCCCCCGCATAGGTCGCCTAGTGAGGGTAATAGGTCTAGGAAAAGAAAAGAGGGGTTAGTAGGGGAAGAGGCACCAAGCTCATCTGCTCAATCCTCATCAACTTCCGCTCCACCGAAAAAGAAACAAAAAACCCATCACAAATCAAAATCAAAATCCAAATCAAAATCGAAAACACTTCTTCGTGATGAACCATCACCTCCTCATGATCAATCCTTTGAAATTCCTTCTCCTTTCACTTCATCTTCATCAGAATCTCATTCATCTTCTTCATCTCAGCATAAATCCAAGAAAATTAGCAAAGTCAGATTCAAATATTCAAAAACTCTTCCACCGATTGAGGAAGAGGTTACTTTAGAATCTCCGGAGAGAAAAGGTGGATTGGAGGGAGGGGTTGAAAAACAAATTGGAGAGAATGAGCGGTCCGGGCTAGGTAAAGGGCATAAAGAAAATGTTGGCCCTCCGATAGTTGAACCACTTATTCGCTGGGATGACGACCTTAGGATAGAAGCCGAGGACTCCCCACCCTCGCATATTTCACCTCCTCGCCGCTCTGGATCCTCTCCACAGGATTCAGACGCATCATTGCACAGGCACCAGCCACATCCACTATCGATTCCTCATTCGGAGGAGGACGATATTGAAGCTGCGGAGACTCTTGCCTCTCTCCCGACTTTTCTTGATAACACAATTGAGTCTAGATCGCCAATTAGGTCACTAGATCAAGAGCACGCACGTCCTTTGGACGCTGCCAGAACATACAGAGAATTGGTTCGTGAACCTTTTCCAGGACCGTATGGAATACCTGTCGGTGCCATCATCAAACAAGCACTGAATACAGTAGCTGAGGAGGGAAGGTTTGAGGAGGTTAGGCTCGCCTGGCTTCCTCCTAGCCCATCTTCCAGTTCAACGGGCAATCCAGAGGATCCCGGAAGTCCCACCTACCGGAACATTGTGCTGTGCGTTCGCGCAAAGCCAATTCGTTCTGCAACAACCAATGTAGAGCTTTTGCTACATAAATCACTGGGAAGCCCTGTTGGTTCACAGCCTTCAGGCCGCACTGTAAACCTTTCGGAGCCTACAGTTGCGACAACATTATCTACGTCGGTCATTCCTTCCTCTTCCACTAAACCGCCGCCAACCGAAGCGCTCCAAAAAGTTAAAGGCAAAGCCATTGCCGCTCCTGAACCATCTGACAGTGATAAGTCTGACAGTCCTCCTGCAGCTGTTGAACGCTTAAATATTCCATATGATCTTGAAGAGTGTGCCAACATCATCGCCCTTGACGCTGCAGGTCTTCTCCACACTAAAAGAACCCAACCTCAACCTCCACCAAACATCCCTCATAACTCACCGTCACCTTCTCACTCATCTTCGTCATCATCATCTTCTGATAAAAATTCTAAGTCTGGATCCGCACATGCTCCTTCTCCTAGACATACTCGCCTGGCGGAAATTTATAATGATTTATATGCCCATCTCATCTCTCTCGATGATCAAACCGATTCATTTGACAAGGCTATTCTTGCAACCCTCCAAGCTCGCTATGATCACCAAAACAGGATAAATCTTTTAAAGCAGCAAGCCGAACAAGATAAGTTTGTTGCCGAAGCAGCACTTGAAGCGGCTCAGAAAAGAATAGTTGAACTTGAGGCCACTTGCAGGCAGGCCGTTGTTTTACAAAGACGTGATGATCATGATGATCAAGATCACCACGAGGGGGAGAATATGGATGAAGATGCTGCTAATGTAAGAACCAGTGCTACTACTGAGATTATAGAGGACACAGATGTTGGTGAAGATGCACAATCAAAAGATCCTCCTCAAGATGTTGATATTGTAGAGCACGTGGTTTATAATGATGAACACGCAGAATTAGTTTGTATTGATGAATCTTTGATTCGGGCCAGTGCCGTTACTGATGTTGTTTTTGGAACAGATTTTCGTGATGATGCGCACTTTCAAGGATTACCTCGGGATCCCTTAATTATTGGCGAAGATTTTGGTGAAACAGAGTTCCCTGAGTATGACCCTAGAGATAATGATCCAAGAGACGATAATGATTCCTCTGATGATGATGATGTTCCCCCAGGCTTTGATACCTACCAATCTATTCCTCAACCAAACCCTGCCCTCAACTAAATGAACCTTCATAACCTAATCCACCACCTTAACAACCCTCATCTCCAAAATATCACCAGAGCTCCTATTGTTCGAATAAATGATGGTGGTTTCAGAAAGAATGTTGAAAGAAAGATTGATTATCTCATAATACCAACCAAACTCTTCAAATCCACTAAATTCCTTAAAGAAAAAGCTTATGAGATCTTCTCAAAGGAACAAGGGTTGGTAAAAATCGATGTAGATGAATTACGGGCAAGGAGAGCTTATGATGTTGACCACCAAAGGGAAAAATACTTAAAGGATCTCGTAGAAGCCAAAAGCCATAAAGCTAACAAAGTGTGGAAGAATCAGTTCAAATTGAAGATTGTAGAGGTTGTCAGCATTCACTTCAAAGAATGGCGTAATCCCGGGTTTGCAAGACCCCCTGGCTTGATCTGGTTAATAGTGAGACGTGATGATAACCGTCGGTATATGTTTGGAGAAGCCAGGTTCAATCTGCTGTCTGCTGATGATCTCATTTTTCTCCTCCATCACTTTGCTTGCAGACTTATTCAGCCTGATCCAGAGAATCATGAAGCCTACTATGCTGTTAAGAGATATTTGGATAGTCTTGTTTTGAGTCAAACTCAAAAAGACTTCCAATTGGCGGTGGAAAATAAAAGAAAGAAAGTGAACCTCACCTTGCCTAACCATAGAATTCAGGGAATCAACCTCGAGAACTTCAACACTGGAGCTATATTTGATAATCCACGAGGGTTTGTATTTGAAAGTGATCAAGGGCATAAGATTTTTATAAGACTAGACGAACTCTCCAAGTATTCTAATGGCACACTGATGCAATGTTTGGCTGTTTTTGAAAGTCTTGCTGAGTTCGAAGAGTCAGTAAAGGAAAAGAAGCGGTTGATGAAAGTTATTAAAAGGATCAAGGCAAGATTGGATCACAGAGATAGAACAAGACAGATTATTGAGGCTAGGCTTCCAAAAGAAAGAAAAGGAGTAATTCATGTACCAGAAGGTACTTGGGTCAGATATTCTCCTAACAATGAACAAGGTCCCCATAACATGCCTCCAGTTGATTTTGCCGATAACATCATTGAACCACCTAATCGCCCTGAAGATCCAAAGTACCATTTTGTCCTAAAGGGGGTAATGCTGTAACAACCCTCAATTTCCGCCTAGGACAATTTACCTAGACTTATCTAAGCATTTATCCTTAGAGGCTTCTTGAGAGAATTAGCCTCCTAGACATTAAGACATAGTGATACTTTCTCTCTAGGTCAATGGAATGCCCAAAGATAGCTAGTTATCTTAGAAATGCCAACACATAAGACAATCTTATAGGAATGTAACCATAATCAATCAAGCCAACTTCAAGAATATGTAAAGTAACAACTTTATAATTATTCAATCCAACAAACAAGTACCTATGTATCCAAAATATAATCAATAACTCAAATAATAGAAGGTACATTAAGAAATTTTATAAAGTTTAGTACCAATATATATATATATATACACGAAATACATACATACATACACTTATATCTTGCAGAGCTAGCATTTGCACTTAACACATATATATATATATATATATATATATATATATATATATATATATATATATATATATATATATATATATATATATATATATATATATATATATATATATATATATATATATATATATATATATATATATATATATATATATATATATATATATATATATATATATATATATATATATATATATATATATATATATATATATATATATATATATATATATATATATATATATATATATATATATATATATATATATATATATATATATATATATATATATATATATATATATATATATATATATATATATATATATATATATATATATATATATATATATATATATATATATATATATATATATATATATATATATATATATATATATATATATATATATATATATATATATATATATATATATATATATATATATATATATATATATATATATATATATATATATATATATATATATATATATATATATATATATATATATATATATATATATATATATATATATATATATATATATATATATATATATATATATATATATATATATATATATATATATATATATATATATATATATATATATATATATATATATATATATATATATATATATATATATATATATATATATATATATATATATATATATATATATATATATATATATATATATATATATATATATATATATATATATATATATATATATATATATATATATATATATATATATATATATATATATATATATATATATATATATATATATATATATATATATATATATATATATATATATATATATATATATATATATATATATATATATATATATATATATATATATATATATATATATATATATATATATATATATATATATATATATATATATATATATATATATATATATATATATATATATATATATATATATATATATATATATATATATATATATATATATATATATATATATATATATATATATATATATATATATATATATATATATATATATATATATATATATCTAAATAACTATATATATATATAATTAATAAATCCAATACTTGTATAATTAAAATTTACATAATCTAACCATCACTACATAACTTGATTAAAACACACCCACATTTTGAACTTAGACACCATTTTGGACCAAATACACTTCCACCACAACTCCACCACTTGAACTAGCCAATGAGAATCACCACACCACCCAACTTGACCAATGAGCATCCTCCCAACCCATTATTTTCCCCTCTCTCACGGCCATACACTCCCACACACACACACTCATTTCATTTTTGGTAAAACTCAACACACACACATCTCAAAACTTCCTCTCAACTTATCTTCACACTTTCTTCTTCATTTTCGGATCTTACAAGGAGAAATGGAGCTCAAATCTAATATAAACTATTGTAATAATAATCTTTCTTGTTAATTTATCATTTAAGGTCAAGTATGGAGTCATTTGGGGGTCTTGGATGTCACGAAAATTCTGCATAAAATCATCTACAAAACCGAGTTCATCAAGGTTGATTTACAAACTCTTTAACTAGTTTATCTTCTCCAATGTTCTTCTATCAAAGTTCTTTATAAAAACTCATGTTTTTCTTCACTTTCTTCTTGATTTAAACTCAATGAGGGCAAAGTTGATAGATCCTTATCTCACATGTTCATGCATGTTGAAATCAAGAGAAAGGATTCAAGGATTCAACATAAACAAGACCCAAGAGTTAGTAGTTGTAAGATTTGATGCTAAAAGGGTTTAAGGCTTTGATTAAATCAGATTTTTGATGAATATTATGAGATTATATTCTGTGATTTTTCAATAAAAAGGAGTTTTCAAAAAGGATGTAAAAGATTATAGCTTACTTATATGTATAATGGTTAGATCTTAACATGCATGCATTAGATTTGTACTAGTTTAATCTTGTTAGGAGTTTGGATTTGAGATGGATCTTTGGATGATGATTGATGATCTTGAAATTGTTTGAAATCTGTATATTTGATGTTAGGAGGTACAAAATAAAGTGATAATCTTGTTAGTGGTAATTTAGAGGCTAAAACAAGCAACCAACACCATTGGTGGGTTGTGTTAACCAAAACACTTCCTGACAGAATCAGTTTTCTGTCTTGGGACGGATAAACGGAGCATGTGAAGGCATATTCAAGAAAAACTTTCAAAATAAAAGTTGTATATGAACGAGTTAAGTTTAACCACCAACTAGAATCACCCAAAAATACTGAACAGAACAAAAGATATGATTTTTCTAATAAAACTGGTCAAAACTGCATTTTTGTCTGAATATTTTATCAACTTTAACAATTGTTATCTCCTAATCCATAGGGTTACAGGAGGCCAAACGTGGTGAAAAGTAAGTTTAATGTGTCCTAAACTTAAAATAAAATCATGGAATTTTTTATTAGGAGCACAACCCAAAGGACTTTTATAAAACATTTGGGTATGCAAAACAGTGACTGTTTTGACCACTTCCATTTATAAAAATATTTAGAGGTAGTAAACATTAATTAAAAATTAAGCCAAAATTTATACAACAAGTAGACACATATAGGATAATGTATAAAAATCAGGAAAATCCAAATAATTATATTTAACCCCGAATTAGTGGCTAACATTTCATAAATCTGATGTATAAAAACAGAAAATCTGAAAGGAAACTAACCATTTGTATAATGGGCTAAGAACCCACTAAAGACCATAATGGGCTAACCCGGCCCAAATAATAAACCCATTGGACCATAAATCAGTAGGCCCATTTGGCCCAATAAACCATATTGCCCAATAACCAATATAACCCATTAAGCACATAACCCAATTAAGATTAAGCCCAACAACTAATGTAAGCCCAAAACATTGAAAAGCCCATAACACTTAGGCCCAAAAGATGATAATCCATAACACTTAAACGACAAATCCAAATAATTTTAATACACATCGAGGAGTATGTGAGTTTGAAAGATAAGCGAAACCAAAGTAACCCAAACGATAATTAACTGGAATGGACATAAGTAATTACGTTAACCAAACTATAAAGTGATATCACAAATGCTAATTCGTATTAAAAATCGGTTACACATCCAATGATGAATAAGAATAACATAACTTAACATGACATTTCTATATGATAACCTAAGATGCCAAACGAAACCACAAATGAAGGCAAGTTACCGAAATTCTAACAACTTATAACTACATGTATAATGAAAGTGACATTTTACACCATCAATCTCTGCAACCAAAAAGATGCGAATATTAGCAAAATACACTTGGATCCCATAATTGATAACTACATCATGAAAGTGGCATTTCTAAGTGATGGCTTAAGATAGGAACTTACGTATATTAGTCCTCTCGTAGGGATAGTCTTGGCTTTGAAATGTGGTTGAGGACCCCGATGGAATACATGATCAAGGAAGCGATAGATGGAAAGTACCCATTTTGGATAAATGAATATAATATGCGGCATATCAAGGTGAGTCATAGCCCCCTTTCAAACTCTTTTATATGTTTTACTTGCGGGGTGAAAAGCATGATTAATTAAAATGACTTTCTCTTATGAAATGATTCTTTGAAATAATGATAATGATATGGGAGTTATATTGTATGTTCAAACGTGTTATATGTTATATGATGAGCTTGAGTACTGTCAAACGGTGGTCCCCTGTACACTACTATTAACTCATTGAGGCCTGTAGTTAGAGGGTTGTGCAACTAGGATTCGTCCCCTCACTCACCAAGATGACAGCGGGTTGACTGGCCGCCTTTGTGGCCGCCCTCATCTCCGGTCTGCCTAGGGGTGCTCTAATCTACTTATATATTATTGGTCGTCTCCATGGCACGACCCATTTGTTATCATTATTATTATTGCACGTGATTGACAGCATGTGCTTCTGTTATCATATCTTCGGGACATATTATCATTATTATTATTTGGACGTGAAAGGGTGTTAGTAGTGGCTCAAGCACAAACTCATCAAATTATGCCTTTGGCTAAATATTATTGATATTATTTATGGTTGGATATTATGGATTGAACATACGGTTTGGGTATTGGACCTTATATGGAATCTTGAAAGTTGTTGAACTTGGAGATATTGAAATATTGATGACCGAATGGTTTTGGTATGATGTATGATTAATCGATTGATATATTTTTCTCTCACGATAAATTTGACAAATGAGAACTTTATAATTTACCATGGATTCTCAACTCTTTGAAATGACGTTATGGTATTTTGAAAACTTGATGGTTTGATATGGGAATTTTTGTCGGTCATGTGGTTTGGGTGAATTGATATGAAATAATATGCTTTCTAAGTTTTGAAATGGATATGTAACGAGATTTACTTGCAAACCTATGCACTCACCAACTACGTTTTCGTAGTTGACACTTTTTCTTCATGCTTTTCAGGAATTAGCATAAGCTTTGAGGAATTATATGCATCATGATTGTTTGCATTGCACTTTGGAGTCAAAGATCAAACCTTGTGATGGGCAATGGAATCCGCCGTGATCATTGTAGTATATCACCTCATGTATTTGTTATTTGTTTCGTGGACTCAATATCCAAGTACGGTGGACGCATTGTACTTGGGGATTGGTTCACATGCTTATGCATTGTAAATTGTTTTATTAAATAAAGCTATGGTGAGTGTTTATCTATTATCCTTTGTTTTGAATACTCGACTTTCTGTACATCTCATTGTTCCGCCTTAGTTGGGGTGTTACACATTCAAGCTACTAAGGCACCTCCGGGATTTCAGCAGATTGATTAGTTGACTTATATTGTATAATATTGATTAGTTGATGTATTCTTTAATTGATTTATAGTTGATGTATATTTTGACTTATAGTTATTATTATGCATATACTTGATGTTTCATTATTTTATTTTATTTTTACTTGGCTTATTTCTTATTATGAATATCTTCATCAAAAAAAGAAAATATAAATACACATAAGTTACAAAAACAATAAAACAAAGAAAAATAAATTGTTCATAAACAACTACAAATATCAACTAAGCATCATTATCGTCCATATCATCGTCTTCATCATCAGCCAAATTTACGCTGAAATGAGAAGACTGCGCGCCCGCCTGAGGAGGAACAGGAGCCTGTGCATAACCATCAAAGTTAAATAAGCCATCGATCCAGGATTGGCTACCCTCTGGACTTGTGTTCAGGTCGAACTGGGTATGTGGCTGGCTCCCCTGGGCCTGATGAGGCTGACTCCACTGGGCCTGATGAGGCTGGCTACCCTGTCCCTGTGTCAGATGCGTATAGTCATACGCCTGGGAACCTTTAATACTCTTGAATTCGAAACCCTAATACCCAAAACACCTTCGACTGCTGTAATTGTCAGACTACTACTCTCTCCTTTCTGTAAATTTGATGAGATCTTCTTATGCCAAGATAGGGTATAGAAGGTACTCCTGATTTCCCTCCAAATTTTTGCCGCCAAAATATGTTCTCATGAAACTTTCAATTCCATGTAAACTTTGGATATCATGATCATAGGAAGAATTTGATAATTCCTAAAAATTTTCGCCAAATCCGCGTCGACAACGGATGAAAATTGACCTAAAATTTTTCGAACGCTACCAAACTTCAAATCTTCATAATTCATCCCATTTTAAGACCCTGGGCAAAATTTATTTTTCCCGCTAAAGCATTTCATAACAACTCATAACAACTCAAAGCATTTCATATCATTTCACATCATATCATAACGTCACATATCTTTGGGGTAGCATTTCAGGCTTCAATATGCATATACATAGCCCATATCACCTCCCGTGTAATCCGGATTAACCATAAGTAAACAAGATAACATTTAGGAAAGTTATTATATGAAAACTATGTTTTTGTTGAACCCTCAGCGTGTCAAATTAGTGTATCTTACCTCGTAGATGCGCACAACAAATGGTAACTAAGCTACCGTGCAAAGCAAGTATTCCCGACTACCTATAATCATTAAGCGACCATTAAATGAGCTAAACAATACTCACTCAATTATGGTCATAACTAAGGCCTAAACACCTATAAACATGTCCCATTATAAATTAGACTCTCTCACGATTCCGTGGATATCTCATTTGTCAAAATCGGAGTTACCCGGTTTGAAAGTTACGACTATTTTATAAAAACTGAGTAGTTTGCATTCTGGACTTGTGATGCGACATGACCACCATGGTCACGACATGACCTCTAACCAAAAACCCAATTCTTTCCACCTCTGTAATTTGGATGCGACATGACCATCTTGGTCACGACATGACCACCTGCGGGTTTGCTCAATTTCGCATGTTTTTCACTCCGAAACGAATCCAAACACACCCAAGGTTAATCCCATGACTTATACACTTAAAATTGACCTTGTTTAAGGTTCAATTGATGACTTGATGCCACCAATTGTAACACCCGTTTCGTAAAAATATGGATTTCCAAAATTTTCGCCTAACGGCGTCAATAAAGCGGAAACAGTTTATTAAAAACCTCAACCAATGAAAACAGTTGAGAAACATAAGTGGTGTTACTAATAGCATCAAATCAGTAATAAAAGAAATCCATAAGATTGCCCAACATAAAGCAACCATAACATAGTCATTACAATAGTTCCATAAAGGAAATCATTAACATTAAGTCTATGCGAAGTTATTGGGTAAACTAAAGCCATCTTGATCATCTACCCATCTCTCGCCAAAGCTTCACACGACATCTCACTGCTTAACCTGAGGGGTGTCAACACATAAGAAGAAACAAGTGTTAGCTATAAAGCTAAGTAAGATAACACCAGGTTTAAGCAAAACATTTCATCCATTAAACACGTCACTTTAAAACATTACGTCATTTGATTTAGGCATTTATATCACCACATAACGTATCCATATCACATATAAGCATAGAGTCCATGACCCTAAGTGTGCCTAATCAATTTCGTCATTTCATCTCATCTCATTAATTTGTGACTAGGTCACCGTTAAGTTGTAACCGAAGTTACCGTTAAGGAAAGACAATGTCGATCCATGAGTAGCACGTTATGTTCACGACATTAGGTGGGTCATCAGGCCACCCGAACTACTCGCCACATATGACTTGTTGCAAGGAGCCACCCGAGCAACCATTTTAACGTACCCTCCCACATACGGGCACTACGTACTCTCCCACATGCGAGCACGACGTACTCTCCCACATACGACACGGTTTATAGCACGACGTACTCTCCCACATACGAGCACGGTTTATACGTACCTATTACCACCGCCAGGCACGGGTTATGCATAACTCTTAACGTCTAATTAGCTCAAGCATTTACCACGTTTAGTTTAGGTTTCCACATTAATCCTAAACTAATCCACATCTATCATCTTTTTCACGTTAGGGCCCTTAAAACGTGCACGTGTCATGGCAACCTAAAAAGGTCTAGTGTTCTAGATGAACAAGCCACATATACATGCACATATCATCATTACATCATATCATTAACCACCGTTCATCATAACATATCATATCATAAACGTATTTACGGGGAAGCATTTTAGGCATAGGCATCGTCATCTTTAATCCCCGAATACCTCCCATATCAACCCAACCACAATATAGGTTATACATTACCGTTTGGAGGTTATAGTTTATGAAACTATTTTTGTTGCACCCTCAGCGTGACAAAAGTAGTGTATCTTACCTGGTAGTAGAATGTGCGCGCAACAAAAGCTAATAGTGCTTAATAGTAATCCCCGACACCTATCGTACATTAATATATGAAATATAAGTCATTTGGGACCTTAAATGGACTTGCAAACGAACTTAGTTTTGTTCTTACGAACTTAATCCCAGAAAACGAACTTAACTGTTTTCTGATAACAAACGAACTTAGTTTTGTTCTTACGAACTTAATCCCAGAAAACGAACTTAACTGTTTTCTGATAACAAACGAACTTAGTTTTGTTCTTACGAACTTAATCCCAGAAAACGAACTTAACTGTTTTCTGATAACAAACGAACTTAGTCTTCTTTTACGAACTTAACGAAAACGAACTTAGTTTTGTTCTTACGAACTTAATCCCAGAAAACGAACTTAACTGTTTTCTGATAACAAACGAACTTAGTTTTGTTCTTACGAACTTAATCCCAGAAAACGAACTTAACTGTTTTCTGATAACAAACGAACTTAGTCTTCTTTTAAACGAAAATCCCACAAACGAACTTAAAGTTCGTTTTGAACCTCAGCTGAACCAGAAAACGAATTTCATCTTATTT
Organism: Erigeron breviscapus; assembly: GCA_034093135.1. NCBI lineage: Eukaryota > Viridiplantae > Streptophyta > Magnoliopsida > Asterales > Asteraceae > Erigeron > Erigeron breviscapus. The sequence continues at coordinate 205,972,126 of CM067167.1, read as the reverse complement.
TCGTCCAGAAATCATAAAACGACTTTGTTCTTCATTTTTCCAGAAATCAATCGACTTAGGCTTCACCCAAAACATGTTTTTGACATTGTTAAACATATTTTGATCATAATGATCGATTACAAACTCGTTTGATGTCGTTTTGATCATTAATTTGCTTAAACATATTATGAACCCTAATTTATTAAAACTCCTTTATAAAATCAGGTTTAATCCTTTATAAAACATCATTAGATCTGAAAATATCGACAACAAATCATTGATTACCTGTACGAATGACAGCCAATCCGATTCAATGCAAAACACACGATTTGATTGACCAAAACTTGAATATTATGCTTAAGAATTCAAGAGAGAATTGAAGGAACTTTTGTATTTGTTTTAATTATGATTAATGGCTGCAAAATTAACCTAGATTAGGCTAATCCCAAGCCAAACCCGTTTTTAACTTTTCAACTTTGGCAAAATTGGTCCCTGGACTTCATATTGACTTTATTTCGCTTAAAAACACCTATTGGGGATACCTATAACACACTAAAGCACTTTCGCACACTACAAAGGCCTTTTACACATCATTAAGTCCACTTTATTGTCACTCATTAAAGGTAATTAAATCTCACATATAGGGCACATAAACATTAAATCTCCTAGAGACTTAACGGACACGTAGTGTTGACTTAACGACTCAAGCCAACTGTTAATTAAAAAGTTTGGGATGTTACAATTACCTCCCCTTAAGAGGATTCCATCCTCGGAATCGCTTCAACATCAAATAGGTGAGGTTAGTTCCCCCGCATTACGGACTCGGTTTCCCATAATCAAACTTTCTCTAAGAGTATGCCTCCATTTCGCAAACACAAGGTCAATTTGCTTCATACGAAGCTTATTTACTTAAGCCAAGAATCTTAAACGGCTCATCTACAATCACTTTCTTAGCACCAATGCTCCCATCTTCCAATGGAGTCACATTGGTTTCATCATCAAGGCATATGTTCAATAACACTCACGAAAGTACTATGGATGTCATCTAAAAGCAATACACAAGCACATATCATATATCTTCTAGAGTTTACCCTTTTTTATGAAGATCAAACACAAGACTTAACGGACACGTAGTGTTGACTTAACGACTCAAGCCAACTGTTAATTAAAAAGTTTGGGATGTTACAATTACCTCCCCTTAAGAGGATTCCATCCTCGGAATCGCTTCAACATCAAATAGGTGAGGTTAGTTCCCCCGCATTACGGACTCGGTTTCCCATAATCAAACTTTCTCTAAGAGTATGCCTCCATTTCGCAAACACAAGGTCAATTTGCTTCATACGAAGCTTATTTACTTAAGCCAAGAATCTTAAACGGCTCATCTACAATCACTTTCTTAGCACCAATGCTCCCATCTTCCAATGGAGTCACATTGGTTTCATCATCAAGGCATATGTTCAATAACACTCACGAAAGTACTATGGATGTCATCTAAAAGCAATACACAAGCACATATCATATATCTTCTAGAGTTTACCCTTTTTTATGAAGATCAAACACAAGACTTAACGGAACTCCATGTTGACTTAACGACTCAAGCCAACTGTTAATTAAAAAGTTTGGGATGTTACAATTACCTCCCCTTAAGAGGATTCCATCCTCGGAATCGCTTCAACATCAAATAGGTGAGGTTAGTTCCCCCGCATTACGGACTCGGTTTCCCATAATCAAACTTTCTCTAAGAGTATGCCTCCATTTCGCAAACACAAGGTCAATTTGCTTCATACGAAGCTTATTTACTTAAGCCAAGAATCTTAAACGGCTCATCTACAATCACTTTCTTAGCACCAATGCTCCCATCTTCCAATGGAGTCACATTGGTTTCATCATCAAGGCATATGTTCAATAACACTCACGAAAGTACTATGGATGTCATCTAAAAGCAATACACAAGCACATATCATATATCTTCTAGAGTTTACCCTTTTTTATGAAGATCAAACACAAGACTTAACGGAACTCCATGCTTGCATCACCTATATACAAGTGGCAAGCTTCACCACGCGCACATACTCATGAGTAACGAGAAGAAGGAGCATTTTTATCAACTAGTCTTCAACGACTCATATCACATCATTGCCCTTAGGGGTTATAAACAACTTCGTCACATAATCCATAGTCATCATAAGTACATTTCTGCTTCAAAATAACCGATTGTTGCATCTTTCCATATTGCGTTCGGTGCTCAGGTTTGACTTGAGTACAAGTCACACATTTTTGTACACACACTATCACATCACTCTTGATATTTGGCCGTCATAAAATGGGTTTCAAATCAGCATACACCCTTGTACAACCTGGATGGATATAATATCAGGACCTATGGGTCTCTTCAGCTTTGCATAGCCAAACTCATTGAACTTCTTACATAGTCTTTTCTACTTTCACTTTACCTTTCATCCGTTTCGTCATTTCTTTGATTCAATCTTTAAATCAAAACAAGTAATCACCTCATTTCTTCAACCTTCATAAGTAGTACACACATTACATTCAGCGAAGACTATTCATTTGGCGGATAAGACCTTCCGACACATATCCTTATTTAAACTTTTGATGCATAACATATCTTACTAATAGCTCTCTTTTTTGACTCAAAGCATCCGCCACGACATTAGCTTTACCCGTATGGTGCTTGATTTCACATTCATAATCTCTAAGTAATTCCATCCATCTTCTTTTATCTCACATTCATATACGTCTAAGAAAACACATATTGTAAGCTCTTATGATCAGTGAATAGAGTGCACTTAGTGCCATATAAGTAGTGTCCCCACAACTTCAATGCAAAGACAACTTCAGTAAACTCTATATCATGAGTGGGGTAATTCTTCTCATAAGGCTTCATCTGACGTAACGCGTAAGCAATGACTTTGTCTCAATGCATATGATCACAACCCAAAAACATCTATGTCCTCGGGTAAGAATAAAACAGGAGCTTTACGTAACTTCTTTTTCATACATCTTTTCCTTCATGTCCAACGTAACGGTGCGGTTGTTCACCAAGAATAAGCATTCATGGACAACCTGCCTACTAAGGGCTCGTATCATATCAATACCTTCAGCTTCCTACCCAACCTTGTCTCTTAGTCCATGATAACGTGACTCCTCACTTCCGTTAAAGGATCATTAAACAATCATTTTGTAACAAAACTTTCGGTGTCTAGTCTTGGCTTTTAACCCTATCACACGTCAACATATAAAATTTACTACACCTCGTATCATAATAGGTCATATCACAATTCAGGCGGCATCCAAGTAAGCATGTCACCATGGTTCATAAGCCTCCTCAAGTACAACTTTTGGTCATTTCAGTCTCGGATACCGAAATCTTACTTTTATACGTATTGCTTCATGATGATTTATCTCGTCTCTTCTGTCTATGCTCCAATTCTACTACATTCTTTGTCTCAAAGAACATTACCTTGAGGTGATTTGCCGTAGTCAATCACTCACCATAACCTTGCAACCACGGACTTAGCTAATAATTAGAACTTTGTTCCCTTCAACATTGAGCGTCAGCAGCTCCCTTAACTTTTACTCACTTTTGACGAATTTAAAACTAAGCCTCTTCGAGTTGAAAATCTTAATAACGCTCTTTAAGCAAACATAATGTTCTTCATCATACTTAGAATGGGCAAGATTTTCATTGTTAAACGTAATGACTAAACGTTCTAGAGAAAACCTTAGGCTTGATTCCTTAACTTCATACACAACAAGGACTTTCGTTATCATGAAGGTATTTAGAGAAACTTAATAGGATCATTATGAGGATAGAAATAACTTTAGCAGGACTTTCATCATCAACAAATGGTAGCAAAATCATAAATCTATCTTATACAAAAGAAATACATCCCACAATCAAAAACATTAACTTCTTCCTATAATAAAGCACATAACGGAAAACATGTTTGCATGAAAGTAGCACTAGACACACATCAATTGAAGGTTCGACTTCACGATGGCAATAAAACCGGGAACATTATTCGAACGTCTCAAAACTACGGGTGGCCTCGACTTAGAAATATAATCTTTGCCTAACATGAGTAATCACACAGGCAAGAAACATGATCAATTCGGAATCAAATGCTCTTGAAAAACTTTTACTTCATATGCTTTAAGAAACTATAAATAACCTCATCATTATAACATGGTGTTCATAGAATGGAAGAGCTTCTTGGTTAAGGGTTCAATCGACTTTAGTGTTAACTTCTTTACTTGCTTCATCTTCATCATTCTTTAATCCATAGATACATGACTACTCTTCACGTGGTTAAATATGCTATCATCCAGTGATTCCATCATTCTCATCTTCACTTCATTCGGATCAGCACAGACACAGTCTCACAAACACACACATGTCGTGATACATTTACAATTACGTTCGCGACCGGAATTGTAACTATATCCTTCCATACGTGTGCCCGGTAACCCTTCTATGCGTCACCTACTTATAACCCTTCAAGCATCCAGCATCAACTCTACTCGTCAAACAAGTCCATGTCTTTTAAACCCGTGGGCTCAACAACATAATACATCACTTCATAGAAATCTTACCAACTTCGTTACTTTCTACTCCGGTCAACACAAGTATGGCCATACAAACACGCTCGTGTCATGATACGCTTGCAATTATGTTCCGGACCATAATTGTAGATGTATCACTTCACATGCATGTTAATTACCACATTTGTGTATCACATTCTTTCACCAATTCCATTCACATAATCCTTATCATCCATACAACATCTCATTTCCATTGCGGTCCTTGTCACTAACCTCGTGGGTTGGACACCATTGACGGGGCACCATTTCACCTAATCCAACCAATTTCCTTTCATTTCAACCACTTCACACATAAATTACAGCGCTCATTTATCAAATTCAGTTAGGGAAATAGCACATCACCTCGGGGACCGTCTATCGTAGCAATTGAATAATTTAGCGACAGAGAAGCGAGAAACGGAAGAATAAAGTGTAACAACTCGCAAAAATCTGAGTAAATATAAAATTTGAATAATTCAATATTTTCTGTAACAATTTAAGAGAACAAACCAGATACTTGAGTTCTTTTATCTATGTTGATATATATATATATTTTCCAAATATTTAACGTATGTGAAATTTTTAGTTTTTCACAGAGATACTTTGAAATAACTTATAAATAAAAAGGAAATAAAAATATTTATTTTATACCATTTTACATCTAGTTGTATACAAATATACAATTATGAACCAACAATAAATCTTTATAAATTTGATAAGAGACGACTAATGAAAAATACAAAATCATAAGATATTATGTCTAAAGCCTTAATAAGATCAAATTTAAAGTTTGACAAAATAACGTCAACTATTTAGATTAAATCACGGGCTAAACATTTAGCAAACAATGATTATTAATTAAATGGTATCTCTGTCGGCATATAATTATAAACTGATGATGTATCCGTGAATTGAGACTTTGGAATCATTGAAAAACTAATAATGATCCGTGATTCATTTTCTGTTTTCTTTCCTTCCTTTTCCTGTAACTCCACATGCATCAATTCTTATTAATATTACACGGCTCCACCATTTACTCAACCACTCCACCATTTCTTTTCTGTACTTCAATATATATATACACCTTCATGTAGTGAATATAAACTAAACTATATAAAAACTCAAACAATATTCGGCCATCACCTTCCCAAACACACGAACTATTGATGCTGCTCAACATAAGATTCTGCTACTGTTCGTTCATCATAAACATCGACATGCTGATGCTAGTGTTATTACTGCTACGACTCTGTTTCGTTGCTAAGCACCAAATCATTCACCATAAGCTGCTGCCTTGCTAACATGTTGTTACTACTGCTACTTGATGTTCAAACCCCACGATCACTACTACCACTTCTGCTACTACCTTACGGTTGTTGCTAATGATACTAAATTCCACGAGCTGCTGCTACTATTTTGCAGTCATCACCACCAGCGAACTACTGCTGCTACTCGTTACTATTCTCTTGATCACCACCCCCACTGGTTCACCATTAAAACCGGCCATCTTTCTCGGCCAAACAATCTCACGGTTCCACCACCATTAAACAAGGTGCAAATCATAAAACCTATACCTCTAAATTTGGTGTTTTAGCCTTAAGTTCTGTACACTAAATTCGGTACATGTAAATTATGTGAAACACAAACTTGATACTTTAGTAAATGATCATAAGTTCGGTGCATCCTTTGTGTAAATAAACTCGGTGTCTCCTTCATCTTCTCGGCCACCACTCCAGGTTTTCACCACCTTCACCACCCTTACATATATATAATATATGTCAACATGCACATGCATACCCATATATACGTATAGACATATATACGATTATCACCATATAAACCACCACCACCAAATTACCATTGCTGCTATTCTTATTACTGCTGCAGCTGCTGTACGATAACTCACCACCGCGAAACCACCGAACCACCATTGTTACTATTCATCATCATCTTCGTGGTTGCTACTGTTTGATGATCAATAAGCAAAACAACACATTATAGCATCATTAAAACAGGTTATTTATCTCCTTATAAGTTTTCCATAACGAATATGAAACAAGAATTACAAAGTTGTAACCTGACCGTTAAGACCGTTAGATTTTCTGACAGTTTCAGTCCTAAACCGTTAGATTTTCTGACAGGTTCAGTCCTGAACCGTTAAACTGTTTACAGTTTTAGTCCTTCATCCGTCAGTTTCTTAATAAACTGATGACTCTATTAAAATGGGTTATTCTATACAGTTCCTTTACCGAAGGCTAATACGTTTGGGATATTCGGGTACATTTCAGACTGTTACATACCTCATACTGTCTGACAGGCGTTTCAGGTGAGTTTCGTAAACCCTCCCTACTCAATTGAGATTCGGGCTGAAAAGTGTACATGCTTGTTGATTGATTGTTTGTTTAATGTATTGACTTGTTGTTCGGTTAACTTTGACTTCGTTATGAATACTTGTTGTGCTTTAGATAGTTGTACATACATGGAAGATAATTATATTTTTTATGAATAGTAGATGTGGTGGGAAGGCTGCGGGTGACCCTATATATAAGCATCGATGATTCCTTTAAAGTAGAATTATAAGAAGTGTATGTGCATCGTATTTGTTGGTTGATTCACTTGTTATGATATGGACCAAGATGTCAATTTGCTTAATTGTTGATTGTTGATGTGAATGTTAATGATGATTGTCGCTTTGATAACCATGTAAGTGGTTTATCATGTTAGGCGTATTGATTAATGATGAATGTCGCTTTGATAACCATGTAAGTGGTTTATCATGTTAGGCGTATTGGTGAATGATGAATGTCGCTTTGATTATCATGTAAATGATATATCATGTTAGGCGTATTGGTTAATGATGAATGGCGCATTGATAATCATGTAAATGATTTATCATGTTAGGCGTAATGGTTAATGTATAATGGCGCATTGTTTATCATGTGAGTCGCAACGGGTTACGATATATGGCGCATTGTTTATCATGTTAGGCGTATTGATTAATGATGAATGTCGCTTTGATAACCATGTAAGTGGTTTATCATGTTAGGCGTATTGATGAATGATGAATGTCGCTTTGATTATCATGTAAATGATATATCATGTTAGGCGTATTGGTTAATGATGAATGGCGCATTGATAATCATGTAAATGATTTATCATGTTAGGCGTATTGATTAATGATGAATGTCGCTTTGATAACCATGTAAGTGGTTTATCATGTTAGGCGTATTGATTAATGATGAATGTCGCTTTGATAACCATGTAAGTGGTTTATCATGTTAGGCGTATTGATTAATGATGAATGTCGCTTTGATAACCATGTAAGTGGTTTATCATGTTAGGCGTATTGATTAATGATGAATGTCGCTTTGATAACCATGTAAGTGGTTTATCATGTTAGGCGTATTGATTAATGATGAATGTCGCTTTGATAACCATGTAAGTGGTTTATCATGTTAGGCGTATTGGTGAATGATGAATGTCGCTTTGATAACCATGTAAGTGGTTTATCATGTTAGGCGTATTGATTAATGATGAATGTCGCTTTGATAACCATGTAAGTGGTTTATCATGTTAGGCGTATTGGTGAATGATGAATGTCGCTTTGATAACCATGTAAGTGGTTTATCATGTTAGGCGTATTGGTGAATGATGAATGTCGCTTTGATTATCATGTAAATGATTTATCATGTTAGGCGTATTGATTAATGATGAATGTCGCTTTGATAACCATGTAAGTGGTTTATCATGTTAGGCGTATTGATGAATGATGAATGTCGCTTTGATTATCATGTAAATGATATATCATGTTAGGCGTATTGGTTAATGATGAATGTCGCTTTGATAATCATGTAAATGATATATCATGTTAGGCGTATTGGTTAATGATGAAATCGCTTTGATTATCATGTAAATGATTTATCATGTTAGGCGTATTGATTAATGATGAATGTCGCTTTGATAACCATGTAAGTGGTTTATCATGTTAGGCGTATTGATTAATGATGAATGTCGCTTTGATAACCATGTAAGTGGTTTATCATGTTAGGCGTATTGGTGAATGATGAATGTCGCTTTGATTATCATGTAAATGATATATCATGTTAGGCGTATTGATTAATGATGAATGTCGCTTTGATAACCATGTAAGTGGTTTATCATGTTAGGCGTATTGATTAATGATGAATGTCGCTTTGATAACCATGTAAGTGGTTTATCATGTTAGGCGTATTGGTGAATGATGAATGTCGCTTTGATTATCATGTAAATGATTTATCATGTTAGGCGTATTGGTTAATGATGAATGTCGCTTTGATAACCATGTAAGTGGTTTATCATGTTAGGCGTATTGATTAATGATGAATGTCGCTTTGATAACCATGTAAGTGGTTTATCATGTTAGGCGTATTGATTAATGATGAATGTCGCTTTGATAACCATGTAAGTGGTTTATCATGTTAGGCGTATTGATTAATGATGAATGTCGCTTTGATAACCATGTAAGTGGTTTATCATGTTAGGCGTATTGGTGAATGATGAATGTCGCTTTGATAACCATGTAAGTGGTTTATCATGTTAGGCGTATTGATTAATGATGAATGTCGCTTTGATAACCATGTAAGTGGTTTATCATGTTAGGCGTATTGATTAATGATGAATGTCGCTTTGATAACCATGTAAGTGGTTTATCATGTTAGGCGTATTGATTAATGATGAATGTCGCTTTGATAACCATGTAAGTGGTTTATCATGTTAGGCGTATTGATTAATGATGAATGTCGCTTTGATAACCATGTAAGTGGTTTATCATGTTAGGCGTATTGATTAATGATGAATGTCGCTTTGATAACCATGTAAGTGGTTTATCATGTTAGGCGTATTGATTAATGATGAATGTCGCTTTGATAACCATGTAAGTGGTTTATCATGTTAGGCGTATTGATTAATGATGAATGTCGCTTTGATAACCATGTAAGTGGTTTATCATGTTAGGCGTATTGATTAATGATGAATGTCGCTTTGATAACCATGTAAGTGGTTTATCATGTTAGGCGTATTGGTGAATGATGAATGTCGCTTTGATAACCATGTAAGTGGTTTATCATGTTAGGCGTATTGATTAATGATGAATGTCGCTTTGATAACCATGTAAGTGGTTTATCATGTTAGGCGTATTGATTAATGATGAATGTCGCTTTGATAACCATGTAAGTGGTTTATCATGTTAGGCGTATTGATTAATGATGAATGTCGCTTTGATAACCATGTAAGTGGTTTATCATGTTAGGCGTATTGATTAATGATGAATGTCGCTTTGATAACCATGTAAGTGGTTTATCATGTTAGGCGTATTGATGAATGATGAATGTCGCTTTGATAACCATGTAAGTGGTTTATCATGTTAGGCGTATTGATTAATGATGAATGTCGCTTTGATAACCATGTAAGTGGTTTATCATGTTAGGCGTATTGATTAATGATGAATGTCGCTTTGATAACCATGTAAGTGGTTTATCATGTTAGGCGTATTGGTGAATGATGAATGTCGCTTTGATAACCATGTAAGTGGTTTATCATGTTAGGCGTATTGATTAATGATGAATGTCGCTTTGATAACCATGTAAGTGGTTTATCATGTTAGGCGTATTGATTAATGATGAATGTCGCTTTGATAACCATGTAAGTGGTTTATCATGTTAGGCGTATTGATGAATGATGAATATCGCTGTAGAGATAACTATATTCATGCAATGATTTATAAGGACTCGATGTGGAAATTGTGTATTACTTGAAGGTCAATTTTGATATTCAAGTGTGGATTGTGTAGACTTGAATTTTATGTTAATAGAAATGGTAGTACAGGCATAGGGTATTTTGAACGGGTTGGTAATGCGATGGGCTGGCAAATGGTATGCCTTATATTATAAGCATTACCGGATGGCCCATGTCTAAGCTATATTACTTATAATTGTCTACAATTATCAGTCATTGTTGGAATAACAGTATGAGAATAAGATCTAGAATACATGCTTATTAAGGTCTTAGATACTTATAATCTATAATTGTAGACCAATGAATTATTATGAACTATAGACTAAGTTCAAACTTATAGTTACGATTGACTGATAGAATGAGCTAAGATTTTTGGAGACTATAATGTTTAAGTAAAGTGAGATATTATGAAATATTAATAGATCTAGTGTGTTAAGAGGCATTTTTTTTTTACGAACATGGAGCTTAGGTTAGTAATTTGATGAATGTGTTCAAGAAAATGGCTGGAAAAGAGCAAACATGATAGTAGTAGAAGATTATGAACTTAAGTGATTATATGCAGGAATCAAATCCCGTAGATTTCACCTTATATTGGCCTTGTACCTAGAATAAGAATACATGATTTTACTGAGAGGTACTATTCGCTCATATAACGTAAGCAATGACGTCAAATGAAAATAATTTTTCAAAATGGCCGACAACAAATAAGATATCTGGATCTTGATGGAACAAGATAAAGTAGGATGGCTTTATCAGACTATTTTGATATAAGCAATAATAAAAGTGTTAACTACAAACAAATTATATATAAATTTCGCAATAAAGAAAAGAGGGAAATAGACATACGAAAATCACTAACTGTTTATGTAATCCTACTTTATAGTTTAAGTAGCCAAATTCCTGAATCTATGAAGATCACACATTTATCTATTCAATGCATACTTGTTAGTCCCATGTTTAACCCAATGATCCTTCAAGTCAATTGGACAATCGAGATCGTACCCTGCTAACAATAATTTCTCTATGACCTTTGAGAATGTACTACAACCCATTCTTCTCCCCGACAACCTTACAATACGACTTGGCCTGACATATGTTGGCAACGGATACATGGAAAGAGTAGCTGTACAACAAGTGGAGGTCCATCCCTCTATAGTCCAACCGCGACAGGCCCTAGGTATCCCTGTGCATGAGCATATCGGTGTTGGCATCTCTGATACGTCCATTTCTTCCCCAAATACTACCAAAGTAGTATTTTGTTTCACAAACTGGTAAGACCTTCTTGACCTTACATTTCTTTGGGCTTTAGTGGACGATACCTCTGCAGATTTCTTCTTTCGACTATAAAGCTTGCAAATATAAGCCCATGAGTCTTCTACGAGCTTCTCAAACTCGGGTCCATGATTCATTATCGTATCAACCGGTTCCACCCTGTTCGAGGTTGAGACCCCATAATATGTGTCACTAATTGGATTGGGGTATAGTGTGGGCGAGTCTGACATTGGACGTTTGCCTGGTGCCCTGTTACCCTCCTCGGAAGATTCTGGTTGGAATGATGGTTCCGGTTGGAATGTTGATTTCAACTGGAATGTTGCTTCTGGTGTATCGAGAGAGAAGTTTTGATATAAAGGGTTCATTGGGATTGGAGATGAAACTCCATGATGTACTGCATCAACAAAAGTTGGGAACGATGCACTGACATTTTCTGTTGGGGGTTCTAACTGTGATGTTGGTACTGTATTTTGAAGAAGCCAGTTTTGGCAAAAATCATCGATTGATGTTCCCCATTCACTAGTATCAATCATCGGGTTTTGCCATGCGTCCATGATTATATTGAATTCTTCTTATCTACAATAAGTTTTGGTCAGACAATTGACATAACAAATACATAAGAAACATTATCAACAATATTATTCTGATTAAAAACACATTCTGGACAACTTAAGACCTGATTTATAAAAATTTATAACAGATTCCAAATATTTCTATAAAATCCCTCTTGATTTCAAGAATTAGGAGTTCTGTCAGAGCTCGATCCCGGAATGTTGCTTCTGGTGTATCGAGAGAGAAGTTTTGATATAAAGGGTTCATTGGGATTGGAGATGAAACTCCATGATGTACTGCATCAACAAAAGTTGGGAACGATGCACTGACATTTTCTGTTGGGGGTTCTAACTGTGATGTTGGTACTGTATTTTGAAGAAGCCAGTTTTGGCAAAAATCATCGATTGATGTTCCCCATTCACTAGTATCAATCATCGGGTTTTGCCATGCGTCCATGATTATATTGAATTCTTCTTATCTACAATAAGTTTTGGTCAGACAATTGACATAACAAATACATAAGAAACATTATCAACAATATTATTCTGATTAAAAACACATTCTGGACAACTTAAGACCTGATTTATAAAAATTTATAACAGATTCCAAATATTTCTATAAAATCCCTCTTGATTTCAAGAATTAGGAGTTCTGTCAGAGCTCGATCCCTGGAATGTTGCTTCTGGTGTATCGAGAGAGAAGTTTTGATATAAAGGGTTCATTGGGATTGGAGATGAAACTCCATGATGTACTGCATCAACAAAAGTTGGGAACGATGCACTGACATTTTCTGTTGGGGGTTCTAACTGTGATGTTGGTACTGTATTTTGAAGAAGCCAGTTTTGGCAAAAATCATCGATTGATGTTCCCCATTCACTAGTATCAATCATCGGGTTTTGCCATGCGTCCATGATTATATTGAATTCTTCTTATCTACAATAAGTTTTGGTCAGACAGTTGACATAACAAATACATAAGAAACATTATCAACAATATTATTCTGATTAAAAACACATTCTGGACAACTTAAGACCTGATTTATAAAAATTTATAACAGATTCCAAATATTTCTATAAAATCCCTCTTGATTTCAAGAATTAGGAGTTCTGTCAGAGCTCGATCCCGGAATGTTGCTTCTGGTGTATCGAGAGAGAAGTTTTGATATAAAGGGTTCATTGGGATTGGAGATGAAACTCCATGATGTACTGCATCAACAAAAGTTGGGAACGATGCACTGACATTTTCTGTTGGGGGTTCTAACTGTGATGTTGGTACTGTATTTTGAAGAAGCCAGTTTTGGCAAAAATCATCGATTGATGTTCCCCATTCACTAGTATCAATCATCGGGTTTTGCCATGCGTCCATGATTATATTGAATTCTTCTTATCTACAATAAGTTTTGGTCAGACAATTGACATAACAAATACATAAGAAACATTATCAACAATATTATTCTGATTAAAAACACATTCTGGACAACTTAAGACCTGATTTATAAAAATTTATAACAGATTCCAAATATTTCTATAAAATCCCTCTTGATTTCAAGAATTAGGAGTTCTGTCAGAGCTCGATCCCGGAATGTTGCTTCTGGTGTATCGAGAGAGAAGTTTTGATATAAAGGGTTCATTGGGATTGGAGATGAAACTCCATGATGTACTGCATCAACAAAAGTTGGGAACGATGCACTGACATTTTCTGTTGGGGGTTCTAACTGTGATGTTGGTACTGTATTTTGAAGAAGCCAGTTTTGGCAAAAATCATCGATTGATGTTCCCCATTCACTAGTATAGATTCCTCCTCTGTTAAAAATTGAGATAAAATTCTTGCTAGCTTTTCATCTTCAGAAGTTTGCTTCTCAAAAAGGTGGACATCTTCGTCTACCATCACCTTGTAGTCTTCATATGAGATACCTAACATCACGGCCTCCCGCTTAATTCTTTTGACCCTATTTGTTTCAAGATTTTCAGGATTATCTTGAGCCGTTGGCCTTTTGCCTTTTGGATCGCTAGAAGAGGCACCGGAGTTTTTCATTGTCTTATGATAAATCGGTGGAACAATATTGTTAATTAAGCGAACATGAATTAAAAGATAAAAGTTTTATATAAACATATAAATAGATAGTATATTATCTAGGATGAGAAAGAGTACAAAAATGTAGCTTACCAAAGAGAAAGTCGGAGATCTGTTAGAACACAAGCTGGCTGTGAACGGAATAGCTAAAAACAAATTAGCAGATGAAGAACTAAGTAAATAAAAGAGATAGAGAAAGAAGATTTAGTGTGCATTCTTCCTTAAGAAAACGCGTTTCTATATAGAGGATGAAAAGGGAAATGTAACCTGAAAGAACGGACAGGTGTCCATAAACTACAGAAATTTTAATCATTGCTACGGTAAATAGTAATTACCGAAATATATATTTATTTTTTTTAAAAGATAAAATTTCTAAACTTTATCATCCCTTTAACCAAGGTTGAAAAGAGCTGAACAGTTTACTCAAAAGCGTATACTATGTCGAGAAAATCCTCAACTTAATTAATAGCTTAATGAATAGACCGTCTTTTTCTTCACTGCTTCTTTTTTTAAGAACCATATCAATTGCTAATTCATCTTTTTGAACCCTAGATGAATTTTTGATCCAAACTATTGTTTCAGGAGTGATCCAGGTAATATTTGTTTCTTTGACCCGTGGATCGCCTTTAATGATTGAATTTAAGAAAATGAGACAAATGTTATCAACAAAAATATGTCGACTTTTCCAACTAGATAACAGTAGTGTCTTGGTAAAAGAACTTCAAATTTGAAAATAAGAATTTTTTTTTTGAAAGACTAAAATTATGATGGGCGATCAACGATTAAAATACACAAATGAACTTGGTATAAAAATCCATCAAGACAAATATGGGAAATTCTTTTAACTGGGGAATTTCCCTAATCGACCACAATTCTCAAAAGAGATCGAAGAAAGTTGTATTTCATTATTCGTATAATACAAGTGAAACTTGTTACATTATTTAAGCGGAAATACAACAATTAGAGATGCAACATACTTAAAAACCATACAAAGAAACCCATGTGGCGATGAACAGTAAGGGAACCACACCAAGAACAAACGCTACTAACCACGGATAAGCCTCATCTAATGGGAGCTGAGCCACAGTAAGTAACCAAGCTATGATAATTATGTAAATCACAATTAGAAAAGGGCTCAACATTTTTGGTATAAGTATTCGTGTTGGTTAGATTTTTGGGAAGGAAAAATGTTAAATTAATATGTATGGAGAGATCTGGCTTGTCGTATTATTTTATACCGTTTCTAACGGTCAAATATGGAAGATAAAGTGAATTTGAATTTTTGTATAGTGTTTTAGTCAGACTTATCTGTGTCTAAGACAGATCATTTATGCTATACCATAGATGTACCAGTGGTCAATACTATATGTGTACAAACTATTGATTTCCTCATGAGTACAAGTTGTAGGATATTATACATGCTATCTCTAAATGTTAATCCGGTGGAGGATTGTGTGTAAGTTCATCCTACTCTGTTGAGAGTAGAAGGATTCTGTTTAGAATCATATGAGTTCATCCTACTCTGTTGAGAGTAGAAGGCATCAATTAAGGATGCGCCTTGTATCTTTCTGTTAATTATGTGTGATTGTCTAATGTAGAATAGATACTTAGATGTCATGTCCTCTAATATCGATTTATTGTCATTGAGATAAAACGTAAATCAAGTTAAGTATAATTTTATTCGATACAATCTAGATTTCGAGGGCGAAATCCTTTTAACTGGGGAATAATGTAACAACTCGCAAAAATCTGAGTAAATATAAATTTGAATAATTCAATATTTTCTGTAACAATTTAAGAGAACAAACCAGATACTTGAGTTCTTTTATCTATGTTGATATATATATATTTTCCAAATATTTAACGTATGTGAAATTTTTAGTTTTTCACAGAGATACTTTGAAATAACTTATAAATAAAAAGGAAATAAAAATATTTATTTTATACCATTTTACATCTAGTTGTATACAAATATACAATTATGAACCAACAATAAATCTTTATAAATTTGATAAGAGACGACTAATGAAAAATACAAAATCATAAGATATTATGTCTAAAGCCTTAATAAGATCAAATTTAAAGTTTGACAAAATAACGTCAACTATTTAGATTAAATCACGGGCTAAACATTTAGCAAACAATGATTATTAATTAAATGGTATCTCTGTCGGCATATAATTATAAACTGATGATGTATCCGTGAATTGAGACTTTGGAATCATTGAAAAACTAATAATGATCCGTGATTCATTTTCTGTTTTCTTTCCTTCCTTTTCCTGTAACTCCACATGCATCAATTCTTATTAATATTACACGGCTCCACCATTTACTCAACCACTCCACCATTTCTTTTCTGTACTTCAATATATATATACACCTTCATGTAGTGAATATAAACTAAACTATATAAAAACTCAAACAATATTCGGCCATCACCTTCCCAAACACACGAACTATTGCTGCTGCTCAACATAAGATTCTGCTACTGTTCGTTCATCATAAACATCGACATGCTGATGCTAGTGTTATTACTGCTACGACTCTGTTTCGTTGCTAAGCACCAAATCATTCACCATAAGCTGCTGCCTTGCTAACATGTTGTTACTACTGCTACTTGATGTTCAAACCCCACGATCACTACTACCACTTCTGCTACTACCTTACGGTTGTTGCTAATGATACTAAATTCCACGAGCTGCTGCTACTATTTTGCAGTCATCACCACCAGCGAACTACTGCTGCTACTCGTTACTATTCTCTTGATCACCACCCCCACGGGTTCACCATTAAAACCGGCCATCTTTCTCGGCCAAACAATCTCACGGTTCCACCACCATTAAACAAGGTGCAAATCATAAAACCTATACCTCTAAATTCGGTGTTTTAGCCTTAAGTTCTGTACACTAAATTCGGTACATGTAAATTATGTGAAACACAAACTTGATACTTTAGTAAATGATCATAAGTTCGGTGCATCCTTTGTGTAAATAAACTCGGTGTCTCCTTCATCTTCTCGGCCACCACTCCAGGTTTTCACCACCTTCACCACCCTTACATATATATAATATATGTCAACATGCACATGCATACCCATATATACGTATAGACATATATACGATTATCACCATATAAACCACCACCACCGAATTACCATTACTGCTATTCTTATTACTGCTGCAGCTGCTGTACGAGAACTCACCACCGCGAAACCACCGAACCACCATTGTTACTATTCATCATCATCTTCGTGGTTGCTACTGTTTGATGATCAATAAGCAAAACAACACATTATAGCATCATTAAAACAGGTTATTTATCTCCTTATAAGTTTTCCATAACGAATATGAAACAAGAATTACAAAGTTGTAACCTGACCGTTAAGACCGTTAGATTTTCTGACAGTTTCAGTCCTAAACCGTTAGATTTTCTGACAGTTTCAGTCCTGAACCGTTAAACTGTTTACAGTTTTAGTCCTTCGTCCGTCAGTTTCTTAATAAACTGATGACTCTATTAAAATGGGTTATTCTATACAGTTCCTTTACCGAAGGCTAATACGTTTGGGATATTCGGGTACATTTCAGACTGTTACATACCTCATACTGTCTGACAGGCGTTTCAGGTGAGTTTCGTAAACCCTCCCTACTCAATTGAGATTCGGGCTGAAAAGTGTACATGCTTGTTGATTGATTGTTTGTTTAATGTATTGACTTGTTGCTCGGTTAACTTTGACTTCGTTATGAATACTTGTTGTGCTTTAGATAGTTGTACATACATGGAAGATAATTATACTTTTTATGAATAGTAGATGTGGTGGGAAGGCTGCGGGTGACCCTATATATAAGCATCGATGATTCCTTTAAAGTAGAATTATAAGAAGTGTATGTGCATCGTATTTGTTGGTTGATTCACTTGTTATGATATGGACCGAGATGTCAATTTGCTTAATTGTTGATTATTGATGTGAATGTTAATGATGATTGTCGCTTTGATAACCATGTAAGTGGTTTATCATGTTAGGCGTATTGATTAATGATGAATGTCGCTTTGATAACCATGTAAGTGGTTTATCATGTTAGGCGTATTGGTGAATGATGAATGTCGCTTTGATAACCATGTAAGTGGTTTATCATGTTAGGCGTATTGGTGAATGATGAATGTCGCTTTGATTATCATGTAAATGATATATCATGTTAGGCGTATTGGTGAATGATGAATGTCGCTTTGATTATCATGTAAATGATATATCATGTTAGGCGTATTGGTTAATGTATAATGGCGCATTGTTTATCATGTGAGTCGCAACGGGTTACGATATATGGCGCATTGTTTATCATGTAAGTCGTAACGGTTTACTGGCGCACTGTTTGACAGGTAAGGCGTAAGGGCTTATGTATAATGATATTGTTGTTGAAACGTTGATTGTATTGATTTGTGCTAATGTGAAACCTTTTAGGGTTTCTTTGGACTTGATTAGATATTCTAATCCTCGCTTATCGTTAACGGTTGTTATCCCGATACATACTTGTTTCCTGTTACTTGTCCCTACGAACTCACCAACTTTATGTTGACGCATTTTAGTACACTTTTCAGGTAATCAGGTTAATCAGAGACAAAATGGATGATTGTGTGCTTGCATTACTAGAATTGGACTTGCTTTGGACTTTCTGGATCCGTGATCCTTATTTCCCTCTAATGGGTTATGCTTAGTATCAACTACTATCATTTAAACATTTCCATTTAATATTGATTGAGTGTGTATCTTTGATTGATGCTGATTATTGTATACATTTGAGTGAATTTGTGGATTGTTTCAATCCTATGAATGCATATAGTTTGACTCTACATAATTTCCATGTCGTGCTGTGCTTTTCTAAGTGATACCCCATGATTCCGCCTTGTTGGGGTGTTACATAAAGGCTAAAAGACACATTCACATATCAATAAACAATCATCACATAGCCTTAATCCTACACTCTCACTTATTCCAAACCCGTCCTAAGGCATTTCATCTCAAAGGCTAAGCATAGCTACTTATGCCTAACTTGTCATCTATCGGTTTAAGTCCAATTCCTATGGCATACCTATAGTCATTGGTTCACTTAAACTATTTCTCTGATACCAACTTGTAACACCCGTCGTTTAAAATATGGATTTCAAAAACTTTCGCCTAACGGCGTTAAAAGAAAGCGGAATTAAACTTTAAAAGTCCAAACTAACAAATCTGTTTGGTTCATTTATTAATTGGTGTTACTAGCCATATCATCAAAACAAGTTTAAATGGAAATCCGTCGGTTGCCCAACATTAAACAACCGACAACATATTAAATGCAAATCATAAATAACTAATCATAAATCAATGTCAAATGCGAGCAGCCACTATGGGTAAACTACAGCCAGCTTCAAGATCATCTACACATGCCTCACATCTTCTCACATCTATTTGCTCACTAATGTTGGACCTGGGGGCACAACACATTTTAAAAGAGAAAGTGTTAGCTAACAAATTAGCTAAGTAAGATAACACGTGGTTTATAAAGCATTTGTCCATTTAAAACTTTATAGAAAAGTCATTTGAATCGTTAAGGCACAAATCACATCATACATTACATCTCACATAACATACCATCACACCAAACATCTTCATATAGGATGGGTCATCCTAAATGTGCCTAGTCATCTTTTGCATCTTCACATATAACATCTAACATCTTTGTATTTGTGGCATAAGTCACACATCTCATATAACATATACATCTTTGTAAGGGTGACATAGCTCGACACATCTCATATAGTTTAGGTGTTCACATTACCTAAACATTATCACATATACATCTTTAAGTTAGCTCAATTTCACATCTCATATAGTTTAGGTGTTCACATTACCTAAACATTATCACATATACATCTTTAATATAGTTCATTCACATCTCATATAGTTTAGGTGTTCACATTACCTAAACATTATCACATATACATCTTAACAGAGCTCGATTTCACATCTCATATAGTTTAGGTGTTCACATTACCTAAACATTATCACATATACATCTTAACGTTTGGGCCCTTAAACGTGCACGTGGCATGGCAACTTACAAAGTCTAGTGAACTAGATGTACAAGCCATGTAATCATCATATCTCACATATACACATGCACATATACATATTAAGCATCATTACATATCATCTTTCATTGCATAACATAGTTCATTACATATCGTATATCATAACAACTCAAAGCATTTCATATCATTTCACATCATATCATAACGTCACATATCTTTGGGGTAGTATTTCAGGCTTCAATATGCATATACATAGCCCATATCACCTCCCGTGTAATCCCGATTAACCATAAGTAAACAAGATAACATTTGGGAAAGTTATTATATGAAAACTATGTTTTTGTTGAACCCTCAGCGTGTCAAAGTAGTGTATCTTACCTCGTAGATGCGCACAACAAATGGTAACTAAGCTACCGTGCAAAGCAAGTATTCCCGACTACCTATAATCATTAAGCGACCATTAAACGAGCTAAACAATACTCACTCAATTATGGTCATAACTCAGGCCTAAACACCTATAAACATGTCCCATTAGAAATTAGACTCTCTCACGATTCCGTGGATATCTCATTTGTCAAAATCGGAGTTACGGTTTGAAAGTTATGACTATTTTATAAAAACTGAGTAGTTTGCATTCTGGACTTGTGATGCGACATGACCACCATGGTCACGACATGACCTCTAACCAAAAACCCAATTCTTTACACCTCTGTACCATGGTCACGACATGACCATCTTGGTCACGACATGACCACCTGCGACATGACCAATGTCCGACATGACCACATGGTCACGACATGACCACATGGTCACGACATGACCACATGGTCACGACATGACCACATGGTCACGACATGACCACATGGTCACGACATGACCACATGGTCACGACATGACCACATGGTCACGACATGACCACATGGTCACGACATGACCACATGGTCACGACATGACCACATGGTCACGACATGACCACATGGTCACGACATGACCACATGGTCACGACATGACCACATGGTCACGACATGACCACATGGTCACGACATGACCACATGTCCGACATGACCACCATGGTCACGACATGACCACATGGTCACGACATGACCACATGTCACGACATGACCACATGGTCACGACATGACCACCATGGTCACGACATGACCAATGGTCACGACATGACCACATGGTCACGACATGACCACATGGTCACGACATGACCACATGGTCACGACATGACCACATGGTCACGACATGACCACATGTCCGACATGACCACCATGGTCACGACATGACCAATGGTCACGACATGACCACATGGTCACGACATGACCACATGGTCACGACATGACCACATGGTCACGACATGACCACATGGTCACGACATGACCACATGGTCACGACATGACCACATGGTCACGACATGACCACATGGTCACGACATGACCACATGGTCACGACATGACCACATGGTCACGACATGACCACATGGTCACGACATGACCACATGGTCACGACATGACCACATGGTCACGACATGACCAATGTCCGACATGACAATGGACGACATGACCACCATGGTCACGACATGACCTCTAACCAAAAACCCAATTCTTTACACCTCTGTACCATGGTCACGACATGACCATCTTGGTCACGACATGACCACCTGCGCATGACCACGGATGTCCGACATGACCAATGGTCCGACATGACACATGGTCACGACATGACCACATGGTCACGACATGACCACATGGTCACGACATGACCACATGGTCACGACATGACCACATGGTCACGACATGACCACATGGTCACGACATGACCACATGGTCACGACATGACCACATGGTCACGACATGACCACATGGTCACGACATGACCACATGGTCACGACATGACCACATGTCCGACATGACCACCATGGTCACGACATGACCACATGGTCACGACATGACCACATGTCACGACATGACCACATGGTCACGACATGACCACCATGGTCACGACATGACCAATGGTCACGACATGACCACATGGTCACGACATGACCACATGGTCACGACATGACCACATGGTCACGACATGACCACATGGTCACGACATGACCACATGGTCACGACATGACCACATGGTCACGACATGACCACATGGTCACGACATGACCACATGGTCACGACATGACCACATGGTCACGACATGACCACATGGTCACGACATGACCACATGGTCACGACATGACCACATGGTCACGACATGACCACATGGTCACGACATGACCACATGGTCACGACATGACCACATGTCCGACATGACCACCATGGTCACGACATGACCACATGGTCACGACATGACCACATGTCCGACATGACCACCATGGTCACGACATGACCAATGGTCACGACATGACCACATGGTCACGACATGACCACATGGTCACGACATGACCACATGGTCACGACATGACCACATGGTCACGACATGACCACATGGTCACGACATGACCACATGGTCACGACATGACCACATGTCCGACATGACCACCATGGTCACGACATGACCAATGGTCACGACATGACCACATGGTCACGACATGACCACATGGTCACGACATGACCACATGGTCACGACATGACCACATGGTCACGACATGACCACATGGTCACGACATGACCACATGGTCACGACATGACCACATGGTCACGACATGACCACATGGTCACGACATGACCACATGTCCGACATGACCACCATGGTCACGACATGACCACATGGTCACGACATGACCACATGTCCGACATGACCACCATGGTCACGACATGACCAATGGTCACGACATGACCACATGGTCACGACATGACCACATGGTCACGACATGACCACATGGTCACGACATGACCACATGGTCACGACATGACCACATGGTCACGACATGACCACATGGTCACGACATGACCACATGTCCGACATGACCACCATGGTCACGACATGACCAATGGTCACGACATGACCACATGGTCACGACATGACCACATGGTCACGACATGACCACATGGTCACGACATGACCACATGGTCACGACATGACCACATGGTCACGACATGACCACATGGTCACGACATGACCACATGGTCACGACATGACCACATGGTCACGACATGACCACATGTCCGACATGACCACCATGGTCACGACATGACCAATGGTCACGACATGACCACATGGTCACGACATGACCACATGGTCACGACATGACCACATGGTCACGACATGACCACATGGTCACGACATGACCACATGGTCACGACATGACCACATGGTCACGACATGACCACATGGTCACGACATGACCACATGGTCACGACATGACCACATGTCCGACATGACCACCATGGTCACGACATGACCAATGGTCACGACATGACCACATGGTCACGACATGACCACATGGTCACGACATGACCACATGGTCACGACATGACCACATGGTCACGACATGACCACATGGTCACGACATGACCACATGGTCACGACATGACCACATGGTCACGACATGACCACATGGTCACGACATGACCACATGTCCGACATGACCACCATGGTCACGACATGACCACATGGTCACGACATGACCACATGTCCGACATGACCACCATGGTCACGACATGACCAATGGTCACGACATGACCACATGGTCACGACATGACCACATGGTCACGACATGACCACATGGTCACGACATGACCACATGGTCACGACATGACCACATGGTCACGACATGACCACATGGTCACGACATGACCACATGTCCGACATGACCACCATGGTCACGACATGACCAATGGTCACGACATGACCACATGGTCACGACATGACCACATGGTCACGACATGACCACATGGTCACGACATGACCACATGGTCACGACATGACCACATGGTCACGACATGACCACATGGTCACGACATGACCACATGGTCACGACATGACCAATGGTCACGACATGACACGGATGTCCGACATGAACATCTATGGTCACGACATGAAAGAATAGAATAGAGCTCATTTTATATTGAGATTCCATGAGGGATATAAAATGCATGAAGCATGTCTCGTGATTTAAAATGCATGAACATGTGTGAAAAATTCTCGAGAATATTGTTTGTCATTGAAATTATTATGGTTGAAATTTATAAAGAAATCCGGATTTGAATATGGTATAAATTTCATGCAATTTTGATAATTTGAATATCGATGGAACTCTGAGGGAGTGTCCAATGGTGATTCAATTAATGAATAGGAGATGAAAGACAATGTTTGTCTTGATTTATGAATTTAACATCTTAAGAATGAATAAATGTGCATCATGACAAATAAGAGAGAAAGATGATAAATATACTTGATATTGATAATAAATGACGCTCATGATTATGAGGTCACATGATGCTTAAAATGCCCCTTTCATGACTTTTAAGATAATGATCACATTATTGGTTTAGAAGTGTCATTGAAACACTAATTATTCTCGCAGTTCAAACATGGGTTATACATCATTTATTTTGAGTTTCTTGGCAATGTGTAACTTGTGAAGTACGAGGATGTACTTAAATGAGATGCATGATGTATTACTAATCCCCAAACATGGTATGTGAATATATGTGAAGAGAATAATATTTGAGGATTTCATTTGTGCGAGAAGCAATGAGATTTATATTGTTAAGACATTTCATATGTCAAACATTGAAAGCATTTGGCAATAATGAGAATTTTAGGTGAAGTGATCATGAGGGGGAGAAGATACGCGTTGCACTCTTTTTCCCTTGAGCAAGGTTTTGTCCCACTGGGTTTTCCTGTCAAGGTTTTTAATGAGGCAACATCCCCAAGCGTATCAAAAGAATTATGTACTCTTTTTTCCTTCACTAGAATTTTGTCCCATTGGGTTTTCTCTAGTAAGGTTTTAACGAGACATAATATCTTTAATCGATGGACATCCAAGGGGGAGTGTTATGAATATTTATGGAATGGATGTCCATATCTTTTAGGTGGCATATTAGGAGATTACGACTTGGAGAAGAAGTTACGATTGTACTATAAATATATATGCCTCTATATGAGATGAATACTATAATTCTCCATTCTCTCCATCTTGTGTTCTTTATTATTTTCTATTGTTCTTGTTTTATAGTTTCACAATAATACGGAGTTTGATTTTTTAGGCATAAAGCAAATCAGTACCTAAATGTGTCTCTACTCTCTAGCATTTTGATGCGTAGGACTATTGTATGTTGTATAAGTATCGGGGTCTATAATTAATAAATTAATAATATGAATTGAACATCCTACACACTTGACTTTCTGAAGGCCCAATAAATTTTATTTACCTGAGCCCATAAATGGCCCAATACTTCAGACGTACTTTGTTATCAGAAAAAGAAAAAAAAAAGTCTTTTCTTGATTAGAATCAAAACGAGATATGTCATCCGGGCGTTGCCCCAGGAGACATTACGTATATGTATATGGTAGCATGTAAAATTAATAGGGTATTTCAGACGTTTATTGTGTGCGATAATATGTAAGATTTATAACATGTTTTCAGGATCATATTAAATGTCATGAAGATTACAAAAATGTTCGTGATTTGTCATTGAATTGTAGCTGTCATACAACATAAAAGTGAAAGAAATCGGTTAAAAAACCCAAAAACTTACATCATAGTACGTAATAATTAAAACCCTAAAATAATATATTCGAGTTTATAATTTCATTAAAAACATGTATACGAAAAAAGTAAATAACATGGACTACATGTACGTAAAACTCATACGTGTATCAATAATTTATATCGACATATTAAAAAAGAATTAATCAAAAAAAGAAAATGGATACATAACAAAAAAAATAAAAGATAAAAAAGTATAAAAGGAAGAAAGAAAACAAAAGCAAAAAAAATTAGAATAAATTATAAAAATGTTGGCACGTAATCAATTCACGCAGCATTTGCGGGTGAGACTATATCTAAGAATACTTTATTAAGTTATAAGTAATGTTTGATGATAGTTATAAAAGTATAACATAAGTCAATCTCTCATTACAAATTCAAATAGCATTTAACGATTGTTAAGACACGTTAGAGAAAATGACCTAACTCCCTGTTAAAGAAAATACCTGATTTGAAGCAGGTTTTGTAACTCCTGTTAAAATCCGTAGAGAACTTAACGGTCGTTAACTAATGGGGACCATTATTGGAATTACAATTAAACATAGACTAAAAAAACACAAAAAAAAACAATTAAACAGACAAAAAAACCCAAAAAAAAGAGAAAAAAACATGGTTGGCACGCACTCCCAAAATCCAAAATTATATATATATAGTAATATATAGTGGTTATAGATGTTAATTGTTTTTTTTTTCTTTTAAAGAGATGTGTGACTGTCAATCATATAGTTAAAAACAACAGTACCAAATTAATATTAGAACTAGATGGTTCACATGCCGCCCGTGGGACGGCATCGTTGTTTGAAGCGTGTAGTGGTATCTAGCCGGATGTTTTTGACGTTAAAGAGTTAAAAATGGCGATTAAAAAAATGCAAAAAGGTTATAAAAAAATGTTCAAAGGAAAAGTTATAAAAATACAAAGAAGTCATAAAGTATATGTTAAAAAAAAAAAATGTTACAAAAAAGAAAAACAGTACAAAAAGTTATAACAATAACCAAAAAACCTTTACAAAAAACAAAATTGGTACAAAGTATTAAAAAAATGGTAAAAGAAAACCCAATATTAAAATAAAAACAAAAGCCTAGAACAAAAATGGTATACAAAAAATAAAAAATTTAGAAATTTAAAAACCCAAAAAAAAGTAAAAAAAGTTGGGGTTTAATTATATAAAACCAAATTTATATATATAAGTTGAGGGGATAGAAAAATTCAAAAAGAAAAGAGGAGGCTGCAAAGAAAAAAGGAAAAGAGAAGAGGAGCAGATTGCCAAAAAGGCAAAAATAAGGGGAAAAGGTTTCGAACCCAGTACCTTGCCTCTCAAAGGTGAAGGTCTCAACCACTCAACCATTTCAATTTTTTTGTTTATAATTGCTAAACACTTTATATATATTAAAAACGCAGAAAAGGACAAAAAGTTGAAGTTCACATCCTACTCCGTTATTATAGAAGGGAATAAGAGTAAATACCCAGGTTTTTTTTTATTATGTTGTTAAAATCTAAGAAAAAGGTTTTATAAAGTTGTTATAGCAATGAATACTTAATATAAATATCTGATATTGTTTTTTTCCTCTCTTGTGCCTTATATGAAAACCATGAGATCAACTAGTAGTATATTGGGTAATTTTAAAAATTCAAAGTTAGAAATTATCAGGAGGAAAAATAAATAAATATTATAATACATTGTTATAAATAATATAATATAATATAATAGTACATAGTTTTTATTTGATGAATTATATTTTTGTATGTAATGACAGCAAAAGGAGGTAATTAAAATATGATGATGATGACTTTATTGGTGTATATTGTCATCCATGTAGAAAAAAAGTGGAAAGCGTGAGATGGTCGGCAGAAGTGAGGTAACTAACGAGCCCACTTTTGGGCCCCTCAAGGGTTTAACATATATCCATTCATTTATTAAATGAAAATTGTTGGGATTTTTGGGTTTTTATCAAAGTAATATTATCCTTATAATATTAAAACGCAGCGAAAAATTGAACCATTTCAATATGTTGGTATAGTTAAATTCAAAGTTTAACTTATAAAATAAAACCCAAACAATAAGGATCCATGTATATGAATAGCATACATACAAAACAACAACCATAGGGTGTTTTAGAAGACTACCTTCTTCCAAGCTTATGAGAAGGTGGAATGAAGGAGGTGATGATCTTGAAGTGGCAAGTCTTCAACCTAGAAGAACCTCAAGCTAGAATACCCCAAGCTTCCAACAAACACCCAAACTATGCTAGGATTTGAACTTGAAATCCTTCCCTTTTGCTCCTTGTGGCCGAAATCAAAAGAAGAAAAGGAAGAGAGTTTTTCTCTTGAGAAAGTTGAGAGAAATCTTAGAGTTGCATGTATGTTTTTTGATACACTCTATGTGTGTGTTGTAAGACATACAAGACTAGTAATGATGTGTGTTGAACAACACATCATATGCACATGGGGAGGGGGGGGCCGGCCCCTAGGTCCATCACATGGACAAAATCCACCAATTTTATAAACTTGTATTTTACATAAAACATTTTATATAAAAGTCTTGTAACTTGTTACATACCTTATGTAACATGTTATAAATTATACACAACACATATAAATGTTTATTTTGCCAAATAAACATATTTACATTTCTCTCAAAATAAATCATCCATATAATTTATTTACATATCTCAAGTGCAATTATTTAGAAAACCACTTTCTAAATGTTTCAAGTATTGATATTTATTTAAGGATCAAATCATTTAAATAAATACCATAAGTGTTTGTCTAGCTTGTTATTGGGTATGACCCGACTTGGATCATCACGTACTAGCCACGTCAATTTAATATGTGTCTTGGGCAGACGAATTCCAACAATCTCCCACTTGCACAAGATTCATAGAAGATTGACGCAAGCAGTAAATACCGCCTAACAACGGTTTGCTACCCCTAATACGTATGACGAAGTGCCATTCAATAACATCATTCTCTTCAAGTCCCTTACTTGAAATGATTTAGGTGAATCGATCATTTATCCTTTTGTCACAGATGTCATGTTAAATCCTAGAGACACAGAGTGATCATTCTCTACAGATTTAACTTTATAGCAGGCCTTAGACATCTTACTCTCAACGAATAAGAGGGACAAATTCCATTTCGACTACATACGTCTTTCACAATCACCTTATACCATACCTGAGCTTAGTCTTATGTACTGCCATGTTTCAGAACAGCGAAGAGCTAAGTCAAAGTATAATATTCAGTGAATATCAAGACCCAATATGTATTTCAGGTCTGAGGATACAATGATATTCGCCTTTTAACTCAAGATTACTTATGATCAATCACAGAGATTCCATGTAGTAATGCTTGATTGCAGGTCAGTCCAATATTTGTATCCCACAAATATCTATGAACCTTGGTAGCAACACTTTGCTCTATATTCAAAACCTTTTGAATATCTACCAATCCAAGTTCATAATAATCTTACATTCATATTTGTTCCCACAAATATGATCGACTACGGACATTTAGAATAATTAACTTATTCATGGATTTAAACATGCAAAAATGGAACATAACACAATTTAAATGCAAAATACCAATATTCATATAAATGTGTTAATAACTACAAGTGTTCCGATATCCAAATACATAAAATAGATCAAATCCAATCACTAGAATATCGAAGTCCCATGGCACAAGTATGTCTCTCATGCTTGGGCCTTTCAAGGAGCTTCGTGAGTGGATCCGCAACATTTTGATCAGTGTGAACTTTGTGAATACATATCTTTCCCTTTTCAACTTCATCCCTTATGTAGTTGAATCTCCGCTCAATGTGCCTAGTCTTTTGATGTGCACGAGGTTCCTTGATTTGAGCAATCGCACCCTCGTTATCACAAAGAATTTCTAGGGGTTCTTGAATGGAAGGAACAACCCCTAGATCGGCAATGAATTTCTTCAACCATGCAGCTTCTTGTGCTGCTAAAGAAGCGGCGATGTATTCCGATTCTGTAGTGGACAATGCAACCACATCTTGCTTTGAGCTTTTCCAAGAAACAGCTCCTCCATTTAGAATGAAGATATACCCCGATTGTGATCGAGAATCATCTCGATCAGTTTGGAAACTCGCATCCGTGTAACCCTTTACAACGAGTTCCTCCTCACCAGATCCATATATTAAGAACATATCTTTAGTGTTTCTAAGATATTTCAATATATATTTGACAGCCATCCAATGACTATCTCCTGGATTTTGTTGGTATCTACTTGTCATGCTTAAAGCGCATGACACGTCCGGTCTCGTACATATCATAGCATACATGATGGATCCTATAGCAGATGCATATGGGATTCCACTCATTCTCTCTTGCTCAACTTTTGAGTTGGGAGATTGAGAAGTACTCAATATAGTTCCTCTTTGAATAGGCACCAAACCCTTTTTGGAGTTTTCCATCTTGAACCTTTTCAAGATCTTGTCTATGTATGCACTTTGATTCAAACCTATTAAGCGCCTTGATCTATCCTATAGATCCTTATTCCCAAAATATAGGCGGCTTCACCAAGATCCTTAATGGAAAAGCAACTTCCAATCCAGGCTTTTACACCTTCCAAGGTTGGAATGTCATTTCCAAATAGTAGAATGTCATCGACATATAATACTAGAAAAGTAATGATGCTCCCACTAGCCTTCTTATACACACAAGCTTCATCTGCATTTTTGATGAAGCCAAATTTCTTGACTTCTTCATCAAAACGACGATTCCAGCTTCTTGATGCTTGTTTCAATCCATAGATTGATTTCTTTAACTTGCATACTTTATTAGGATGTTTTGGATCGACAAAACCTTCAGGCTGATCCATATAGACATCTTCCTCAAGATATCCATTTAGAAAAGCGGTTTTGACATCCATTTGCCATATCTCATAGTCATAATGTGCGGCTATGGCAAATAATATCCTAATAGACTTTAGCATTGCCACAGGCGAAAAAGTTCATCATAATCGACCCCTCGAGTTTGAGTGAAACCTTTTGCTACAAGTCTAGCTTTATAAGTACTCAAGTTTCCATGCATATCGTGTTTCAATTTGAACACCCACTTACTTCCAACTACTTTGGAATTAGGAGGTTCAACAACCAATTCCCAAACTTGGTTGTCATACATAGATTGCATCTCAGCGTTCATGGCCTCTAGCCATTTGTCCGAATCTGATTTGGACATAGCATCATGGTAGGTGGTAGGTTCATCAGAAACTACCATGTAGCATTCATCCACGAGAAATCCATATCTCTCTGGTGGATAAGTAGCTCTACCAGATCTACGAACGTTTTGTGTGTCTTGATCAACCCTTTGATCATCTTCAACATCCTTTTGTTGAATGCTAGTGTCACCCAAGTGTGTATCTGTCAGTGGTTCTTGATCTTCTTCAAGTTCCACTGTTCTGGAACTAGTTTCTTCCATAAGGAATTTAGTTTCCAAGAACTCAGCCTTTCGAGCAACAAATACATTTTGCTCATTAGGATTGTAGAAATAATATCCCAAATCATCTTTGGGATATCCTACAAAGATACACTTAGTGGATCGGGGCTCTAATTTGTTTGAGGCATCATGTCTTACATAAGCCTCACAACCCCATACCTTTAAATATGATAAAGATGGAACTCTTCCATGCCATATTTCAAAAGGTGTTTTCTCCACTTTCTTGGTGGGAGCCATATTTAAAATTCGGGCAGCAGAGATTATGGCATATCCCCAAAATGATAGAGGTAGTGAGCTTTTGCTCATCATGGAACGAACCATATCTAATAGAGTTCGATTCCTCCTTTCAGACACACCATTATGTTGTGGTGTTCCAGGTGGAGTTAGTTGTGAGACAATCCCACAACTTCTAAGATGACCTTGAAAAGCATCACTTAGGTATTCACCTCCTCTATCAGAACGAAGAATTTTTATTGTCTTACTGAGTTGGTTTTCTACTTCATTCTTGAAGATTTTGAACATTTCAAAAGCTTCACTCTTATGTTTTAATAAGTATACATAACCGTAACGACTATAGTCATCGGTGAATGTAATGAAGTATCTTTCACCATTTCTAGTCATTGGCTTAAAAGGTCCACATACATCCGAATGTATGATGCCTAATAAATCTTTTGCCCTTTCATTTGTGCCTTTGAAAGGTGCTTTAGTCATCTTGCCTTGTAAACAAGATTCACATACATTAAATGAATCATTTGATTTTGTTTTCAAAAGACCATTCTTTTGAAGTGTTAGTATGCGATTCTTATTTATATGGCCAAGATGACAATGCCAAATATAGGTTTCACTTAAATCTAATTTAAGTTTCTTGGTGGTAGCTTGGTACATTGAGTTATCATATGTTTGGTTTTCATGAACTAATTCATAAATACCATTTAAAGGCATAGCTTTAAAATAAAATACATCATTCATAGAAACATGGATATCATTGTTAACAAAATTAAAATCATATCCAATATGTCTTAAACGGGAAACAGAAATAATACTCCTAGTCAAACTAGGTGCATACAAAACATTGTTCAATACAATTTCCAAACCATTTGGAAGTTTCAAAAGATAGTCTCCTTGGGCTTCAACATGCACCAATGCACCATTGCCCATAAATAGACTAATGTCTCCCTTCTTGATGTGCTTCTTTCTTATGAACCCCTGTAACATATTACAAATATGAGTTCCACATCCGGTATCCAATACCCATATGTAAGAAAAACTGTATTAAGCTCAATATATATCATAAATATTGTACCTGAGGTTTGCCCTGCATCCCTCTTAGCTTTTAACTCTTTGAGGTAGGTTGGACAATTACGTTTCCAATGTCCTACCTCCCCACACTCAAGCATGGGTCATTGACAGCAACCTTTTGCTTCTTCGCCTTTTGGGTATCCATTTTTCCCTTTCCTTTCTTTGCCTTTAAAATTCCCTTTGTTGTTACCCTTTCCCTTAGCAACATTTGCCTTGGGTCCGGAGTAAGCCCTTTTCTTTCCGCCTTCATTGATCATGAGAACGGGTTGAACTTTTCCTCCATACTAGCCTCGGCCGTTTTGAGCATCCCATGAAGCTCGGAAACGGTCTTGTCCCATCCGTTCATGTTATAATTTAACACGAAAGTTTCAAATCTTTAGATAATGAGTTAAGGATCATATCCGTAGCTAACTCATTTGAGACGGGACAATTAAGCCTTTCGAGGCGATCAATGTAGCTTTTCATTTTAAGAACATATGTTGAGACGGGTTGTGAATCATCCATGCGACATGCATGAAGCGCTCGAACCGTTTCGAAGCGCTCAACCCTTGCCTTTTGTTGGAACATTTCCTTGAGTTGGGTAATCATGTCGTACGCCCCATGGTGCTCGAACTCCTTTTGGAGTTCGGGAGTCATACTCGCTAGCATTATGCAACTAACTTACACGGAGTCCTCGACATATTTAGCCCAATCATTATAGGCCTCAACATCAGTTTCTTCGGGCTCATCAGGAATAGGATCGTCTAAAATATAGGATTTCTTTTCGTGCCTGAGAACAATTCTCAAGTTACGAAACCAATCCACAAAGTTATTTTGATTAAGACGATCCTTTTCAAGGATGGATCTTAGTGAAAAGTTATGGACGTTAGGGTTGGGGTTTATTGCATTGTTAGCGGCCATCTACAAGATTAACAAAGTTCTTTATTAGTATTTTCGATATCAAATATAAATTTTAATTGTTAATACCCTTTTATGTCCCATGGACAATTAATAATTAAAACCTAGAATCCAACGTTACATTTAAATGATGGTTAGGTGACCTTTATCCCATGATCTAAATTAACAAGGTAGTCAACGATTGACAATTGCAACACTTTGCAATTTCTAGTGGTATGGGACCGGTTTAATATCTTATATTAAGTTGGCATGTTTAATCTCATCAACGCCTTTGGTTACCATGCTTCGGTGACCCTAATCACATGGCTTCCAAATCAAGTTGTCCTACTTATACACACATGTAAATTTATCTTATACTAGTGGTTAGGTGACCTTTATCCCATAAGCACAATAAATTTACCTTAACTTATAAGTTCCCTCAAAGTAGTTAGGTGACCTTTATCCTACAAAGAGTTCCCAAATAATTAAGTGTTGTATAAAAGGATGGCGTTTAACTTGTTTTAAAGGGTCGTTTGAGTTTTTATATTCTAGTTAAAAACTATGTACCATAATGAATCTTGAAATCCAAATTTCAAGGTTCTTTTATAAAATCCATTTTTATAATTGTGACCATTAACTTTTAATAAAACCCATTTTATTTTACCAAGTTAATGTCAATATTAAAACCAATTTTTAATCTTTATGTGTGTCTTTTGTTGGTTTTTAAGCATCCACATGACAAAATAATAAACAACCAAACATACAAGACAAACATAATAATAAGTGCACAACATTAGCCAACTATTTTGACCACACTTGTTAGCCGAAACAAGTGGGTCAAAAGGTCTCAACCTAAGGGACAAAGTAACACAAAGTATTGTGTTAGTTGAGCTCCCACTTGATCTTGCATCCAAATGCTTCAAATAATCCTTTTGTGATGTGTTTTGTCAATTTTCTTCATTTTGATAACCCACTGCGCCGCAGTGGGTCTAATACACTCCGACTGCGCCGCAGTGGTAAGTCACTGGTCTCGGCTGCATTATCCCCCACTGCGCCGCAGTGGGTTTGACATACTCCCACTGCGCCGCAGTGGGAACTCACTGTCTTCAGCTGCATAACCCCACTGCGCCGCAGTGGGTTTGACACATTCCCACTGCGCCGCAGTGGGAACTCACTGGTCTTCTTATTTGGTCTCCAACTTTTAGCCCCAAACCTTTTGATGCTTTCTTGGAGATTACATTTATAAGAAAAATGCAACTAATCTACTTATTACATACCAAATGAAATAAATAGATTACATAACCAAATGAATGAATAAAATCCTATTTAACTATTACAACCATTGAATAATTAAATAGAATACAAATACATCCACACATCACAAACATTCACAAGGTCTCTTGGCTAAGTTGTGACACTAAAATACACAAGAAAAAGGAACCTCCTTTTTGTGTATTAATTTCGGTCATAACCAAATGACCAAAAAATTGGATTTTGTCCAAACAAAATATCAACTTTTGAAAAAAAAAAAACACACTCACACACAGGCACAAATTCGAATCAATACATATCATCTGGGTTTTCATTTTATGTTACAATCCATCAACTAAAAATTCGATATATATAATAAATAGATATAAAATGGAAGCAGCTAAATATATAAGAAGACATCACAGGCATACGTATAACCCTGATCAGTGTGCTTCTGTTGTCGTTAAACATATCAAAGCTCCTGTTGATATCGTAATTCATTCTTCTAACTCCCAATCTCATCTTCTTTTTTTCTTTTTTTTGTGTGTCTACATGTCTGTTTATCATTGATCTTATTTTATATATGGAAAATGCTAAATAAAGGGGATGTAATTAAAAAGTTGTCATATCAAAAGTTCACGCTTGCAACTATTTTATAGGCTGTATTTAGCAAAATACTTTTATATGTTTGAATTAATTTGATGATTGAGGAAATGTATGAAGCTAAGTTATTACGAGTATGACTTAATATGGAATCCGGATAGAATGAGAAACTAAATATTTTGTTTGAATATTGCAAAAAGTAAACTGATTTGTTAATTTTTTGTAACTTAATTTGATTCATAAAAATTCGATATATATAATAAATAGATATAAAATGGAAGCAGCTAAATATATAAGAAGACATCACAGGCATACGTATAACCCTGATCAGTGTGCTTCTGTTGTCGTTAAACATATCAAAGCTCCTGTTGATATCGTAATTCATTCTTCTAACTCCCAATCTCATCTTCTTTTTTTCTTTTTTTTGTGTGTCTACATGTCTGTTTATCATTGATCTTATTTTATATATGGAAAATGCTAAATAAAGGGGATGTAATTAAAAAGTTGTCATATCAAAAGTTCACGCTTGCAACTATTTTATAGGCTGTATTTAGCAAAATACTTTTATATGTTTGAATTAATTTGATGATTGAGGAAATGTATGAAGCTAAGTTATTACGAGTATGACTTAATATGGAATCCGGATAGAATGAGAAACTAAATATTTTGTTTGAATATTGCAAAAAGTAAACTGATTTGTTAATTTTTTGTAACTTAATTTGATTCACAATAATATATATATATATTATTGTGAATCAAATTAAGTTACAAAAAATTAACAAATCAGTTTACTTTTTGCAATATTCAAACAAAATATTTAGTTTCTCATTCTATCCGGATTCCATATTAAGTCATACTCGTAATAACTTAGCTTCATACATTTCCTCAATCATCAAATTAATTCAAACATATAAAAGTATTTTGCTAAATACAGCCTATAAAATAGTTGCAAGCGTGAACTTTTGATATGACAACTTTTTAATTACATCCCCTTTATTTAGCATTTTCCATATATAAAATAAGATCAATCTCTCTATCGTTTCATAAAAAAAAAAAAAAAACACACTCACACACAGGCACAAATTCGAATCAATACATATCATCTGGGTTTTCATTTTATGTTACAATCCATCAACTAAAAATTCGATATATATATATAACAGTTTTTACAATTTAAAGAGAGAAAATAAGATAGAACGAACGGACGGACGTACGCGATCCACTACCATTCCAATTCCAATTCAATAAAGAAAGAAAATGCCTACAATAATAAATAACGTGACAATTGAAAAAGAATCACTTTTTAATGATTTTCGACTAATAATAAAAAAAACATGTTTTGTTTTTAGTGCCTATTCCAATTCCAATAAATAAATGGCTACGCACATTCACACACATACACTTTCCATCACAGACTCCACATCTCTCTATCGTTTCATAAAGCAAAAAAAAAAAAACACACTCACACACAGGCACAAATTCGAATCAATACATATCATCTGGGTTTTCATTTTATGTTACAATCCATCAACTAAAAATTCGATATATATAATAAATAGATATAAAATGGAAGCAGCTAAATATATAAGAAGACATCACAGGCATACGTATAACCCTGATCAGTGTGCTTCTGTTGTCGTTAAACATATCAAAGCTCCTGTTGATATCGTAATTCATTCTTCTAACTCCCAATCTCATCTTCTTTTTTTCTTTTTTTTGTGTGTCTACATGTCTGTTTATCATTGATCTTATTTTATATATGGAAAATGCTAAATAAAGGGGATGTAATTAAAATATCTAGTAGAATCTAAAGCTTATATGCAGGTGCACACATAGAAGTAGTATCATTATCCTAGTATTTCCTGACCTTCATTTTTTTTGATTCCCCAGAACTACTCGTCAATCCTTACCGTTCATCCAGAGGCAGCCGAAGGAAGATCTGGGACATTAGTCATTGAGTCATTCGTGGTGGACATACCCGATGGCAACACCAAAGACGATACATGCTACTTTGTCAAAGCCTTAATAAGCTGCAATCTTAAGTCTCTTTCTGATATCTCAGAAAGAATGGCTGTCCAGGACCAGACCGCAGTACCCCTCACTAATTAATTGTCTTCTGGTTATTGTCTAGTTCTTGCCCTTTCTGTGAGTCAAACTTGCTTCTCTACCGTTGATATGTGGTTTGCTTTCAAGTTATTGTGGAACAACTAGATTCTACTAGATATTTTAAATGATTTTGAAACAACCCAAGACCAATTCATAAAATCATTCTATTTTTAGAATTTGTATACCCATTTCCTTATTTGGGAAATGACAAGGGGGGTGGATGTATACCTTTAGCCTATGATCACCGCCAACAATTTTGATGCCAAGGATGTGCTCCATGTCATCAAGAAGCTCCAGCCTCTCAGTGCTTGTGGTGGCCGGAAGGCCCGACTTCACATTCACCTCTCTAACACTCCCTATATTAAGATCCCCACGCATAGTACACTTGCTCACAAACGGCTTGTACCTTTGAGGTTGATCGAACCTCCTAACCAAAGACCACACCTGAACAATTGGCAAAGTCAATAAACAATAATTAACCAATGCAGTTTTCCTTTTGATTTTTGATCTTATCTTAATCATTTTAAGTTGTGTTTATATAACAGTTTTTACAATTTAAAGAGAGAAAATAAGATAGAACGAACGGACGGACGTACGCGATCCACTACCATTCCAATTCCAATAAATAAATGGCTACGCACATTCACACACATACACTTTCCATCACAGACTCCACATCTCTCTATCGTTTCATAAAGCAAAAAAAAAAAACACACTCACACACAGGCACAAATTCGAATCAATACATATCATCTGGGTTTTCATTTTATGTTACAATCCATCAACTAAAAATTCGATATATATAATAAATAGATATAAAATGGAAGCAGCTAAATATATAAGAAGACATCACAGGCATACGTATAACCCTGATCAGTGTGCTTCTGTTGTCGTTAAACATATCAAAGCTCCTGTTGATATCGTAATTCATTCTTCTAACTCCCAATCTCATCTTCTTTTTTTCTTTTTTTTGTGTGTCTACATGTCTGTTTATCATTGATCTTATTTTATATATGGAAAATGCTAAATAAAGGGGATGTAATTAAAAAGTTGTCATATCAAAAGTTCACGCTTGCAACTATTTTATAGGCTGTATTTAGCAAAATACTTTTATATGTTTGAATTAATTTGATGATTGAGGAAATGTATGAAGCTAAGTTATTACGAGTATGACTTAATATGGAATCCGGATAGAATGAGAAACTAAATATTTTGTTTGAATATTGCAAAAAGTAAACTGATTTGTTAATTTTTTGTAACTTAATTTGATTCACAATAATATATATATATAAAAGAATAAAGTTAGTGAATTATTTCGATGTCTGGTAGTTGATATGTTGGATGTTTAAACAATCCTGTAAGTCCTAGTAGCTAGTGTTGTTGTAAGTTTATGATCGGATGATCGATATTAGTCTTGTTGTTGTTGTGATTTCTGGATCAATCGGTTGGACCACCAGTTTGTGTTGATTTTTTTTTTAACCGCGAGTTAGTAGTTAACATCTCGAATAGATGTCTGGGTCATTTTGTTTGAATTTCGTGCTATGTGACGAATTGTTTATTGACTTTGCCAATTGTTCAGGTGTGGTCTTTGGTTAGGAGGTTCGATCAACCTCAAAGGTACAAGCCGTTTGTGAGCAAGTGTACTATGCGTGGGGATCTTAATATAGGGAGTGTTAGAGAGGTGAATGTGAAGTCGGGCCTTCCGGCCACCACAAGCACTGAGAGGCTGGAGCTTCTTGATGACATGGAGCACATCCTTGGCATCAAAATTGTTGGCGGTGATCATAGGCTAAAGGTATACATCCACCCCCCTTGTCATTTCCCAAATAAGGAAATGGGTATACAAATTCTAAAAATAGAATGATTTTATGAATTGGTCTTGGGTTGTTTCAAAATCATTTAAAATATCTAGTAGAATCTAAAGCTTATATGCAGGTGCACACATAGAAGTAGTATCATTATCCTAGTATTTCCTGACCTTCATTTTTTTTGATTCCCCAGAACTACTCGTCAATCCTTACCGTTCATCCAGAGGCAGCCGAAGGAAGATCTGGGACATTAGTCATTGAGTCATTCGTGGTGGACATACCCGATGGCAACACCAAAGACGATACATGCTACTTTGTCAAAGCCTTAATAAGCTGCAATCTTAAGTCTCTTTCTGATATCTCAGAAAGAATGGCTGTCCAGGACCAGACCGCAGTACCCCTCACTAATTAATTGTCTTCTGGTTATTGTCTAGTTCTTGCCCTTTCTGTGAGTCAAACTTGCTTCTCTACCGTTGATATGTGGTTTGCTTTCAAGTTATTGTGGAACAACTAGTGTCGATGTAGGAATCTTTTGTATGATTTTGCAATATAGAAGCAGCTCATGGTTTGCAGGATTGCCGATCCGATCCTCTGCAGACACTTGGTAGCGGTTCATGTTATGGTGTTTATAATTTATAACAAGTATTAGTATTTAAATTTGCATTTTACCCTCTTTTAAGTGTTAGCTAATTTCTTTCTTGTATTGGCTTGGATTCAATAGTTTATTTATGAAATAATAATCAACAAGCCATCAGTTTTGTTACAAACCAACCAACCTTTGTAAACGGTTAAATCATAACCGGAACTTGTTTAAACGTATTTCGTCGTCTAAGTACTAAGGGGTGAACTTGCTAGAGGGGGGTCAGAAGGAGCTGATTATGTTTATTGGCGGTTCCCTATCGGTGATGGAAGCTATTCCACGCCACTAAAATAATCAGAGGAAAGTGTGTGAGTGTGTGAAATCATCTGCCTCAAATGAGTGATTGAGGCGGGTATTTATAGAGGCCAAGGAGACAAGGTCTGAATACTTGTCTCCTGTGATCCAGCGGTACGGCCTGGAGCCCATTAAGAATGTACCTTCTTTGAATAGGATTGGTTTAGTATTACGTCACCTTGTACGGCTGGTCGGCCACATGTCGTACTTGTTAGATCCTTACTCTGGTCCGGACCCTGATCCGAACCCTACTACTTCTTCTCAAATGTGTTACATTCTTCTTTGACCGAGTTTGACTAGCTTTGACCAAGGTGGTATATTAATATACACTATCAGAACAGGTTTTCACTATTTAGATTATCTGCAAAAGGCGAGTGTTTGTCTCAAGCGTACTCGTCTTCGATCATATTATCACCAAGACCATTTCCGAACTACAAACCAACCTTTGTGTTTGCTAAAATGCAAATAAACATGAAACCGTATCCGTCATCACACCTTTGATGTAGTTTAATTTCAACTATCGCAAGTTGCGCATGTTCACTCGGTTGTGATATATTTTAGGAATGAAAAATTCAAAACAGAACCATAAAAAAGGTCACGAAAGACATGAACTTTTAATTGTTAGTTAAGTTCAATCAGATGTGACAAGTTATAGAGATTGAAATGAGAATTTTCTTTTTAGCTTTTGATTTACATGTAAACAGTCTATCATATATACGTAAGCATATTAAATAACATGTGTTTAATTTATTCTATATTATTATTTCTGAATATCCAGTCGGGAATCGGATACGACATCAGAGAAACCTCACGTATTAATGGTGAAGTCTTGCACGTACAATAGACAACAAGATGTTGAGCATGAGTCGTTACAAGTATCTGGAGGGAAAAACCTCAAGACTTGTAATCCCTGATCGAACTCAAGACCTTGGATAAAACATGGGTGTCCCTGACCAGCTGGTACCATCATTGCATAAACCTATAGATTATACCATTACATTTTTGCAAAACTATATCAAAGTAATCTCAAAACTCATAATATATATCTACTTTCCCCTCTTACTTACACTACTACCACCATCCACAATCGGAGATAAGTAATATCCAGTGCCGGTATCGAATTTAGCTAGTACTATATACAGTACTATATATAGAACTTCATTTGTGATTTAGCCGGCATAGAAGTTATCCCTTTGAAGTTGGTAAACGAGTATATTGACACAAAGCCAACACGGGGTACTTCAATGTATATAGTAAGTTTTTTAGTGGCTCTAGTGTCATAGAGTTATTTTATATCAACTAATTGTGACAAAATATAAGACTTTTTGAAACAAAAATCTTATATAATCATTTTTGTGTTTTATTACTCGTGTTTGGAAAATGAAGATGAGGGAATGTATATTGTTGCGATTTAACTTTTTAATTGAATTGGTATTTTCAAATGTTGTCGGGATGTGCTTTACCTTGTGGAGTCACTAAAAATTAAGTTGATTTAACAAGTCTATCAAACTAGCTCGTGACAATAATAAAAGATACTTGTGTTTTTTGGTTTACTATGCAGCCAAAAAAAGTTAAGCCAAAAAATGCTAATATTAATAGTAAGATTAACACACAACTGAATTTGGTTCGATTTTGGCAAAATGGGGCTATATATACTTTGGGAAGAAGAAAGTATCTTTTCGACTTTTCTCCTACACTTAAACACCTACTTAAGTAGATTGTGGGTTTCATGCCCTTTGAAAACACACTAAAAGATGATAATTTAATACTACTAAATATCCTATTAGCCTTATTTAAAGATGATGATTAGGAAGTAGGAACACAAGTAACCAATTTTTGTGTGTGTGGTGTAGGATGAAAGATTGAACGTGGAGCATGAGTCACCAAGCTATTTCAACTTATTATTGCCACTTGCCATTAGTGTAAGGGCATATTGTTAGTTATACAAGTGGTACACTTTCACCTTTCATATGCATGAAAAATTGAAAATGGATGTTACTATGTTAGTGGGTCCTTTTATTTATGTGGTACCATGATCCGATAGACCCACAAGCCCAGTCCAAACCTATGGCCCATATAAAAACTTATTACTTTCACGCTTGGCTACCAGCCTACCAGAGATTTTGTCATACAAATGGCTAAAATAATTTCCTATTTAGTTCACTAGATCTAGATGTTACATTACCTTAGTGCTTAGACTATAAAAAATGAAGTATGGTATATCACAAACTTAACAAGCGAGGTCTAATACTACCTTGACTCGTTATATTTATGAGTGTGATTCTATATTCTCCACTAATGGGTTCTTCGACAAAACCGTAGCCTCAATCGACCATAATTTGTTTCCTGCATGAATTTTGCTTACTGGTATTATAATTAATAATCTTAAAAGTTGAATTCAAATTGGTCGAGAAAAAGAACCGCTAGTCGGAATTTGGCGCATGAAAGTCTTTACGGAAGACCATCAAATTACTGATTAGGAAGGTATTTAACTTAAACCATTATTAGAATTACTTCTATAATTTATTTGTATAAGAACCGTCAGACTATGAGTCCAAACATTTTTATGACTTTTTTTGTTTTTTTTGTTTTTAAAAGCAGAGCGGATAAATGGCTAACACCCTCAATTTTGATGCACCCATTACTCTATGATAATGAACACAATTGAGTAAAGTTTCACATTACCAGAAGCAATGAAGAAACCGGTAAACATAACAATTAAAGTCGATATAAAGTTTTTTTTAGAAAATCAATATATAAAAGTAATATTGATAAAATTTATAGTAAAATACTAACAGTAATTAATTAGTTAACCGAGTAAAGATTCACATTGTTTGACATATCTAGAGTACCATATTATATACTTTCTAATCTGGATTACCATAGCACCTAGTTGACCAAATGGAGAGTATTAAATAACATTTTGGGCTATTTGAATCGCGTTATATCTACTTATTAGTAGGTCCCTTTTATCCATAGAACTTGATGTGAAAGTTATCCTCTCAAATAAAGCTAAGACAACTTTTGTCGTCCCTACCCAGAGAGGTCGGCATGAATCCTCAATTTGACTTTTATGTACAGCATGTTAATAATGTCACACCTCCAAAATATTTAATTTTACGGAAACGGAAGGTGTGAACAATTAGATGAATCACAATCACACATTATAACAAACTGATACGGATGAGGCTCATTGGAAGAACAGCCCAGATGTGTTATTGCAAAGCCCAGCCCGGTGAACAGTGGCTAAAGTCTTGTGTTCGGCCGCTACCTCTTAAGCCTCATCCATCAGATTCTTTTGAATTGCATGTTTATCTTTTATTTGAATTTTAGTGGTTATCAGTTTCCTTGTTTATCTATTTTCTAGTTGTTTCTATTTTCCTATTTAAACAATTGTAATGCTTGGATGGATGATTAAGTTTTATGAATAAGAATTTCTTAGCAAACCATCGTTTGTTTTTGAACATGCTCCCACCATAAAGAGGCATACTTACGTAAACGAATAGCAACTAGTTTTACCTTTAGATTTTCTGGAACCTCTCGAAGATCAAAGATTCGTTCGACTGTTTGTAGCCAGTCGATAAAGTCATCTGGTTGCATGTTTCCTTTGAACTCTGGAATTTCAGTGCGAAGACCCAAAGCTCGGATCGGATCAATAGGATGTTGTGGTGGTGGTGCTTCTGGACGACGCTCCCGGCAAGCAAAAACATTATGGAACCTGTCATCGTCGTTGTAATCATCCCAGATGACGGACTCAGTGGCTGAAGGGTCATACCGGTCATTTAGAATGCCCCGGTCATACCCTTGATTCTGATCGAATTCGAGGTCACGAATCCGTTGTTGTAGACGTTCAATCTCGGCGTCACGAGGATCACGTTGTTCAGGGCCGCTGCCTCCGGCGGCGAATCTGCGGGGTTGCTGACGACGATCTCTCCATTCTGACATCCTGAAGACCTGAAGCTGCTGATA
This sequence comes from Erigeron breviscapus, assembly GCA_034093135.1. Taxonomy (NCBI): domain Eukaryota; kingdom Viridiplantae; phylum Streptophyta; class Magnoliopsida; order Asterales; family Asteraceae; genus Erigeron; species Erigeron breviscapus. Next base: position 205,927,785 of record CM067167.1, on the reverse strand, counting down.
CCACTTGATACGGATTCGTATACGTGGTGGCGCTAGGATTCTAGCGTGAGAAAGTCTTGTGTTCGGCCAACCGAAATCACAAAAAAAACAAACGATGGTTTGCTAAGAAATTCTTATTCATAAAACTTAATCACCCATCCAAGCATTACAATTGTTTAAATAGGAAAATAGAAACAACTAGAAAATAGATAAACAAGGAAACTGATAACCACTAAAATTCAAATAAAAGATAAACATGCAATTCAAAAGAATCTGATGGATGAGGCTTAAGAGGTAGCGGCCGAACACAAGACTTTAGCCACTGTTCACCGGGCTGGGCTTTGCAATAACACATCTGGGTTGTTCTTCCAATGAGCCTCGATCCGTATCACAAACGACCTCTAAATGAGACGTTATTAATTTTTATTTATAAACGAAGCATTTCTTTACAAGGAAAGTAGATACGTTCATAGAACTTGAACAACTACTTCTAATACAAAGGAAATTAACTAATCAAAATGCTCCGTTTCTCTAGTGTATGCATATGAGACTCCAAACCAAGCCTGCTCCAATACTGCCTTAATTTCCTGAGAATACGGTTTAAAAGACGTCAACATAAAGTTGGTGAGGTCATAGGTTTTACAACAATATAGTGTGGTGGATAATAAGCTTTTAGTGATACCCTCACCAGTATAATCCCAATGATATCCTTAATCATTAATCCAAAATACTTTTGGAAATACATTTCCATAATAGATAGTCATGATATAAAGATAGATAAGTATTTTATCGTAATGAAAACTTAATTGATATTCATACCATGAATATCCATAGGTAAACTGTTTAATACAGAAACTTAACAGATAATTCACAAAATAATAATATATAGGTTTTTACTGCCATCACAGAACCTTAATATATATTTCACATCTTAACAATATACAGGGTTTAACTGTCATCACAGAACCTTAATATATATTTCACATCTTAACAATATAAAGGGTTTAACTGTCATCACAGAACCTTAATATATATTTCACATCTTAACAATATAAAGGGTTTAACTGTCATCACAGAACCTTAATATATATTTCACATCTTAACAATATACAGGGTTTAACTGTCATCACAGAACCTTAATATATATTTCACATCTTAACAATATAAAGGGTTTAACTGTCATCACAGAACCTTAATATATATTTCACATCTTAACAATATAAAGGGTTTAACTGTCATCACAGAACCTTATATTTATATAGATCACATCATATAATATTTTCTCGAATCCGAGCATATAAAATCATAATAGAACATACCATGTCCTCGAATCCGAGATAGTAGTTTAACATATTTATTCTTCAGATTTAAACCCATGTGTTCATATAGAACTTCGTTTTACGAAACTTTCCCAGTGTGTATCCATAAAAATGATATCCAATTTGTATATAATGTTTTCTCAAAATAAGTGCATCTCAGTATAAAACAATTTAGACAATGTATTCTCAGTCCAAAACGTAAAATAGTTAAGAAGGGGCTATGAGTCTCACCTTAGCAGCAATGAAATGAAGTGATGAAAATGTAATGAGATGATGAGCAAGTCAATTAGCCAAATCGGGAGATCCTAAACACAATATGATTGATTTACTTTCTTGGTTCAAACCTAAATTTCTATAAGGTCATTTATTAATACGCTTGTCAACGTAACTGGTTTTGAGTTATTTTAATAGTCTTTGCAATATATTTGAAATCTTTATAAATGAAATCTCATTTATATTTATTGAAATCTTTAAAAGCATATTTTGAAATCCCATAAATAAGCTAAGTAGTTAGCTTAATATGTAAATGTGTTTATCTTCCAAAAATGGAGATATACTTAATAGTATAATTAATACAAAGAATGTATTAGTTTTTGTAACGAAGATAGATGCTTTCAATAGCAGATATATGAAAAGATACCTTGAAAGGTATGTATTATAATCAATACAAAATGTATTGATTACAAATGAAGAGATACCTTAAATGGTAGGAAAAACCAGTATTATATTTCAAGTTGTGTTAGGGTTGACGTTGGGTCGTGTAGTATCCAGACGGTGAACCAAGTTGCGTTTAGAATGCGAATTGCAAACCGTTTGTCAACTACAATCTGTTCCGTTGGTATACCCCAGAGATGCCCAAGGTCAATGGCAATCACGTTTAGAAATATGGTACGGTTAAAAGTGTATCAAGGATATATTCTATCCATAAACCAAACAAATCGAAAATACGAAACAATTCATAGATGGTGAATAGTAATTATATGAATATTCATTTGATTATACTTCATTGGAAGTATATAAGGAGATTCATTAAAGGTATAAAGCTCATGCATTTCTATAAAAGTGCCAACAATTCATTATGCGTATAAAAGAGATATTTAACGTATTTAAATGCAATTACGTATCATTTGTGTATAAAATAAGTTGACAAGCATTTCAATACATAACATATAGTCATATAATCATAAGGCAATATATAGTAAGGTTTCATAAAAACACTTACAAGTTTGGAGAATTATAAATTCTAAGATCAAAGTAATGATATAGGAATGAACACCGAAGAAGATCTTGAGAGAATCGACTTTAACTTGGACTTGTTTACTTAAATATAGGTGAAATATCACAGCCTCATGTGGGCATTATAACTAGGCTTTTGATGATCCTTGGAAGAATTCTTGATAACAACGTCGTGTTTACAAATTCGAAACCAACGAATTCAAGACAACTTTGGTTGAATCGAAAGCTTGGGATGATGAAAGGTTGTGAAAGATATGCTTGAACTTGAACAAGTATTGATCTTGGAATGATAGGGATTTAAGAAGAAGAAGTTTGATTATGTGAATTAGCAAATTGTAATGAAACATAAGGCTTGCTATTTATAGGAAACTAAGTTACTAGTTAATTGAAATATGTGGTGTAAAAGTGGTGGTGATATGAGATGATTCATGTTAGTTTACTTAAGTGGTGATGTGGTGGAATTGTGATGGAAGTAAATAAAAAGTGGCTATGTGGAACTTGTTTTACCATAGTAAGTTTATAAACAAAATATCTAACTTATATATGTTAATATAATTTGTGTAAGTATATAAAATATATACTAGCTTTTTATAAACTTAAGTGTAATGTTTATAAAAGATGGTGATGTGTTCAAAATGTGGTGAAAGGATATAGAAAGTGATGATGTGTTCAATTGTGAATGGTTTAACAAATATCTAGTTAACTAACTAATTAACCTCCTTACTATTCACGAGATTTAATTAAATTTTCTGATTTTTCGAGTGTGTTATTTTATGAATTAAAAATCATAACCGAGTGTTGAAACACTAGTTATTAGGTTTCCCTAAGTCCTACGTGCCAACGAGAAGGACTCACACGTGAAATAAACGTTTTACGAATTTTTGAGAATTTTGAACTTTTTATTTCCCAGTTGCTCATCATTAGGGTTTTTAAACTTGTTAAGATAATTCATTTAGTAAATTGATTAGTCACATAATCAATAAGAAAGCTTAACACATACTCATACACTTAATCATGCCCTAACTTAACTCGGAAAGTCATTATTCAGTAATGTATATCCTAATTGTGCAAAATTTGGTTTAACTAATTGAATGGAAAATTGACGGTTGTCACAGGGGTATAGATAACTAATTTGACTTTCAAAGAACTGAAGCATCCAACTTTTTTTTTTATAACTGAGATGATTAAGGGTAGTTTTTGGACTCAATCCAAAAATGAGAAACAAACTTAATATTGATTGATAATTTTCAATCTGCTGGATCCCATTGCCAAATAAGTAGTTCAATTCCAATCAAGGCCACATATTATTTAAAGTTAAAGCAACTACCTTTCAAAATTGTTTGTTCAGATGAACTATTTCTAACATTTCTACAAGATATCCAACATGTTATAACTTATAACGAACGTAGGCATTTAATTGTATGATTCTAAGCCTTGTTTGCTTAATAATGCAATACTAATGTATAGTCTTCACTTCTATATCCAAGAGATAGATATAAATCAAGATTCCAGTTTATCTACAACAAAGTTGTCTTCGTTTGGCATTTAGAAGTAGTCTTGTGGGTTTAGTTAGTATACACTGCTTTGTATACTCATCCCATGCAAAGGTTGGAGGGCATTTTCTACCATTTAGGTAGACAATGGAAGCAGCCTCTCTACTTAGGTAGAGGTAAGGTCTGCCTACATCTTAACCTCCCCCATACACCGTCGAGGTATTGGGGCTCAAAACCCGCGAAAGGCGGCACTGAGCAGTTTCTTTCTTACACTTTGTCATGCATTATAAACATAGTAAAGTAATTAATTCTAAGGATTTTGGGTTCTAATACCACGATGGTGTATGGGGAAAGTTGAGATGGAAACAGTTTTGCTCTTACCTAAGGTAGAAAGGCTGCTTACTGAATCTGTCTCCTAAGGCAAGGGTGTGAACCACTTGATCCAACCTTGCAAACCAGTTATAAAATAAAGAGCTTTAATCAGTAGAAACTCCGGTCCGCTCTTTCTATGAAATGGCCAAGATGATTTGAAATTCAGTTATTTAAGATTCAGCTAGTAAAAGCATTGATTTTGTTTAACTGGAATTCTTACTCAAAAGCAATCTTGCCACCACTGGTCAGTGTATATAGAAACAATAAAACACCATGCAGTTTTGGTTTCATGTATACTTATACTACTTTTAGTGATGGATGAAAACAAAAAGATCATTGCCACGATATCTGTATGCCAATGATGACTGGGCAAAGAAAAATTTACAACGTGTTAAAATTTTATTCAAGTGTTTAACATGAATCATGTATTGGTCAAGACAGAGTTTTGCCATCTAACCCTCAAGACTTCAGACTATTGACCATTTGGAATGCATGTCGGAAGTCTTTGAGGGAGAGATGGCAAAACGCTGCCTTAATGACGTCCAAATTCACACACCTAAAACCAAAGACAATGTTTGTTAGTACTCTCTCAAGAGCTCCTTGGTTAACATTCTTGAATGTTTCAAGAATAATCAAAACAGGCAAGATAATCCAAGAAGCCCTTGAGGGAGAGTTAGCAACCACTGTCTTTCAAGTATCATATATGCTACTCGATTGTTTTTTCAGCGAACAGCCAACTCCTATTTATAATCACAAAAATCAGACACAAGAAGTTGGTGGGACCTTATAAGTCGACACGAGTCAGTGCCAAAGATCCTCATGGTACCCGGAAATTGGCTTCTAGGGATAGTCAACCCCCAATTGGATGAAAAATAAAAGCATCTAATCCATAAAAGGAATCTGAAACCATATCATTTTAACACATTTTTCCTAATCTCCACATCTCAACTGGAGGCATATTAGAATTGGATCCTGATCTTCAATCTAAATACACCCAACAAAGTTTTTTATTCAATATCTGCATATGATCATGTACAATCATACATTCTACAATGTTCGGTTTAGTTTTACACGTTTACGAATCATCCACGTGTTGTTAATGCCTTCCTTTACACAAATCGTTGCCCCAAAGGTCAGATTCTTGTTATCTTAAGATTAGTTCCATTGATGTAGATTTTTGATACATGGTGGTAGTGAAAATATGAGAGATTTAACTTTCTATATTGAAGCCAGTGAGTCAAGTTTTTAAGGAACACATTTTCAATCTTAGCTGTAGAAAGTCCCTATTTTAAATGACAAAGGGTATTAAGAACAGGGTAATACATCATACCATCACATACATCCCTTATTGCCTATTATCTATAAAATCAACAGCATGTATCCATGTGTGACAAGAAGTAAAATGGAGAACATGCAAAGATCATGACACTAAAAATGGAGAAAAACGTAAATGGTTCAAGCTATGGATTGGCTATATTATATACTTCCGGTTTTGTACTAGTGTAGGTAACACACTCTTAAAAAATACTAATGTAGGTGATGTATTTTCAAGTTTTGTTCTAATGTAGGTGATAAAATCAAAAAAATTTCAATGTTGCTAACATATTTTCATATCTTGTTCCAATATCGGCAACAAATGCTTACGTGAAAATAGTCCTATGTGGGGTTTATCATATAACGATATGTCATCGTTAAAACTTTTTTGTCTAGTAAACAAGTATTGCATGTTGATATTGGAACAAAAGTAAAAGTATATTTTACCTACATGGCTACATTGGTATTTTTTAAGATTCATTCCCTATATTGGAACAAAATATATAAACTATATAGCAAATCTATAGCTTAAACCCGAACATAAAAGAAGTGCAACTGATGACAACTACAAATGACCAAAACAGCACCATCCCATTTATCTTTGCAGACATGCAGTTGCAAAATATGAGAATCTGAAACTAAGCTGCGCCCTTGCTTCTTTGCAGTTACATTAAACATCAGAACTCAATTTTATTTTTTATTTTTTTTTGAAGATTGTTATTGAAATAAACTATGAATTTTGTAATCAAACACATGTTATGCATAAAACTTACGGGTTAGCCTGACCCAATGTGTATGCTTCCGTTGATTGCTATCAGTGCCTTTAATGTAACGCAAGCTGTTGAAGTACACCAGACGTCTATAAACTTGCCTTTGTATTGGTTATCAAACCTTAGACAGTCATCTACATTCTTGTTAAACCTAACTTTCGATTATTCAAAGATACATTTCTAATAACTTTGCTGCTGTTAAAATGATACGTGAAACATAATCTGGATTTTAAGGGAGGGTAATCAACAATTTAACATATGCTACTATTTAAATTAAGATAACATACTAAGTTACTAACTACACATTAGCCGTCCACTTGCATCCCGTACAAAAGCACATTCATAGTAAACATGACTTATTATATAAGACAGAGTTGTCCGGTGCAAAAACCATAAATACTAACCCAGGGAATTACACTACATATATGCTATATAAAGCAACGGGTGATGCCTTCATAGTGCCAACAAGCACAATGCTTGTCTTAGGAAAATACTTGCCAATGAAATCATGTATAGAATATATGCTAGATTAAGCAAAAACTATACTAGCAACATACATAAAAATCTACCTTATGACATGCCTAAATTTCATGATATGGTTACTCTAGGTCTGGGTCATGCAAAGCAGATCTCAACATAGAAGCCGAGTTTACAACGATTTCCTTTCATAAAATGAGTTGTGCCAATAGCCATCAATCTTACAAAGTTCCATTAGTTGGATTCTTGAAAAATAAATGCGACTATTAATAATTATACAAGAACGAATCAAAGGGAGCTGTTGAATAACAATCTTCCACGAGCAACAGGACTCTCATCACTTTCAACTGCACTCCCAATAATTCGCAGTTTCTTAAATATAGGCAACGAGCTTCATTGTTAACAGCAGTAAATTATAACCTGAAATGCTAGAATCGTCAGAACTAATGAATAAACAACAAGCATTAAAAAGAATGGCTGCCAGATCAAAGTAATATCTAAGAAAATAACATATATAGTTTTAATAGCATTATAAACATGCACAATTATAAGCTAAAAACTATAAATGATATCGGAGATTAAAAAGAAAAGCCCATAAAAGAATATATCAGATTCATAATCTAGACAACAATGAGACAGATTTTTCCAATCAACATACTTATTACTTTCAACATACTCAAATCTCTATCCAATTCTCTTGTACTTGCCTATCGTTTAGTGGACGTTTGAGCTTATCATTGTTGAATAATAAATGTCTAAATGACACACTGGATATAATAAAACAGCATTAAAATGTTCTCTGTTCTGGAACAAAAGCAATACAATCTGGCATGATGACAGTGACAAGAGGGTAATGTTTGGCTATAGCACATTATCTAAGGAAACACAGAAATGTCCACGGATCATCCTAAAATGGATATCATTGCAATTTCATGGGGGCAGGATCTATGAGAAAATTTTCATTTACATTACCAGACAACAACCAAAACACTAAAACAGTAGCGCTAAAAAACCCAATAACCCATAGAAGTATAAGTTTGCAATAGCACATATGTCATTCACAAAAAATGAGATAGATCAAGCCAAGACAAATAAAAGAAAGCCTTTTCTCACCTTTCAACCGAAACACTCTCTCTAGTCCCAAAGATGATTGCTACTCCTATCAATATCTTATAAACATTTGCACATATAGTCCTACAGCAGGTCACTAAATCCAGTTAACCCTCCTAGATTCGTAATCCTACTGAATAATGACAATATAAATGTAAAAATGGCATGACTAGGACACCAGAAGGTAATTGGAAAAAAAATTAAAATAATAAGAAAGAAAAATGGTATCAGAGGCGAAGCACTTAGATAAGAGACCTCAAGTTACATGACTTAAAACTCTGCAAGGTTTAGACAACAACGGAAATCTTCTAGAGAAAAACCAAGAAATCATAACAAGGTAAGTGGACACTATTGTGTTCTTTTTTCTTCCATAAATGTATGTAATCCTCAAAAGAATATTACAACAAAAGGCCATCTGAAATATGACAAGAAAAATGTAGTTATTAATTCAAACATGAGGCAATCAAGGTGTTCAAGGCACTTCAAAAAAGTAAGCTTCTAGTAAATCCTAACTCCACTGAGCAACTATTCTACTCTATAACCCCATGTAAGTAAAAAAAGCCAGACATGAAAGGTCATTGTGGTACATGAAGCAATAGATCATTACTTCAGAACACTGTCAAAGAAGCAACATAGGTCTGTTCCCCGACCAACCTACAATCAGAAATGAATGCTCAAATCAGAACAAACATCAATTAGATAATGAAACTCAAGACGAAGCTTCAGTATATTATATCAGTCATACATGTTCTTAAAGGGGGGAAAGAACGACTATAAGAGAAACTCGAGTGACCGCCACCTCCTGGTAGCCACTAAAAGAAATTGTATATATTTTGCTCAACACATGTGCAAGCTGGATCCTCCTTCAAGCCAAAGCTACAAAAATGCATTAAGAATAAATAAATATAATGGATACACATGTGACCATCAATATGACAACACGCACAGAACAAAAGCATATTCAAGCACACAAGAACATAGTACCATATGCATAAAAAAACATCTTTTACTTCATATTGTACCAACTATAACTATATGCAGTATATATATCGATATTCAGAGTTAAGCTAAATAGTAAATTAGATATGCTATTTAGATAATGTACACACCTTATGCGTGACTGAGCAAACATAGACCAGCAACACTCGAGCCTATTTCTCAAACAAAGAGTAACGCCCCGGTTGAGAACTTGGAAGAGACAATGCTTGTGCTGTGATGTCTTCCAGAACACGCTTCAATTCTGTTTTGGCCCTCTTCACAGATTGTTCAGTACCTCCTTCAATAAACAAGTAGAGTTTTCTCTCCCCTGGAGCTGGGATCCTACCAGGTTGAACATATTGGCCCCTAGTGGTGATGGCGGCCCCAGTCCATTCTGAAATTGGACCCAAAGTTTCTTTATGTGTTACCTTCCACCTAGCGTTTTGAGGAAAATCATTAATCTCCAACTCTGCTTCATAATGCTCAGGCAAAGAATCGGCCTGAATCCTTGCCAAATTGTGCTGCAAGTTCATGGCAGCAGCCAATGCTGCAGCCCTAGCAGCCCCATCATTGCCAGCTACCACAGGAACACCGGTCAGGGTTGCAGGCCCTGCACTAGTAGAAGGCTGTTGACTGGCTGCAGCAAGAGCAGCAGCTTGGGCAAGGACAGCTTGCTGAGAAATATCACCTCCTGCCTTTCGCACCCCATCATCGTCATCGTCTGAATCAGATTTATCTTCTTCAAATCCATATTCTCTAGCCTGTGCTTTCTTTGCTGCCTTCCTCACTTCATCCTCCTCCTCGTTAAACTTAAAACCACTTCCACCATAACCAGTCCCGTGAGCTTGCACAAGTCCCTGATTTACCTTCGCCATAAACCCATCAGCAAGAGCTTTCAGGTCATCAGGAACAACTTGATTAGATAGTTCCAAAGCTTTTACAAGATCTGGTGCATATCTTTCGTCATCAGTGGATAAAAATGTGACAGCACAACCTTTCCTCCCAGCTCTACCAGTACGGCCAACCCGATGAACATAATCTTCGTAATGATTTGGAACGTCATAATTAATCACTAGCTCAAGCTCCTTAACATCCAAACCCCTAGCAGCAATACTGGTTGCAATCAGTACATTGCATACATTACTCTTGAAATCAGAAATGGTAGATTCTCGATCAGTCTGATCTTTAGCCCCATGTAGCGACAAGCAGGGATATCCATGTTTGAGCAGATCCCTGAATAAAGAATCACATTTTTCCTGGGATTGGACGAATATTAAAATCTTACCTTTCTCACACCATTCTCCAAGTAGCTCTAACAACCTAAAGAACCTCTCATTTTCTGGCCTCACCTCCACTAGCTGAGTTATGTCTTTATTCACAACACTTCTCCCCCCAACCTGTATCTCCACAGGTCTGTTTATAACTACTTTTCGGGCCAATACTTCCACCTGTCGAGGAAAAGTAGCGGAAAATAGCACAGTCTGTCGTTTGGGTTGGGTGTTTTGGACAATTCTGGTGATTTGTGGCTCAAAACCCATATCAAACATACGATCCGCCTCATCCATTACCAAATATGAGACTCGTCTAAGATTCGTGATTTTCCCAGCACTGGTACAAAGAATGTCAATCATCCTACCTGGGGTGCAAACAACAATCTCGGCCCCTCTTTTAAGATCACTAATTTGTTGGGCAACACCGGAACCTCCATAAACAGGCACACAATGGAGACCCAATACCTTAGTAAACTTTCTTATATCACTGTGAATCTGCTGTACAAGCTCTCTTGTGGGTGCCATTATAAGTCCAATGGGTCCATCTCCAGCCTCAAGTTCCGGCTGATCCATTATATGTCTTAACATTGGTAAAACAAAAGCTAAGGTTTTACCAGAACCTGTTTTCGCGACACCTATACAGTCTCGGCCACTCATTATAACAGGCAGTGCTTGAGCTTGAATAGGCATTGGCTTATCATATTTCAGCTTTTTGATTGTGTCTAAAATTCTAGTTGTCAATCCAGTCTGGTGCCACGTCTTAATCGGCTTGGGTACATCTTTTCCGTGTATCTTTAGCTCCAGTTCTTTTCTGTAGGCAGCAACCTCTTCTGAAGTCATTTGCTGTATCTCCTTCACTTCAATATAAAAGTTCTTTCTGAATTCAAGGTAATTGATCTTTGAGTGATCAACAAGTGATAACTTCTCAACCTTTGTCTTCTTCACTCTTTTCATGAAGTCATCATCGTCTTCATCTTCTAGAGGATCTTCATCATCCATAGCAGGAAATTCCGAGTCAGAATCTTCACCAGGAATGATCCTGCCCATTGTACTCTTTTTCAGCTGCTTCCCATTGTTCTGAATCTTTTCATTTTTCTTCAAATCTGAGCTCGTTTGTTCCATACCAGAAACCTCAGCAGTGCTCAATTTGTTAACTTCTGGTATCACCATGGAGTTCATATACGCATCCAAAGGATCAATTTCATCCTCGGCAGTATCGCCACCATTCGGCACAGCAGCCACAGTAACACCATTATCTAATCCTTTAACAACACCATATCCATTTTCAGTGGCACCATTCACCTTTTCATCCACATCCATCTCCCCTTCATCATTCTCAACCGGTCCAGCTTCTTCATCATCAGATTCCCCGTCTAGAGTCCATGTCTTACCTGCAGTCTCCCCCGTCACCCCAGCCTGCTCACCTTCAGTTTCCTCTTTCTTTCGTCTTTTTTCCTGCCATTCCTGCACCCTCCTCCTCCTCTTCTCCATCTCATCATCCAATTTCCTTTGTTCTTCCGCCATGGCCTCTTCACGTGTCCTCGCCTCTTTCTTATCCGACAAATTTTCATCGACCTTTTTATCTACACTATCTTCCCTCCGTCTACTAGAAACCTTAGTACTATGTTCCTTTTCACGTTCTCTTTCCCTATCCCGTTCCCGCTCCTCCCTGTAATCATCGTCTCTCCTTCGCCTCTTCCTATCTCGTTCTTTCACATCATCGTTTCCACCATGATCCCTCTCCGCTTCTCTCCGTTTCTCCCTCATCTTTTCCCTATCCCTATCTTCCCTCTCCTTTCTCTCCCTCCTCTCTCTTTCCTTCTCTCTTTCCCTCTCCCTCTCCTTCTCCCTTTCCCTCTCTTTCGCCCTCTCTCGTTCCCTCTCCTTTTCTCGATTCTCTTTCTCCTTAGCCCGTTCCCGTTCCCTCTCCTTCTCTCTCTCCCTCTCTTTCCTCTCCCTTTCCTTCTCCTTCTCCTTCTCCTTATCCCTCTGCCTCTCTTTATGTTTCTTCTCATCAACACTCCTTTCCCTATCCCTTTCCCTCTCTCTACGCCTATCACCGCCGCCGCCATTACGTTCCTTATCTCGATCCCTGTGCCTCTCTTTATGTTTTACCTCTTCATCTTTCTTAGCATAATCATCCTTCTTGCTAGATTTATGTTTCAATTCTTCCATATCAACTACACTCTGCACATCCACAAAACAATCAACAAATTTTCAATTATAAACCCTAGTTCATTATAAACAATAAATAAATACTCACTCTTCACATAAACATATACATATAACGTTTAAATTAGAAACCCTAGTTCATCAGCGATTGAAAAATAGATGTATTGCGTCTACAAATCACATTAAACATACATAATGAGTTCGATATATATATATATAGATATAGATAGATATGAATACAGAGAACGGAATTACCTGGTAGATCCTTTAGGAAACCCTAATTTTGAAGATGAAGATATGTAATTTTGGAGTGTGGTTTTCTTTTCGAAGGGGAAGAAAATTTATGACCTAATCTAATTTTGCCCTGTTTTTAATTTATGCGTTACAAGCGTGGATCGGGCCACCGACTCAATGATGTCCACAATTTCGGAGGCCTGGTTTGCTTCCATCGGGGTTAAAACAACAATTATAACAACTATAGATTTAAAAGTGTTTGAATATATAAATAATGTCTGTATGTGTTAAGTAAAGGTAATTGACGGTTATTTTTGTTTATTAAGTAAAAAAAACATGAAATTTGACTTAATGTTAATTATTAATTATTAAATCTATTAGGTTAAAAAAAAATAAGGCCTAATGTTTTATTAAATTTCCCTTCCTAATAATATTTTTTAAATCTTTATAAAGATTTTTTAGGTTGCCTTGAATAACAGGTTACTTTTGGCTTATTGAAACGAGTGAGGTACCCGCGCAATGCGGCGGCGGTAGTGGGGAAAGCGGTCTAGTGGTGTCGGTGATGGTACTATTAGTGGTGGTGGCGGTGTAGGTTGATGTAATTGTGATAGTGGAAAATTTAGATGATAAGGGCTTAAAGTGTTAATTATTAAAATAAAGGTTTAGAGTGTAAATTATAATTCATTAAGGGCAAAACATAAAAAGTCAAGGGTAATTCTGGTAATTCAAATATAGACATAAATAAAATAAAAAGAGGTCATTTCCTTTATAAGGGAGTAAAGATGTGGAAAAGGAGTATTCTACGTGTTGAAATTAAATGTATTCTTGATAATGCTGATAAAAAAAATTATTTGGGAGCATTCAATTGTAAAAAAAAAGGCTTGTGACATTCATAGAAGAAAAATGTATAAGTTGTTACATTTAGGTTGTTTTTTTTTTGATTATTAAACTACTTCCATATTATTTATTTTGTTTATTTTGAAGGACTAAAGAACGTAAATTGGACCATGTAATAATGGTTTGGTTTTAGTTCCAGTTTAATAACGGCTGGGTTAATTGTTAAAAATTAGGACTGAATATTGCGAGCCTGGAAATATGTAAATAGCGATCTAAGAGCAACATGACCAAGCTATTAGAGGGTAAAACTTTAATTATTAAAATAAAGGTTTAGAGTGTAAATTATAATTCATTAAGGGCAAAACATAAAAAGTCAAGGGTAATTCTGGTAATTCAAATATAGACATAAATAAAATAAAAAGAGGTCATTTCCTTTATAAGGGAGTAAAGATGTGGAAAAGGAGTATTCTACGTGTTGAAATTAAATGTATTCTTGATAATGCTGATAAAAAAAATTATTTGGGAGCATTCAATTGTAAAAAAAAAGGCTTGTGACATTCATAGAAGAAAAATGTATAAGTTGTTACATTTAGGTTGTTTTTTTTTTGATTATTAAACTACTTCCATATTATTTATTTTGTTTATTTTGAAGGACTAAAGAACGTAAATTGGACCATGTAATAATGGTTTGGTTTTAGTTCCAGTTTAATAACGGCTGGGTTAATTGTTAAAAATTAGGACTGAATATTGCGAGCCTGGAAATATGTAAATAGCGATCTAAGAGCAACATGACCAAGCTATTAGAGGGTAAAGTGTTAATTATTAAAATAAAGGTTTAGAGTGTAAATTATAATTCATTAAGGGCAAAACATAAAAAGTCAAGGGTAATTCTGGTAATTCAAATATAGACATAAATAAAATAAAAAGAGGTCATTTCCTTTATAAGGGAGTAAAGATGTGGAAAAGGAGTATTCTACGTGTTGAAATTAAATGTATTCTTGATAATGCTGATAAAAAAAATTATTTGGGAGCATTCAATTGTAAAAAAAAAGGCTTGTGACATTCATAGAAGAAAAATGTATAAGTTGTTACATTTAGGTTGTTTTTTTTTTGATTATTAAACTACTTCCATATTATTTATTTTGTTTATTTTGAAGGACTAAAGAACGTAAATTGGACCATGTAATAATGGTTTGGTTTTAGTTCCAGTTTAATAACGGCTGGGTTAATTGTTAAAAATTAGGACTGAATATTGCGAGCCTGGAAATATGTAAATAGCGATCTAAGAGCAACATGACCAAGCTATTAGAGGGTAAAATCAGACTTTATTATGATATAAAATAAAGATGATCATACTAATAGAGGGTAAAATAAGACCAGAGAGTACTAGATTCTACAAGAAGTCACATATAAATCAAAGAGTACCATACCAGTATCAAGATTGAAAGAAGAAATACCCAACTAACAGTAGACTCGTAAACAATTAATATCTTCAGGTCATCACGGCCAAAGTATGCAGGTCGGCGTGGGTTCATCTTTCGAGGGAGAACTTCCAAAACACCAACAAGAATACATCGGTAATATGTTTAACTACGCCGTTCCAAACCACTGGGTTGATAGCCCAGTGGCCAGCCACTACCTTAGAAGCCGGGCCCACATTCCCCTTTCCTTTGAATCAAAATGAAGAGGCGAGGGTTCGATCCCCAATGGGGGTGTGGGTACTCGGGGGAGGTACTGTTCCAGGATATAAGTTGTGTGGCCTGCTTATATGGTACCAGTGCGGTACACGGGATTAAGGTGTTCCCGACTAAATACACTTTTTTTGAATCAAAACTACGTCGTTCCAATAAGAAGGATCAAGTTGCCTTCACACCCGTATATTCAAAATCTCATGATAGATAACATTAGAAATTCGGAATACATAAAAAGAAAACTCAAATTACGTGTTAAGAAAGACATTATTATAGATCTTATGTGTCATGAAAGTAGAATAATGATCAGCAGTAGCATTTTATTACCGAATGATCGAAAAAACCAATAATAAACAGCATAATGTAAAGTTGGACAATTAAAAATGCACTATTGGGTCAAATAACATAACCACACAGGAACTATGGGTGTAGGACCAATGTGCACCAAGTGAATGACAAACCAAATTAATAGTCACCGAGGATGGTTTAAGATGAGACGAGCACCCTACTTTGTTGTCATAGGACTAAGCTTAAAACTTTTCTGATTGTGGTCAACTTTTAAAATTTACTCAACTAAAGGAAATAAATAAATAGATACACATAACATATACTACTAATAAATAGTTTGATAGTTGCCATGTAATATGGTGCAAAAAGCAAAACAACTTGCATAACAAGATAAAATCGGAATGAAGTTACAAAATAGAAATAGATATTCAATTTCAAGTCATGAGGATATATCTTGCTTTCCAAATTGAAGTTTTTT
Source organism: Erigeron breviscapus (assembly GCA_034093135.1). NCBI lineage: Eukaryota > Viridiplantae > Streptophyta > Magnoliopsida > Asterales > Asteraceae > Erigeron > Erigeron breviscapus. The sequence goes on along the minus strand of CM067167.1, from coordinate 205,911,766 downwards.
GCATTACAAGTTGTACATTGTCTCAACTTTCTTACCAAGTTGTGATATAAATATGTTTTGCATATATGCATGAAATTTAAAATATTAAAAATAGAAATTCGAGTCTTCCGTCTATTATAATATCATAAACAGTTGAAATATGTAGTCTACGAGTTAAGATATATATACATATAACTGAAAATTGGCATGATTTCATTATATCAAGTTATGAACGGATCCTCAAACACCTATATAGAGGATTCTTATCCCAAGTTTACATATCACATTGGTGAACCCTTGTCTAAAATGTAATAACACCATTCATAAATGTAACATTTTATTAATAAACATGATCGAATTACATAAGTAAAAGTACAATGAAAGAAATACAACAAGATTATATAATAACAGAAAGTATAAACAGGAAATCAAAAGGGCCTGAGGATTCCGTTTAACAGAGGTCCCTTAAAACAGATTTCGGCCTACCCAAGTAAACCCGTCTGTTTCCTAGGGTACAACAGCCGCAACAGTTAGTACTGCCGAAGTTAACTTAGCACCCGTAATTTACCTTCAAGAACTAAAAGAAGATCAGAGAAAGAAGGAAACGAATTTCCTTGATTAGTTGATTATCCAGAGTAAAGTGGAAGTGTGTGTGTTTGATTGATTTTCTGAATGAATGAAAACAACCAAGTGTTAGTTGTTTTAACAAGGAGTAGCTAGTGCAAAACACTTGTTGGCTTGCATGATCACCAACAGGTGTCACACTTCTAGCTTAAGCAAGTGTTGTTCCAGGTGTTAAACCATGAACAACATAACCCACTGAGCCATGAAGCCAAAAAACAAAGCTGAACCGAGCTAGCCAAATACAAAGGCGGCTCGCAACGATGCGAGCGTGCAAAGTGCGCCACTAAAACGCCTCATCGCCCACAACCCCGACCCCGGGCACGTCGCACCCTCTTTGCCAACTTGGGTGTGGCCCCTTATAAGGAATTATTATTTCTCCAACACTCCTTCTTATAAACACACTTAATGTCTATACTTCTACGGTTCTACCAATGTGGGACAAACTCATATTAGTTAAACATACTTACAACTTCATTTTAACATTGTTGGTATGTGATCACGTTTAATAAACGCATGTCCGAAAATCATTTAAGCCTACGGGGTCACACAAAATGACACGTAAACTCTATGTAATTAATTAATATATTAAATGTAATATATTGATTAATATGATCATGAAATGATTAATAAACTAAATTAAATGTTTAATAAGTGTTTATTAATTAAAAGAGGAGGTGTTAAAGTGAAATTAGGAATTAGTGTTGTTTCCTAATTTCCACTTAAGGGGGCCGAAATTCTCAAGGCTTCTAGGCCTTGAGATTGCTTGTCCACCAAGTTGAAATCTCTATTAATTAAGCATATAAATAGAGGGCTAATTCTAAGGGTTTTAACACACATTCACAATACAATCAATTGTGAAAAACCTCTCCTCTCTCTCCCTCTTTGTTCGATCGGCCGAAAAGGAAAAACCCCAAGGGGTTCGGGTTTTAGGGTTTCGACTTTTAGGGATATAGACAAAGGGTTGTAGATCGTGATCGGGTACTAGCATACAATATAGGGGTGTCAAGTGTGCGATCGTAGAGGGGTTTTACTTTAAACCCTAATTAATAATAATCTTATTATTATTACATTATTGGAAGCTTACGCTAAAAGGTACATATATTCAATTCTCTCTTTGTTAATTAATATGATTACATATACGTTTCTATCCGCTGCGTACTCGTGTTTGTTATATGTTTATGTGCATAAATCCTAACAGTGGTATCACGAGCCTAATATGTGATATATTAGTTACAAAGTTCAAAACTTGAAGGGGGTTTAGGGTTGGTTCGAATTTAATTAATTATTAAATATTAAAAATTGTTTTCTTTATTTATTTTTTAATTGAAATTCGTTTTTAATAAAATAAAATTAGGGTTTGTTTTATTAATTCAACCTATTTAATATTAATGGTTAATTGAAACCCTCTAAGCAAGTTTTGATTATGTGAATTGGCATGTTTATTAGATATAAATTGCATGTTATGTATCTTTTAATTTAAAGTTGTTAAATATAAGTAAAAATCATAAGGAATTCATGCAAAATTCTTTATGATTATTACTTAGATATTTAGATATAAATTGTTTAGCCTAATGGTCCAATAATTAGGGTTAATTATTTGATAATTGTGTGACTATGTGAATTTTTCGTATGATTTTTTCTACTTGACATCAGTTCACTAAAAAATTCATATAAAATCAACCGTAATGAGTTAAGAGTTTCCCTTCGGACAGTAGATGCCAAACTCATAGGGCTACAACTTTGTAAGTTCTGGTCGAAGCTTGATTCGGACTGGAAACAGGTCTAAACTGGTCGTGAAGCTACTGGAATATTTTCCAGTCAGCATGTTTATGTGAATTACTTGCTAATTGTTTGTTTAAAGGCTTACGCAATCAAGGTAACTTGATGTATGTGGTCCTCTTCTTTGAAGGAGAAGCCGACTTAGACATATACATTAACCATAGTGACCATGTTTAGGTGTCCAACCTTAACTCGTTGCATGATTAATTAGTTAATAGTTAGTAAGTTTATTATTTTGCTTCTTTTATTGTGGTATAAATGGTGATGCAAAATTGTTTTATTGGAAAAGAATAAACTTGACTAAGAATTATCGAAATATGATTTTGTTTTAATAAAATTGGAGTCTTACAATCAAGAGATACACCGGCTCACCCATTTGAACAAACTCTAAGAGAGGCATAAGTCGGAGTGTGCTAGCCTCCTAAAAGAGCGGGTTTTTAATTGCGTCTATCGCAAACCTTTGCTTTTGCGCTTCTTTGTGCGTTTGAATGGAGCTACCGAGCTCTTTTGTATTGCTAAGACTATAAAAATGATTTTATTAAACATTATATTATGAAGATTTGCATGAGTCTTCATACATAAACTTTTGATTCACATCAAATGCATTACCCATTCAAAGTTAAGTCTTTGCCACCCACTTTGCTAAGAACACTTGCAAGTACTTTTTGCTCTGTAAGTCCCAACTCGTTAGATGGTACTACTGAAGACACCTCTATGTCGATGGTGGAGTTACTTTGCAATATATGCACTGAACTGGAGACGACCAGTTGCAGTGTGTATATACCAAGTTCTAGATAGATTACTTATATAAAAGACAATAAGTAAAGAAAAATGCAATAATACAAATAACTTGTAAGATAACTTGATGAGACAATATGTATTTTTCAATGTGTAATTTATTTATTGATATTAAACAAATTACAAGGTTGATGCGGAACCAAGATAATACACGAATGTAAATATCCTAACAACCTATGAAATACAATTGATCTATACTCGGAATTTCTCAAGACAATCGAAACACTTAAAGTTGTGAAATGTTCCTTTTAGCGATTGAGAGAAGATTGCACAAGTTCACCAAGAATATTGCAGGTTTGCAAAGTGTGAATTCTATCGAAGTTTATTCGAAGAGTTATATTCTTGGTTGTGCAATGACTTGTATTTATAGGCAAAGTTAACATTGGGATGTTAACTTTAGCCGTACAAATGTGGTTGGGAGCATTTAAGGAATAGCATTTAATTCCTTAAAAAGCAGTGTAAAGTCGCATGTTAAAGTGACTTTACATAATCACCTTTATGTACCTTTTAATACTTAAATAATAAGATAAGGCTTATTATCCGGGTAAAGGTACATAAAGCATACAAGTCAATTCCTCGTAATCAGTGTAAAGCTTTGTAAGGGCTTTCCACTGATGGTCTCCAGTTTGTAACTGACTAGAATGCCAACTGGGCTTCGCTGCCATTGCCATTCTCTATCTTCCATTTGTTGTCTTCGATTTCAACTGGAATGCTTCTTCAACTTGGTCAGTTCTCAACTGGAGGAAGTCTTCAGTTGCGTTAACTGTACGGTGCAACTGGACTTCAATATATTTCTCGACAAATCATCTTGGTCACCAGTTTTACTGGGTCACCAGATGCAACTGGTGACTGGTCAGTGTGAACTGGTGACTGGCCAGTTCCAGGTGAACTGGTCCTAACAAATTCCCCCTATTTGTCTAGAAATATAGTCTAAGTCTTTTCTAGTTCTTGTATCTGTACAAGTGTGAACTGGAGAGAGACTTGTTCGATTTAAATCTATTTAAGTTATCTAATGCATTTTTATAGATCAATAAATGCCTTAGGTTTTTCTTTTAGGTTTGTTAGATTTTAATCTTTTATCTACCTTGTGGTTACAAACTGGTAACTTCATTTATACAAGGGAATGACATTTATACAAGTTACAGAATGTAAATACAAATTACAAGTAGATAAATTGAAGAAAGAACTTAATGAGATGGCCCTTCGCCAGTTCTTCTTCTCTTGGCAACTGAAGAGATAGGCTGAGTATCTTCAGGGTCAATATTCAACTTTTGCTCAAGATTTTCTTTATGTTGAATCTTCCCCCTTAGAAAGTTTACCCATGCTTTCTCGAACCTATTCTTTTGTGCCTTAGCATCCAAAACATTCACCATCTCCACCCATTCGCTGAACCCATATTGCATGGCACCAGGATCATCAGTTCTAACCAGTGGCCCACCAGTATACTTAACTTCGATTTGAAAAACCTTGGTGCCTGGCTTGATTGTAACATTGACACTACTAATAGTACCACTATGTCTTCTGGTTGACATGATCTGGGAGTAGTAATTTCTAGCTTCAGATTCATTTGTGATTTTTATACTCCCAGCACCAGCAGCCAGTACAGCGGACTTAATGTCTTCATTTGAAACTTCGCCAGTTGGTTCAACGAATGTGCTAAGGTCAGCATCCCTTGCATCTTTTGTCAGTGGTCTTCTTGGTTGTGGAATCCTTCTCCTTGGTGGATTCAAAACATCCTTCACAACCTTTTTGACATTTGCAATTCTCTTCAGAATCCCACTGGCCCTCATTCCTTTAGCCTTCTCCACTGAAATGTTTAAACTTCTGGCATCAAATTCTGCCTCATCCTCAGCATAGTGTCTATCCAGTTCTACATCTAGCATTTCATTCAATTGGTCAACTATCCTGGGATCATTTTTAACCCTAACATACTCATCCTTAGTGATACCCAGTAGATTGGCATCACTCATATCCAGCAAATTGATTTGAGCAAGATGTGCCCTGGCTTCCACTTGGTTTCTTTGTTTCATTTTCTTCTTTTCTTTAATGTCATTTCCAAGTCTGGCCAGTCTTCTGCTATCACTATCTGAAACTGGAGGAAGTATGTCAGTATTTCCAGTTTCTAACATTTCATCAGTGGCCGGCTGGGCAGATGCTTCAACAGCTAAACCTTTACCTTTATCCAAACCAACATTCCCACTATCTCCATTACCACCAGATCCACCTACCCTTTGCTCACCAGCTTCAGTACTGGTAGCTACAACCAATTCTCTTCCAGATCCAGATGGAGTCCTTCCAGGTGCAACTGGTCGTGTAAGGACTGAACTTCTTTCCCCCTTGGCAGCATCTAGACCTGCCCTAATTGCTTCCCATTCAGAGGGGTGAGATGTCAACCGGTCAAGAGGCTGCCATGATTGCAAGTCCTTACACTCTTTGAAAATGCCACACATCATCCTGAAGGACCTCCATAAATGGTTCGTCTCCTTGGACTGGGTCAAGACATTTGCAACAACTTGGTCTTGACCAGTTTTCAATTCATTCAAGATTTTGGAGTCTTCATCCAACCCAGAGACAACCCTTTCCTTCACTTCCTCATCATTCTTCTTCATATTCTCTACTTCAGTGGTCAGTTTATTCAATGATTCAGCATGTAGAGATACTTGGGTGTTCAAATTTTCAATGCTGCCCCTCAACTGGTTGATCTCACTGGTAAGTGGGGCCAGATCAACCTGAGGAGTGGCCAGCTTGGTGATCTCAGACATCACCCTTTCAATCAAACGTTCTTCTCTAGCACCCAACGTATCTTCTATCTTCTGACCAACTGAAGACATCAACTGCTCTCCAAGGCCAGTTACATCTAGGCCAGGTCTTTCAATAAGTTCTTTAACCTGCCTTTCAATCTCTCTCAAGTCAACCTCTGAAGTTCTGACAGTATTTCCTAGCAGGTTGGAGATTGAACTGGTGACCTTGGAGTGAGTTAGGTCAAAGGCTTCTTTTAGAGTACCAGCCAGATTGTTGCAGCCAGTGACCAACTCATTAAGCTTTCCAAACACCAAGTCTTCATTAGAAGAAAACTTGTTTATCCCCAGATCGACCACCTTGATGTTTGTCAAAGAGTCCTTGTGGTATCTGGAGAACGACTTGGTGTTCTTGTCAAGTGTCTTCTGAATCTCCTCCACCCTGATTAGAAGGTTTTGGAGATCGGCTTGAATGGAGACAACTTGACTGTCCAGTGACAAAGGAGAAGGTGTCACTGGACCACTTGCAGTTACTACTGGAGCAACTGGAGGAGGCAAACTGATGGAAGTCTCCCCAGTTGTCAGGCCAGCAGTTGAATATATAGAAGGAGTGGTGGAAGAAGAAAGGACTGGAAATTCAATGTGTTGTTCATGCTGAGAATGCTCAGGTGTGAACAACGGCGACGGTGGTGGGGGCATTTCTCGAGCAAGTGAGAATTGCCCAGTTGGTAAGGGAGCGGAATATATTGGTAAAGATGTATCAGTAGGAGTATTTACTTGAGGGGGTGAAAATGAAATTGATGCGTCTGGAGGTAAGACTGGAGATGAAGGGTCTTGAGCTTGTACAGAAGCATCAAGAATCTCCTGGTCTGTTTCAGTACCTTCAGAATCCGAAGATTCTATAAGGATTTCCTCGTCATTAACACTCATGTCCAGATCCATGAATGTGACAGAGGGCTGTTCAGTTACCTGGACAGTCTCCAGATGACCTTCCCTAGTTTCCTGGATGGGTACATCTGTTGGAGGATCAGATACCGAAGTATCTTCACCAGGGATAGACGTGATTGGAGTTGCTTCAGTTATGGTTGCTCTATCCTCAACCACAACTTGAGACGAACTGGAGGGTCCCTCATTATTTTGAGGCCCGCCCAATTGTCTTTCTGATTCACTTTCCAAAGGTGCATCAGTTTTAGCAAATGCTAGTAGCATTCGCTCTGGAATTTCGACCTCTCCAGCTTCAGATACCAGAGAGTCTAGATTCCTCAACATATCTGGCCTTGTGTACGGTGAATCTGTACTTTTATACTCTTCATGGCCCAGAATTTGTTGAAAACAGAGAGAGAGAAACCTTGAAAAGGGGATACACACACCCCTGGAGCCCTTCAGTTTTTGTACTAGGCTTCTATACAAAATATCTGCAAAGTCTACTCTCAATCCGTTCCACAAGCAGTAAGCCATCTCTGTTTGCGAGGAGTTAATCTGGTCAAGTCCACCAGAACTCCCACCCATGCTCTCCACCAGGTGGATGAAAAAATACCTCCATGAAGGTGTAAGGCCCTTCATGGTCATCGCACCTTTTGTATTCAACACCCCATTCTCCAAACACTCCCTGTGTCCCATTTCAAGGAGTACTTGGCGAAAGTTTATATTAGGGGGCAAGACAACTGGAGATTCACCCTCTCTCCAGTAATTGAGGCGTAAGGCATCCCTCAATGTATCAGCTGACAAGGTACACTGGATTGTTCCATCCTTTAACATGAAACTGATGGAGGAACAATCGGAAGAAAGAACGGCAGTGTACCAAAACTCACATAAGTAGTTGTGAAACAACTTACGTGGGTTTAGAGAGAATGAGGGTCCTATTGGAGAATTCTTCAAAAACTTTTGAATTCTTCCAATAAGGGTATCAGACCCTTGAGATCCTCGTAGGCTGGCCATAGGATTATTTGGATTTAGTTTTATGACCGAAGCACTACTAGGGGCACCAGGTGTCTGTGTGACATCTGGTGAGGGATTGTATGGAACAGTCAAGAGATTTACATCTCTTGAACGAGATGATCTAGGAGCCATAGAAGAATGAAAATGAAATTTAGGATTTAGGGTTTTTGATTTGTGAAGCAAAGAGAAGAGTGAAGCAATATTGATGATTGGAAGTAAATGAAGGAATGTAAGAGAAAGAAAAAATAAATGAGTTACGGAGTAAATAAGGGTATTTATAAGGGGATTCAAGATCCCAATGTAAAACCAAAAATTATATTTTATTAAACCATATCAATTTTGAAGATATTTTGACAAAATGAGTTTGAGTTTTGAAATAAAAATATAACTTTCCATGTAAGCATTAAATGTTACCATGTCAGCATTAAATGCTACGACGGCTTACTTTACCCATGACCCCACTCACTTTTTGTTTTCCCAATACAAACAGTTGTCAAGTACTAAAATGGTTTCAAACACGTCAGATCACGATATCAAGTGGTTTAAAACACTCGAGTATCATCACGTGTCACACATATTGACCAAGTATTTGTAACGTTATAAAAATTTAGACAAAGACTGAACCTGGTAACTGGAGGATCAGTCCAGTACCAGTTTCCAACTGGAGTGTTCTTCAGTTGCATTTTCAAACAAAAACGAATTTTAGTCAGAAAATTATTTTGAGTCTTTCCCCCTAAAATGATGATCCAGTAATCAATTAGTGCCAAGATAGTATCACAAAGGCGTTCGATAGCCTGGCGAGCAAAGATTATCTGGACCTCCTCAACTGGAGAGCTTCATCAGTGTCACTGACGCGTTCAATAACAAAGAAAGCTCCAGTTAAGGGTTTAACATTCCCAGTTCGCTGATGAGATGTTTAAAGGTTTTCTCATCGAGAGGTTTAGTAAAAACATCAGCTAACTGTTTGTCAGTGGGGATGAAATGAATTTCAATATCTCCTTTCATAACATGATCTCGAATGAAATGATACCTGATGTCAATATGCTTTGTTTTGGAGTGCATCACTGGGTTGTGAGATATAGCAATTGCACTGGTGTTGTCACAAAAGATTGGGGTCTTGGTATATTTCTGACCATAATCTAGTAACTGGTTCTTGATCCAGAGAACCTGGGCACAACAACTGGCCGCAAAAATGTACTCTGCCTCAGCAGTGGACATAGAGACTGAAGTCTGCTTCTTGCTGGTCCAACTTACCAGTTTTCCTCCAAGGAAATGACAACCACCAGTTGTTGATTTTCTATCTATCTTACAACCTGCATGATCAGAATCTGAATAACCCATTAGATCTAATCCTGAGCCTTTGGGGTACCAAAGACCAAAATTAGGACACCCTTTCAGGTATCTAAAGATACGCTTTACAGCGTGCAAATGTGATTCTTTAGGGTTAGCCTGAAACCTGGCACATAAACATGTTGCAAACATTATATCTGGTCGACTGGTAGTTAAGTACATCAGTGAACCAACCATACCTCTATAGTCAGTTATGTTAACTGGTTTGCCAGTTGGGTCAGAGTCCAAATTCAATGGTGCTGCAATAGGTGTGTTTTTTGATGGGATTGAATCATATTTGTATTTTCTTAACAAATCTCTGACATATTTTCCTTGGTTTATGAAAATTCCATTTTCAGTTTGCTTAATCTGAAGACCTAAGAAAAATGTTAATTCACCCATTAAACTCATCTCATACTCAGATGACATGATTTTAGAAAACTTTTTACACATTGCATCATCAGTTGAACCAAAAATAATGTCATCAACATAAATTTGTACCAATAAGATATTACCTCTTTCTTTCAAGATAAACAAGGTATTATCTATTGCACCTCTTTGAAAGCCATTTTTAAGAAGATGTTTAGTTAAAGTATCATACCAGGCTCTTGGGGCTTGTCTTAGACCATACAATGCTTTGTTCAGTCTATAAACCCAATGAGGATGCTTCTCATCGATGAAACCTGGAGTCTGCTTAACATAAACTTCTTCTTCTAATGTTCCATTAAGGAACGCACTTTTGACATCCATCTGGAAGACCTTGAACTGCATATGGGCTGCATAAGCCAAGAATATTCTTATGGCTTCAAGTCTTGCAACTGGAGCAAAAGTTTCATCAAAGTCAACGCCCTCTGCTTGACAATAACCCTGGGCAACTAGTCTGGCCTTGTTTCTTACAACATGGCCATCTTCATCCATTTTGTTTCGGTAGACCCATCTGGTACCAATAGGTTCTTTCTTTAACCCTGGTGGACAAGGAACAAGCTCCCAAACATTGTTCCTTTCAAACTGGAGGAGCTCTTCTTGCATAGCTTCCACCCAGCTTGGGTCTGCCATAGCCTCGTCAATCTTCTTTGGTTCAATTAAAGATAAGAAGGCGACGTTTAAGCATTGCTCACTGGTGGCTCTTCTAGTCTGAACCCCACTAGTTGGATCACCCACAATCTGTTCAATTGGGTGGGCTCGAGTCCATCTAGTGTATTGACTAGGCCGGTGAACTACAATATCAGTGCAAGTCACCTGGAGATCTTCTTCAGTTGCAGCAGCATCTGGAGAGGGATCAGTCCAAACAACTTCTACATCCTCATCAGAGTCAATGAGGTCTCGATTAGCATCATGAAATTCCTCAGTTGAAGGTATTTCATGAGTAACTGGAGAAGTAGGTGCTTGAACTGGTGCTGATATTGGAGTGGCACGTACATCTGATCCAATCACCAATTCTTGTGGTAAGTTAAAATTGATGGAGGGATAAAATGATGTGTCACTGGTGCTTTTCTTCTTCTTGACTGGTTCCAGTTTGTTGTAACTGGAAGCATCTTCTGGTGAAACAACTGACCGATGAACTTGGTCAGTTTCACCAAAGTTGATTGGAATGACTGGAGAAATATCAAGGCTTGGTCTCTTGTTGATTGCTTCAGTTGATTCATCGAATGTGACATGAATTGTCTCATGCACCTTTTGGAGTCTATAATTATAAACTCTAAAGGCCTTTCGAATATCTGAATAGCCTAAAAATACCCCTTCATCAGCTTTTGCATCAAACGTTCCAAGCTGACTGGAATCGTTCAGTATATAAACTGGACAACCAAATACATGGAAATATCCAATATTTGGTTTACGATTCCTGAGTACTTTGTAGGCAGTCTTCTTATGTCTCTTGATGTAGACTGACCGGTTTTGGGTGTGACAAGCAGTTGCAACTGCCTCAGCCCAAAAACTGGTGGGAAGACCAGATTCAGATAGCATACTTCTGGCGGCTTCTATCAGTGTACGATTCTTTCTTTCAACAACTCCATTTTGCTCTGGAGAGTGAACTGATGAGAAGTTTTGAGAGATGCCAGTGTCATTGCAAAATGTTTCAAGTACTTTGTTTTGGAATTCAGTACCATTATCACTTCGCAACTGACAAACTTTTCGAGTATACTTGAGCTCAATTTGTTTGATAAGAGAGATGACTTCAGCAGGAGCATCACTTTTGGATCTGATGAATACCACCCAGCAATATCTGGTGAATTCATCAACCACAACTAGAGTGTACTTCTTTCCAGCTCTAGTTTGAACATTCACTGGACCAAAAAGATCCATATGAAGCATGTGAAGAGGTTCAGTGATGCTAAAATTTTGCCTAGTTTTAAAACTGGCTCTCTTCTGCTTACCCATCTCACACCCTGGACATGGCTTTTCCTTATTGAAGGAAATCTGAGGTATCCCATCAACCAGTTGCTTGCGAGACAACTTGTTAATGTTTTTGAAATTAAGGTGGGATAACCTTTTATGCCATAGCCAGTTGGTGTCCTCATCAGCTTTGGTATAGAAACATTGCACTTTTGGAGCTGGTTCCATATCCATGATGTACATATTCCCTTTTCTTGGTGCAATCATCACCACTTTCCAATCCTTGTTAAATATGGTGCCTTGTGCAATATCGAACAATACTCTGAAGCCATCATCGCAAAGTTGGCTTACACTGATCAAGTTATATTTCAAACCATTCACAAATGCAACTCTTTTGAATTCGACTTGTCCATTATTGAGCACACCATATCCTTCAGTCTTTCCAGATTGATCGTTACCAAAAGTCACTGTCGGTCCATCTTGGACAGTGAACTCTTCCAGTAGGGGCTTACATCCGGTCATAGTCCGGCCAGCAGCGCTGTCCAGATACCAGATATTTTTCTTTCGATCGCCCTACACACACACAAAAATCATTAGTTCTTTTTGTGAACCCATCTTTTCTTGATGGGTCCACTGGACTTCTCTACAGAAGCCACAGTTGATTGTTGAGGTGTTGAACTGGAGGCTACATCTGGAGCATTATCACCAGCTCCAGGTGCAGGAGTAAAAACAATTGGTATTTGATACTTACTCCCTTTAATTTTACCAGATTTTGTTCCAGAAGGAACAGTCTTTAGTTTAGGTACAGAAGGGAGTGGTTTAATATTTTGTTTGAAAACTGGAGGTGATAAACCTCCTTCCAGATTGTTAATCCGGGCAGTATAACTCTGAACCTGCCGAGACAAAAGTTGGAGTTGTCTTTCCAGATTAACCAAAATATTATTTTGATCAGGCAGTTGAACCTTGGACCTTGGTTCAACTGGTGCTTTAGTCTGTCGGGTCTTGGGCACCTTAGACTTTTGAGGTAAAGGCTTGTTACCAGTGGCCTTTTTGACTGAAGCTTTAGCATGTTTGGCTCCAGTTTTAACCTCAAAGGGGGTGGTCTCATTGGTTTCAGTTTCAACAGCTTCAGGTTGATCATAAGGTGTTTCAACCTGGAGAGCTGGAGGCAATGCATGAAGATCTGGTATAAGAGCTGCCATCTCCAGATCTTCAGATTTCCATGCATTTTTCTGGGCATCGATAGTTCTTGAAAATGCATCGTAGTTTTTGCCAGATGCTTTTACCCATGACTTGATAATCTTTTGTGCATTTTCAAAATCAGAAAATAATTTTTGATTATCAAGTTCTAAAGCCTCAATCTTTAAAACTGACTCCTTGAGAGCCAACTGGACACTTTGCAAATCATTTAGTTGTGGTTTAACATTGTTCAGTTCAATTAAGATAGTGTCAAGATATCTTTCACTATCAGCTCTAACAGTTTCCACAAATGCCAAATCACCACTTAATGATTCAGCCAGGTCCAGTTTTAGTTCAGGGTCAACCTGGTTATCATAGTCACATACCTTTTTCAGTATGATGTCCACCCATCTTCCAGAGATGACATCTTCTTTCACCACATGCTGCTGTTGTTGATCTTCCAAGGCCATGAAACACATGTCCCTTTCCTCTTCTTCATCGTCAGATGAGTCATCAGAGTACTCCCATTTTCCCTCAGTTTGTGCCATTAAGCACTGATCCTTTTTCTTTTCCATGGACAGGAGGGCAATCTGGGCCTTAAGCTTCTTGTATTTAGCTTTGTAGCTATCATCAGGCCGATTGAAATTAGGGACAGAGGGGCCAGTTTGGTTGTTCAACTGACTAGATCTGCATTCCTTCATAAAATGACCTTTCTTACCACACTTATAGCATGTAAGATTGGTCTTATCCAGAGAGCTGGAGGCAATGCATGAAGATCTGGTATAAGAGCTGCCATCTCCAGATCTTCAGATTTCCATGCATTTTTCTGGGCATCGATAGTTCTTGAAAATGCATCGTAGTTTTTGCCAGATGCTTTTACCCATGACTTGATAATCTTTTGTGCATTTTCAAAATCAGAAAATAATTTTTGATTATCAAGTTCTAAAGCCTCAATCTTTAAAACTGACTCCTTGAGAGCCAACTGGACACTTTGCAAATCATTTAGTTGTGGTTTAACATTGTTCAGTTCAATTAAGATAGTGTCAAGATATCTTTCACTATCAGCTCTAACAGTTTCCACAAATGCCAAATCACCACTTAATGATTCAGCCAGGTCCAGTTTTAGTTCAGGGTCAACCTGGTTATCATAGTCACATACCTTTTTCAGTATGATGTCCACCCATCTTCCAGAGATGACATCTTCTTTCACCACATGCTGCTGTTGTTGATCTTCCAAGGCCATGAAACACATGTCCCTTTCCTCTTCTTCATCGTCAGATGAGTCATCAGAGTACTCCCATTTTCCCTCAGTTTGTGCCATTAAGCACTGATCCTTTTTCTTTTCCATGGACAGGAGGGCAATCTGGGCCTTAAGCTTCTTGTATTTAGCTTTGTAGCTATCATCAGGCCGATTGAAATTAGGGACAGAGGGGCCAGTTTGGTTGTTCAACTGACTAGATCTGCATTCCTTCATAAAATGACCTTTCTTACCACACTTATAGCATGTAAGATTGGTCTTATCCAGAGAGCTGGAGGCAATGCATGAAGATCTGGTATAAGAGCTGCCATCTCCAGATCTTCAGATTTCCATGCATTTTTCTGGGCATCGATAGTTCTTGAAAATGCATCGTAGTTTTTGCCAGATGCTTTTACCCATGACTTGATAATCTTTTGTGCTTTCAAAATCAGAAAATAATTTTTGATTATCAAGTTCTAAAGCCTCAATCTTTAAAACTGACTCCTTGAGAGCCAACTGGACACTTTGCAAATCATTTAGTTGTGGTTTAACATTGTTCAGTTCAATTAAGATAGTGTCAAGATATCTTTCACTATCAGCTCTAACAGTTTCCACAAATGCCAAATCACCACTTAATGATTCAGCCAGGTCCAGTTTTAGTTCAGGGTCAACCTGGTTATCATAGTCACATACCTTTTTCAGTATGATGTCCACCCATCTTCCAGAGATGACATCTTCTTTCACCACATGCTGCTGTTGTTGATCTTCCAAGGCCATGAAACACATGTCCCTTTCCTCTTCTTCATCGTCAGATGAGTCATCAGAGTACTCCCATTTTCCCTCAGTTTGTGCCATTAAGCACTGATCCTTTTTCTTTTCCATGGACAGGAGGGCAATCTGGGCCTTAAGCTTCTTGTATTTAGCTTTGTAGCTATCATCAGGCCGATTGAAATTAGGGACAGAGGGGCCAGTTTGGTTGTTCAACTGACTAGATCTGCATTCCTTCATAAAATGACCTTTCTTACCACACTTATAGCATGTAAGATTGGTCTTATCCAGAGAGCTGGAGCTGGAAGCATTGTTGGGGCCATTAAATCTTTTGGATTTATGCTTAAACCTATTAAAGGTTTTAGCAATCATGGCGACCAGATCATCATCGTCAGTTTCATTACAACCATCACTGTTTTCAGTGGTCAGTCCAGAGTTTAAGAAACTGTTCAACATCTCCTTCATCGAGTGTACCTGGACACTCTCAGCAGACATTAAAGCAGCACAAGGTCGCTCAGTTACACTAGCACCCTTAGGACTCTGGGCATGGTTCATGGCATCTTGCTCAGCCACAAGTCTTGCAGCATTATTATCTTCAGTGAATCTGAAGGCTCCATAGAGCGATGCAAGAGTATGAGTGTGCAAGGTTTTACCTTGTCTCAAGACAAGAACCATGTTTTCCCATTTGGAAGGAAGAATATCACAAAACTTCTCAACTGATTGATGAGGCTAGAAAATCTGGTGTATGTACCAGTTAGACTTTCATTGGGCAAGGCAAAGAAGGATTCATACTTCTTGTTCAAAGCAACTTTTCTGGTGACAATTGTGTCATCACCTCCTTCAAATTGAATCACTAATTCATCCCACATAGACTTGGCACTGGGAAACAACACAAGTGTTGGAATTAGGTCTTCAGGGACAGCCCCAAGGATCATGTTTTTCAGTCTGGTGTCCAAGTCCACCAGTCTGCGATCCTCATCAGACCAATGGTCTTTAGGCTTTTCCCTTGAACCTCTTCTTCCAGTTGGATCAAGAAGAGGACTAACCCCAAGGGACATGGGTATATATGGTCCATCCTTAAGGATTTTCAACATATACCTTTCAATCCCACCAAAATGCAAAAGCATTCTAGCCTTCCATGTACCGAATGTCTCACTGTTTCCATCAAATTTTGGAACAGGAGTGTTAGAGTAGTGTACATGGACATGGTTTGGGGCAGTAGGAGGAGGAGGGTTGGTGTTAACATTTTGAAAAGGTTGTGCATTTGTATTCGAGGGGTTTTCACCTGAACCAGAACCATCTCCACCTTCAGTAGTGTTCATCTTAGCAGATCTAGGCAAGTTTATTAGCCTTCTGCTCTGATACCACTTGTAAGTCCCAACTCGTTAGATGGTACTACTGAAGACACCTCTATGTCGATGGTGGAGTTACTTTGCAATATATGCACTGAACTGGAGACGACCAGTTGCAGTGTGTATATACCAAGTTCTAGATAGATTACTTATATAAAAGACAATAAGTAAAGAAAAATGCAATAATACAAATAACTTGTAAGATAACTTGATGAGACAATATGTATTTTTCAATGTGTAATTTATTTATTGATATTAAACAAATTACAAGGTTGATGCGGAACCAAGATAATACACGAATGTAAATATCCTAACAACCTATGAAATACAATTGATCTATACTCGGAATTTCTCAAGACAATCGAAACACTTAAAGTTGTGAAATGTTCCTTTTAGCGATTGAGAGAAGATTGCACAAGTTCACCAAGAATATTGCAGGTTTGCAAAGTGTGAATTCTATCGAAGTTTATTCGAAGAGTTATATTCTTGGTTGTGCAATGACTTGTATTTATAGGCAAAGTTAACATTGGGATGTTAACTTTAGCCGTACAAATGTGGTTGGGAGCATTTAAGGAATAGCATTTAATTCCTTAAAAAGCAGTGTAAAGTCGCATGTTAAAGTGACTTTTCATAACCACCTTTATGTACCTTTTAATACTTAAATAATAAGATAAGGCTTATTATCCGGGTAAAGGTACATAAAGCATACAAGTCAATTCCTCGTAATCAGTGTAAAGCTTTGTAAGGGCTTTCCACTGATGGTCTCCAGTTTGTAACTGACTAGAATGCCAACTGGGCTTCGCTGCCATTGCCATTCTCTATCTTCCATTTGTTGTCTTCGATTTCAACTGGAATGCTTCTTCAACTTGGTCAGTTCTCAACTGGAGGAAGTCTTCAGTTGCGTTAACTGTACGGTGCAACTGGACTTCAATATATTTCTCGACAAATCATCTTGGTCACCAGTTTTACTGGGTCACCAGATGCAACTGGTGACTGGTCAGTGTGAACTGGTGACTGGTCAGTGTGAACTGGTGACTGGCCAGTTCCAGGTGAACTGGTCCTAACATGCTCTACGTGAGACCGTAGGTGAATTGTATCTAACAAGGTAAATTACTACTCATCGTGAGACCGGTGGTAGACTATTTACATGTTCTTAATTGGGCGACTTAAAGCGAGTTAATAGGTGAGACCTTGACCCGTGGCATAAGATGGGACAAAACATGTTTACAAAACACTTAACACCCCATTAAAGTGTTGTTGTAAGTCCCATAAATCTAGGAATTGCACTTGTAATGCAATTATTGATCATCACTTACCTTTTGAGTAAGTCATTTCTAGCAGATCAACTGATGAAATGATTGTATGTCAATTGGATCCTAGCCTTAATGAAATTAATTGTTAAATGAATTTAACATGGGTAAATTATATTTCTTAAGGATTATTATCGAAAATACCGATAATTGAACTTTTGTCTGTTTTGTAGATGGCAACAACAAATCCTTCTCAAAACATACACCAATCGGCTTTCAGGTCGATGCTAGAAAGAAAACCGATGTCCTTGAAAATCAGATACCCGTTATCCCTGATGCGAGTGCCACTGCTGTGCAGTTGGAAGCATACAATACTCAGTACAATAGACATATTGAGTTTGCTTGTTTGATGCTGGTAGCATGACTCCTGAGCTTCAAAAGCAATTCGGATTGCACAATCCGTATGATATGATCAGAGAACTCAAATCTATGTTTGAACTTGTTGAATCACTCCATGATTTGAACACGAGTATGGGAAACCGGTGAGCACTCATGTACTCAAGATGAAGAGTTACTTTGAGCATTTGGAAAGGTTAAACTATGCGTATCCTCTGCCTATTGCTATTGGCATAACTCTTAAGTCTCTTTCAAGGGATTTTGTGTAACACCCAACATTTAAAAATACGGATTTCCAAAAACTTTTCACCTAACGGTGTTAAAGAATGCGAAATATCATTTCAAAAGTCCAAACCATAAAATCCAGTTTGGTCTGTTCATAAAATAGAAGGTGTTACTCGTCACATCATCAAAATAGTATAAATGGAAATCCTATGGTTGCCCAACATAACACAACCGTATATAAGTCATATCAAAACATAATAGTCATAACGAAATCAAATGTCTAAAAGGAACAGCAACTATGGGTAACTAATAGCATCTTCAAGTATTCTACCCATGCCTCGCTCATTATCCATCAACACACTTCTAGCTTGCTAAACCTGAGGGGAAAACACATTTCAAGAAACAAGTGTTAGCTAACGAATTAGCTAAGTAAGATAACACTAAGTTAATAAAACGTTTGTCCAATTAAAACTTGGTAAAGCAGCTTTTCATATTAAAGACACATTTCGCATATCATCACATACATATCATAGCATCAACATCTTTCATGGTAGGATTAACCATCCTAAATGTGCCTAATCATCATTTCATCATCACATATCATCACATTAAGGTGTAAGTTTGTGTGTAGGCGGTCATAAGACCTAACGGGAACCTCACACCCGACTAGATGGATGAGCCATACGGCGGTCCATCAAGTGTCGTTAAGGAATGGCAAGCCACTCCAGGAGTAGTCCGTATGTTCAAGACATTGGTGGGTAATCACTCCACCCGGAGATACTCTAACCACGTAATTACGTTGCAAGGAGCCACCCAAGCAACAACATATACGCACCCACCCGGCTAAGGGGGATACGGGTTAAGCTTAACACTTCATCATATATACGAGCTCGATTTCATCACATATAGTTTAGGTGACAAAGTTACCTAAACATAACATATAATCATCTTTTACGTTTGGGCCCTTAAACGTGAACGTGTCATGGCAACTTAATAAGTCTAGTGAACTAGATGAACAAGCCATGTAATCATGCACACTTCACATATCATCAACATATATCACATTTCAATTCATCTCAAGGCATTACATAGCATTTCATAGCATATCATTACATCTCATATCATTGCATAACATTTCATATCATAGGGACTGCATTTCAGGCCTCAATAGTCATGTACATAGCCCATATCACCTCCCGTGTAACCCCGAATACCCATTAGCAATCAAGATAACATTTGGGAAGTTATTATATGAAAACCATGTTTTTGTTGAACCCTCAGCGTGTCAAAGTAGTTTATCTTACCTCATAGGAGCGCACAACAAATGATACATAAGTTACCGAGCTTTGCAAGTATTCCCGACTACCTATAATCATTAAACGACATAATGAGCTATCAATTACCCACTACTTATGGTCATGACTCAAGCCTAGATACCTATAAACATGACCCATGACAAGACTTGATGCATCGGAGGTTCGTTTAATACTTTAGAGCTTACATAACTCGACGAAACTCGGCATTCACTCACTAAATCAACCTTTCTGGAACCTTGACATCATAATCATCTTTTAAAAGCATTACCATAAGAAAATAGACTCTCTTACGATTCCGTGTATAGCTTATTTGTCAAAAACGGAGTTACGGCTCAAAAGTTATGGTCATTTGAAAATTCTGTCGCTATTGCGTCGCAATGGGATAATTGCGTCGCAACTTAAGTCACTGCTTTTGAGTTGCGCCGCAACTTAAGTAGTTACTGGCCCTGATTCAGCATAAAACTCATTGTTTAACCTCCAAAACTTAACCAAGCACACCCCAAACGACCCCAAACCTTATGAACGACTTTTGCACCTCAAAATTCATCATTTTAAGACCATAATGATGCAATGAAATCATTGATTAATTCTTACTTAATTTGCATCACACAATTAAACATTCTAGGTCAACGAATCAACCAAAACACTAGTTTAAGACATCAATTGATCCTCTAATGACCTAGATCACTTATGGATCTGATTATATGATTGAAAAGACATAAAATCAATGTTGTTATACCTTTACTACCTGTAGATTACAAAAGGGATGCGAAAAACTTGATCAAAACACTCTCAAATCAACCAAATAATGATGAAATCGATCAAGAGAATGCTATGGGGCTAAAGGGGACGGCTAGGGCTTCAAGAACAAGTATAATCTCTGTGTTTTTGAGTCTAATGACAGGTTAATAACCCATTAACCTGTTTTTTAGATTAGCCCTAGGTCAAAACTGGTCCCTAAGCTTCCAAACGACTCATATTAAGCTCAAAACACCTATAGGGAATACTTACAACTCATTAAACACTTCAAGCACCTCTAAAGGCATATAAATACACCTTAAACACATTAATACATCAATCATTAAGGCATTCAAGCCTCACATGTTTAGCACATTAAACACATCTAAGCATTAAATCTCCTAGAGACTTAACGGACACGTAGTGTTGACTTAACGACTAAAGTCAACCGTTAATTAAAAAGTTCGGGATGTTACAATTACCTCCCCCTTAAGAGGATTCCGTCCTCGGAATCACTTCAGCAACAAATAGGTGAGGTTAGTTCCCCCACATTACGGACTCGGTTTCCCATAATCAAACTTTCTCCAAGAGTATGCCTCCATTTGCAAACACAAGGTCAATTTGCTCCATACGAAGCTTATTTACTTAAGCCAAGAATCTTAGACGGTTCATCTACAATCACTTTCTTAGTACCAATGCTCCCATCTTCCAATGGAGTCACATTAGTTTCACCATCAAGGCATAAGTTCAATAACACTCACAAAAGTACTATGGATGTCTTCTAAAAGCAATACACAAGCACATATCATATATCTTCAAGAGTTTACCCTTTTATGAAGGTCATACACATTAAATAACGGAACTCCATGCTTACTTCACCTATATAGAAAGTGGTAAGCTTCACCACGTGCACATACTCATGAGTAACGAGAAGAAAAAACATTTTTTATCAACTAGTCTACAACGACTCATATCACATCATTGCCCTTAGGGGTTATAAACAACTTCGTCACATAATCCGTAGTCATCATATAAATACATTTCTGCTTCGGAATAACCAATTGTTGCATTTTTCCATATAGCGTTCGGTGCTCAGATTTGACTTGAGCACAAGTCACACATTTTTGGTACACACACTATCACATCACTCCTGACATTTGGCCATCATAAAATGGGCTTCAAATCAGCATACACCTTTGTACCACCTGGATGAATATAATATTATGACCTATGGGTCTCTTCAGCTTAACATAGTCAAACTCATTGAACTTCTTACATAGTCTTTTCTACTTTCACTTTACATTTCATCCGTTCCGTCATTTCTTTGGTTAAATCTTTAAATCAAAAACAAGTAATCACCTCATTTCTTCAACCTTCATAAGTAGTACACACATTACATTCAGCGAAGACTATTCATTTGGAGGTTAAGCCTTTCAAACACGTATCCTTACTAACTTGCTATCACAACTCACATGATTCATTTGAACAAAGGATCGACTCGCCATAACTTTCGATGCATAACATATCCCTCCATAGAGGCTTATGGTTAGACCTTAATACCCACTTTGTTCATAATAAGCTTCCTTTGCGCACCACAAAACCTTTAGACAATTTTGAGCTAATCAAAACATTTCTTTAACAATTCCAACTTTATGAACTATTATCTTCATGATCTTTGGCTCTACACTTTCCTTTCAATAACATGTCGTATCATGAAATAATTGCTCATGTCATATCATTACCTTTAGCTTCTCACGCAACTTTGTCTCTTAGTCCAAGGTGACGTGATCACTCACTTCCGTCAGAGAATCATTAAATTCTTTAAATTGCCACCAAACGTTCGGTGTCTAGTCTTGGCTTTTAACCCAATCACACGTCAACATATAAAATTTACTACACCTCGTATCATAATAGATCGGATCACATTTCAGGCGGCATCCAAATGAGCATGTCACCACGGTTCATAAACTTCCTCAAGTACAACTTTTGGTCATTTCGTTATCGGATACCGAAATCTTACTTTTAGACTTATGGTTTCACGCTTGTTATTTATGAATTTTCTGAATCCACTCACATAATACCAACATCTTCGTCTCTAGAACCATCACTTTTGACTGACTCATTGTAAACATGTGTTTACCATAACCTTATAATCATGGAATTAAACATTAAACGGAACCTTGTTCTTTTCAACTCTACGCATCAGCTTCTACTTGAACTTTTAACTCACTTTGGGCGAATTTAGAATTAAGCCTCTTCGAGTTGAAAATTGTAATAACGCTCTTTACGCAAACATAATGTTCTTCGTCATACTTAGAATAGGCAAGATTTTCCTTGTTAGACGTATTGACTAAACGACTTAGAGAAAACTCTAGGCTTGATTCCTTAAATTCATACATATCAAAGACTTTCATCATCTACAAATGGTAGCAACATCATAAATCTATCTTATAAAAGAAATACATCCCACAATCTAAAACATTAACTTCTTCCTATAAGTGAGAACAAAACGGAAGGTGCGTTTGCATGAAAATAGCACTAGACACACATCACTTGAGGCTCGACCTCATGTTCGCAATGAAACTGGGAACATTAATAGTACCTCTCAAAACTACGAGTGGCCTCACTTTAGAAATATAACATTTGCCTTACATGGATGAATCACATAGGCGAGAAACATGATCAATTCGGAATAAGATGTTCTTAAAAACTTTTACTTCTTCTGCTTTAAGAGACTATAAATAACTCCATCATCCAACGTCTTAACTTTTCTTAAGGGACAAACTCCTTATCTTGAGAAGCAGTCATGCATGAAAATTTTGTACAAATATAAGATATCAACATCACCTTTACACTCATGCGATATAAGGAAGAATCTCCACCTGTAGGTACTTGTCCCATTCGTCATATATCATCCCGTAGCGAAATCAAAGCTAAACGAGTCGTAAATCCAAAACAGACCAAAATATGCGCCGCATGTCGTCCAGTTCGACCAAGTACCCCATGTTTTAAACCTTTAAACGAATTCTTTTCCAAACTCCAAACCTTAATCCCAAGTACAACTTTAACGCTTCGCAACTCGAATGTAGCCTCACATCCTAACGTAGGGTTCATGGAATGGAAGAGTTTCATGGTTAAGGGTTCAATCGACTTTAGTGTTAACTTCCTTACTCGCCTTAGCTTCATCATTCTTTAATCCATAGATACCTGACTACTCCTCACGTGGTTAAATATGCTATCATCCAGTGATTCCATCATTCCCACCTTCACTTCATTCGGATCAGCACAGACACAGTCTCACAAACACACACATATCGTGATACATTTACAATTACGTTCGCGACCTGAATTGTAGCCTTATTCTTCCAAACGTGTGCCTGGTAACCCTTCTATGCATCACCTACTTATAACCCTTCAAGTATCCAGCATCAACTCTACTCGTCAAACTTCAAATCCAAGTCCTTTATCCCCGTGAGCTCAACAACATAATACATCACTTCATAGAAATCTTACCAACTTCGTTACTTTCTACTCCGGTCAACACAAGTATGGCCATACAAACACGCTCGCGTCGTGATACGCTTGCAATTATGTTTCGGACCATAACTGTAATTGTATCACTTCACATGCATGTTAATTACCACATTTGTGTATCACATTCTTTCACCAATTCTATTCACATAATCTTTATCATCCATACAACATCTCATTTCCGTTGCGGTCCTTGTCACTAACCTCGTGGGTTGGACACCATTGACGGGACATCATTTCACCTAATCCAACAAATTTCCTTTCATTTCAACCACTTAACACATAAATTACAGCGCACATTTAGCAAATTCAGATAGGGAAATAGCACATCACCTCGGGAACCGTCTATCGTAGCAATAGAATAATCTAGTGACGGAGAAGCGAGAAACGGAAGAATAAAGGCTAAAAACACAATAACATATCATCAATCAACCATCATATAGCCTTAATTCTACACTCTCACTCATCCCAACCCGTCCTAACAACATCTCATCTTAAGGCTAAAGCTCAACTACTTAAGCCTAGCATGTCTGATCTTACGGTTTAAGTACAAATCCTATGGTCTTATAGTCATTGTAACACCCAACATTTAAAAATACGGATTTCCAAAAACTTTTCACCTAACGGTGTTAAAGAATGCGGAATATCATTTCAAAAGTCCAAACCATAAAATTCCAGTTTGGTCTGTTCATAAAATAGAAGGTGTTACTCGTCACATCATCAAAATAGTATAAATGGAAATCCTACGGTTGCCCAACATAACACAACCGTATACAAGTCATATCAAAACATAATAGTCATAACGAAATCAATGTCTAAAAGGAGCAGCAACTATGGGTAACTAATAGCATCTTCAAGTATTCTACCCATGCCTCGCTCATTATCCATCAACACACTTCTAGCTTGCTAAACCTGAGGGGACAACACATTTCAAGAAACAAGTGTTAGCTAACGAATTAGCTAAGTAAGATAACACTAAGTTAATAAAATGTTTGTCCAATTAAAACTTGGTAAATCAGCTTTTCATATTAAAGACACATTTCGCATATCATCACATACATATCATAGCATCAACATCTTTCATGGTAGGATTAACCATCCTAAATGTGCCTAATCATCATTTCATCATCACATATCATCACATTATGTGTGACATAAGTCACGCATATCATATAAGGTGTAAGTTTGTGTGTAGGCGGTCATAAGACCTAACGGAACCTCACACCCGACTAGATGGATGAGCCATACGGCGGTCCATCAAGTGTCGTTAAGGAATGGCAAGCCACTCCAGGAGTAGTCCGTATGTTCAAGACATTGGTGGGTAATCACTCCACCCGGAGATACTCTAACCACGTAATTACGTTGCAAGGAGCCACCCAAGCAACAACATATACGCACCCACCCGGCTAAGGGGGATACGGGTTAAGCTTAACACTTCATCATATATACGAGCTCGATTTCATCACATATAGTTTAGGTGACAAAGTTACCTAAACATAACATATAATCATCTTTTACGTTTGGGCCCTTAAACATGCACGTGTCATGGCAACTTAATAAAACCATGTTTTTGTTGAACCCTCAGCGTGTCAAAGTAGTGTATCTTACCTCATAGGAGCGCACAACAAATGATACATAAGTTACCGAGCTTTGCAAGTATTCCCGACTACCTATAATCATTAAACGACATAATGAGCTATCAACTACCCGCTACTTATGGTCATGACTCAAGCCTAGATACCTCTAAACCTGACCCATGACAAGACTTGATGCATCAGAGGTTCGTTTAATACTTTAGAGCTTACATAACTCGACGGAACTCGGCATTCACATACTAAATCAAACTTTATGGAACCTTGACATCATAATCATCTTTTAAAAGCATTACCATAAGAAAATAGACTCTCTCACGATTCCGTGGATAGCTTATTTGTCAAAAACGGAGTTACGGTTCAAAACTTATGGCCATTTGAAAATTCTGTCGCTATTGCGTCGCAATGGGATAATTGCGTCGCAACTTAAGTCACTGCTTTTGAGTTGCGCCGCAACTGGCCCCGATTCAGCACAAAACTCATTGTTTAACCTCCAAAACTTAACCAAACACACCCCAAATGACCCCAAACCTTATGAACGACTTTTGCACCTCAAAATTCATCATTTTAAGACCATAATGATGCAATGAAATCATTAATTAATTCTTACTTAATT
>CM067167.1:205846006-205885047 GCA_034093135.1 Erigeron breviscapus | reverse complement strand
GTCTCATATTAAGTTTAAGTAGAATAATGCTTACATATATTGCCTATGTTTTCTTTTCTTCTTTTCCATTAGGGAAAATGTCTCGACACGTTATTGACCTAACGTCCGATCATGAGGAAGAGTTCGTCACCCAACAGCCAGCCCCATCCCCTTTGTCCCCACTCGATCAGCACGTTGAGTCTGAGCCTACTGTTGATTTCGAGGCCGTTGGTGACACTCCTAGGTCACCACTCGTTGGTCCCACCTCACCACCCTTTGTCCATCCACCAGCTCCTCCGACTATTATGCCCACTCTCACTTTGGCCGAGCCCACTGCTTTCACTATTCCCGAGCCGATTGCACACCCGGTCGGCACATCCACTGTTGTTTATGCCACACCAGATATTCCACTTCCACATTTCAACCTACCCCCACCCACTCACTATCATCAGTTCCGTACCGGCAAGGGCACGTCACGGGACCCGAGATTCACTATTGAGCCTCGTGTTCCAGAGATGGTGCACCCTCCACCTACCATAGTTGAGCCACCGGCTCAACGCCGCCGCACCGAGCCGATCTATCACACTGTGTCTTGTGTCCTATCACGATAGAGAGACCTAGAGGGTCTTCGTGATAACGACCGCGTCTATGCTCACTCCGGGCCGGATATCGTCTCTGCATATACCGGAGAGCCCGTCCACCTCACCGTATCCACCCTCGTGGCGCGACTTTTCCGCGCCGAGTCTCGCCTTCAGGCACTTGAGGGACCCACTCGCCCTATTCCAGCTTCTGTGGCGGATCTTCACCGCCAAGTTTCCACGATGAACGTGGAGCTTACCGAGACCACTGCTCAGACCGAGTTTGCTCATGATCGTGTGGATGAAATTGAGGACTATGTTGTGGGACTTGGACTGGGATTGGGAGGCACTGCTGAGCTGACCATAGGAGTGCGGGACGAGAGCTTTATTACACATGCAAGGGTTGAAGACTTGGAGACTCATGTTCAGCACATGGAGGATAGGCTTACGATGCAGGAGGTGAGGATTCAGAGGATCGAGGAGGCACTTCAGACCATTGCTGCTGCTATTACTATGCCACCCCCTAGCGGATCTAGCTAGATGTTATCTTTACATTTTTATTGTTCCTATTTAGGGCGGGATGTGCCCGGAAACTTTGAATTATGATGAATCTATGGATTTTGCGAAGTTACTTCTCGCATGGTTGTCTTTATTTTGAAGCAATGAAATCTATTACTTTATCCAAATTTTTATGTTTCTTTTAGTTACAATAATTTTGTTTATGATTATGTTGGCATTTTAGTATACTTATGGCATGGTAGTGTTATGTTGATGATGTGTTTGCATGATTGAGGATCTATTGATACGCATTATGACGTGGTTAAATGTTGTTAGTTATTCATAAGTTAATGAAGAAAAACTTATGACACTTTTGTTTCTTTTTTTTAAAGAAATGGCGCCAAAGAAAACAACTAAGTCACAAACCTTGAGTTCGGCCCAAATCGAAAGGCTCGTAGCACAACGAGTTGTTGCCGCCATCGCTACTTATGAGGCAAATTGAACCACCGGTGAAGCCGAGGGAAGTGGCAATGGTGGAGAACAAACAAATGCCCCAAAGGGTTGCACCTATAGGGACTTTACCTTGTGCAAACCGCTGAACTTTGAGGGTACCGAAGGAACCATTGGATTGCTTCGATGGTGTGAAAAGATGGAGTCAGTTTTCCGCATCAGCAATTGTCCGGATGAGTGTAAGGTTCAGTACGCGACGTGCACTCTCCAAGGTGGAGCCCTGACTTGGTGGAATTTGTATGCTCACTCTGTAGGAGTTGATGCGGCTTATGCACTCACTTGGGAGGCACTAAAGGAAAAGATGCGAGGAAAGTATTGCCCAAGGAATGAGATCCAAAAGTTGGAGGCCGAGTTTTGGAACTTGACTACTAAGGGCCTTGATGTACCCGCGTACACGACTCGGTTTCACGAGTTGGCCCTAGTGTGCCCAACTATGGTGGAACCCGCATTCAAGCTCATTGAGAGGTACATTTGGGGACTCCCACCTCAAATCCAAGGAATGGTAACCTCTTCCAAACCCACTGACATCGAGAGTGCCGTTGAGATGGTACATAGTTTGGTTGATCAAATGAAAAGACAAGGAGCCAAGGAAGTTGCTGCTCACAACAACAACAACAACAACAACAACAACAACAACAACAACAACAACAACAACAACAACAACAACAACAACAACAACAACAACAACAACAACAACAACAACAACAACAACAACAACAACAACAACAACAACAACAACAACAACAACAACAACAACAACAACAACAACAACAACAACAACAACAACAACAACAACAACAACAACAACAACAACAACAACAACAACAACAACAACAACAACAACAACAACAACAACAACAACAACAACAACAACAACAACAACAACAACAACAACAACAACAACAACAACAACAACAACAACAACAACAACAACAACAACAACAACAACAACAACAACAACAACAACAACAACAACAACAACAACAACAACAACAACAACAACAACAACAACAACAACAACAACAACAACAACAACAACAACAACAACAACAACAACAACAACAACAACAACAACAACAACAACAACAACAACAACAACAACAACAACAACAACAACAACAACAACAACAACAACAACAACAACAACAACAACAACAACAACAACAACAACAACAACAACAACAACAACAACCATCAAGCCCGTGGGAGACCGTTTGTGATTCAAGCGGGAGAAGCTCGCCAAGACCCGAACATTGTGACGGGTATGTTCCTTCTCGAAAACCTGCTAGTTTCCGTTTTATTTGATAGCGGTGCCGATTTAAGCTTTATATCAAATAGAATTATTCAATTATTATCTATTTCCCCCGTGCCGTTAGACGATGCATATTCTATAGAACTTGCTAACGTGAAAGAAATCAAAGCCGATAGCATAGTACGTGAGTGTACTTTGACCTTAGCCGACAAACCCATTCACATAGACCTAATCCCCATCGAAATAGGAAGCTTTGACATCATCATCGGCATGGATTGGCTATCCAAACACAAGGCCGAGATTGTATGTCACGAAAAGGTTGTTCGCATCCCGTTAGAGAACGGAGACGTGTTGATCATTCAAGGAGAAAGATGTGGTGTAGCAATTAATCTCATTTCGTGTATGAAGACTCAAAAATACCTACGAAAGGGGTATCACGCGATTTTAGCTCATGTGACGACAAAGGAACCTGAGGAGAAACGACTTGAAGATGTGCCTATTGCACGAGAATTTCCCGAAGTATTTCCCGAGGACTTACCCGGACTCCCTCCGGTTCGTCAAGTGGAATTTCAAGTGGACTTGGTGCCCGGTGCTACACCGGTGGCACGTGCTCCATACCGTTTAGCTCCATCCGAAATGAAAGAGCTCTCGACTCAATTGCAAGAACTATTAGATAAAGGATTCATCCGACCAAGCTCTTCGCCATGGGGAGCTCCGGTTCTTTTTGTCAAGAAAAAGGACGGATCCTTTCGGATGTGTATAGACTATCGTGAGTTAAACAAGCTTACTATAAAGAACCGATATCCACTACCTAGGATCGATGACTTGTTTGATCAATTACAAGGATCGAGTTACTACTCGAAAATCGATCTTAGATCCGGATACCACCAATTGAGGGTAAGAGAAGAAGATATCCCTAAGACGGCATTTCGAACTCGTTATGGTCACTACGAGTTTCAAGTTATGCCTTTTGGTTTGACGAATGCACCCGCCGTTTTCATGGACCTCATGAACCGCGTGTGCAAGCCGTATCTAGATAAGTTTGTGATTGTCTTTATTGACGACATACTAATCTATTCGAAAACCAAGGAAGAACATGAGGGGCATTTGAGGATGATTTTGGAACTACTCAAGAGGGAAGAGTTGTACGCCAAGTTTTCAAAATGTGAATTTTGGATTCGAACGGTACAATTTTTAGGCCACGTGATTGATAGTCAAGGGATACACGTAGACCCCGCAAAGATCGAAGCCATTAAGAGCTGGGATGCACCGAGAACCCCAACGGAAGTACGTCAGTTCTTAGGTCTTGCCGGCTATTATAGAAGATTCATCGAGAACTTCTCAAAAATAGCCCAACCTTTGACCACTTTGACGCAAAAGGAAAAGAAGTTTGCTTGGGAAGACAAGCAAGAAAAGGCATTTCAACTACTAAAAGAGAAGCTTTGTAGTGCGCCAATCCTAGCTTTACCCGAAGGAACCGATAATTTTGTGGTGTATTGCGACGCTTCCCATCAAGGGTTAGGTTGCGTTCTCATGCAAAAGGACAAAGTGATAGCTTATGCTTCACATCAACTCAAAGTGCATGAGAAAAACTACACCACCCACGACTTGGAATTAGGAGCGGTAGTTTTTGCCCTTAAGATTTGGAGACACTATCTTTATGGCACAAGGTGTACCATATTCACTGACCATAAAAGCCTCCAACATATTTTTGACCAAAAGGACTTAAATATGAGACAAAGACGATGGGTGGAGTTACTTAGTGACTACGATTGTGAGATTAAGTACCACCCCGGCAAGGCAAATGTTGTAGCCGACGCTTTGAGCCACAAGGAACGAGTCAAGCCGCTTCGTGTTCGAGCATTGGGTATGACCATTCATACCAACCTTACCCCTCACATTCGAATTGCACAAGTTGAAGCATTAGAAGAAGAAAATCTCAAGAATGAAGCCTTGAGAGGAATGGAAGCGCAATTTGAAACTAGACCCGATGAAACTCGCTATTTTGCCAACCGAATTTGGGTACCCAACCGTGGGAACCTAAGAGAGTTAATCATGGACGAAGCATACAAGTCTAGGTATTCAATACATCCCGGTGGCGATAAGATGTATCATGGACTTAAGGAGATGTATTGGTGGCCTAAGATGAAGGCCGACATAGCCGCTTATGTTGGTCGTTGTTTGACGTGTGCAAAGGTTAAGATTGAATATCAAAGACCATCCGGTTTACTTCAGCAACCACGGATACCCCAATGGAAGTGGGAAGAAATATCCATGGATTTCATTACTAAGCTGCCTAGATCCGTGAGTGGATGTGACACAATTTGGGTGATTGTGGATCGCCTCACCAAATCCGCTCTTTTCTTACCCATTAAGGAAACGTTTGGGATGGATAAATTAGCGAGAATTTATTTGAAAGAAGTTCTGTCACGTCATGGTGTACCTATTTCGATCATTTGTGATCGAGATACCCGTTTTACCTCTAGATTTTGGAAATCTTTCCAAAGAGCTTTGGGTACTAGAATTGACATGAGCACGGCATACCACCCCCAAACCGATGGTCAGAGCAAAAGGACCATCCAAACGCTAGAAGATATGTTACGCGCATGTGTGATAGACTTTGGGAGTGATTGGGAGCGTCATTTGCCATTGTGTGAATTTTCATACAACAATAGCTATCACACTAGTATTCAAGCCGCCCCATTCGAGGCACTTTATGGGAGAAAGTGTCGGTCGCCCGTTTGCTGGATCGAAGTTGGTGATAGTCAAATCACGGGTCCGGAAATCCTTCATGAAACTACCGAAAAGATTTTTCAAATCCAAAACCGAATGAAAGCCGCACGTGACCGTCAAAAAAGTTACGCCGACGTTAGGCGAAAACCGTTGGAATTCCAAGTAGGAGATAGAGTCATGTTGAAAGTCTCTCATTGGAAGGGAACCATCCACTTTGGAAAAAGAGCAAAGTTGAACCCGAGGTACATTGGACCTTTCAAAATCGTAGAAAGGATAGGTCCCGTCGCATACCGCCTTGAACTACCTCAAGAGTTGAGCAGAGTGCACAATGTTTTTCATGTCTTAAACTTAAAGAAGTGTTTATCGGACGAAACACAAACCATTCCGCTTGAAGAGATTCAGCTAGATGATCGCATGCACTTTGTAGAAGAACCCGTTGAAATCATGGACCGCGAAGTTAAGAAATTAAAACAAAGTCGCATTCCTATCGTTAAGGTTCGTTGGAACTCAAGACGAGGACCCGAGTTCACGTGGGAACATGAAGACCAAATGAAACAAAAATACCCACATTTATTCCGTAACGTCCAAAATGCCGCATAATACCTAAAGTTTCGGGGCGAAACTTCCATTAACACGGGGAGGATGTGACAACCGCCAAATTTGAGGTTAGCTAAACTTAGAAAGTTTACTATTCATGTGCTATTTATAGAAAGTTAAATTTAAATATGTGATATTTAAATCCTTCTTTTTTTTTTTTTTTTTTTTTTTTTTTTTTTTTTTTTTTTTTTTTTTTTTTTTTTTTTTTTTTTTTTTTTTTTTTTTTTTTTTTTTTTTTTTTTTTTTTTTTTTTTTTTTTTTTTTTTTTTTTTTTTTTTTTTTTTTTTTTTTTTTTTTTTTTTTTTTTTTTTTTTTTTTTTTTTTTTTTTTTTTTTTTTTTTTTTTTTTTTTTTTTTTTTTTTTTTTTTTTTTTTTTTTTTTTTTTTTTTTTTTTTTTTTTTTTTTTTTTTTTTTTTTTTTTTTTTTTTTTTTTTTTTTTTTTTTTTTTTTTTTTTTTTTTTTTTTTTTTTTTTTTTTTTTTTTTTTTTTTTTTTTTTTTTTTTTTTTTTTTTTTTTTTTTTTTTTTTTTTTTTTTTTTTTTTTTTTTTTTTTTTTTTTTTTTTTTTTTTTTTTTTTTTTTTTTTTTTTTTTTTTTTTTTTTTTTTTTTTTTTTTTTTTTTTTTTTTTTTTTTTTTTTTTTTTTTTTTTTTTTTTTTTTTTTTTTTTTTTTTTTTTTTTTTTTTTTTTTTTTTTTTTTTTTTTTTTTTTTTTTTTTTTTTTTTTTTTTTTTTTTTTTTTTTTTTTTTTTTTTTTTTTTTTTTTTTTTTTTTTTTTTTTTTTTTTTTTTTTTTTTTTTTTTTTTTTTTTTTTTTTTTTTTTTTTTTTTTTTTTTTTTTTTTTTTTTTTTTTTTTTTTTTTTTTTTTTTTTTTTTTTTTTTTTTTTTTTTTTTTTTTTTTTTTTTTTTTTTTTTTTTTTTTTTTTTTTTTTTTTTTTTTTTTTTTTTTTTTTTTTTTTTTTTTTTTTTTTTTTTTTTTTTTTTTTTTTTTTTTTTTTTTTTTTTTTTTTTTTTTTTTTTTTTTTTTTTTTTTTTTTTTTTTTTTTTTTTTTTTTTTTTTTTTTTTTTTTTTTTTTTTTTTTTTTTTTTTTTTTTTTTTTTTTTTTTTTTTTTGTTTTTTTTTTTTTTGTAGCACGTCACCCACACACACACATACCCACGTGAGATTGGCTTTTCCCAAACAAACAAAACATACCAAAAGACAAAACCCTTCATCTCCTACCTCTCTCTCTTTCCCCCAACCGCCGGCCACCACTCCAGCCACTCCCACCGCCGCCTGCCACCCTCCTTTCGCCGGAAAAAGAATCCGGCAGCCACCCCTAGCAAACCCTAAGGCTTTCCTTCAACCCTAAACACCAAACCCCTTCCTCACCACCGCTGCTGCTGCTGACCGGACTTCTAGCCACCACCATTCAACTCCATTAACGTCCAGGAAGGTAAGAAACTCGAGTAATGATCTCCTAAAACAAACCCATTTCTTCTCTTTCTTTAAAAACCCTAATAATCTTCTTTTTCTCCTCTCTTTTTCTCTCCGGCAGCCGCGCACCACCACTTCACCACCACCTCGCGACGCCCAGGAAAAAGGAGGAGCGTGCAGGTATCATATCAGGTCGTTTCATGGCTACCCATGCTTAGTTATAGTACCATGAATCTCCAAAAACGTTTTTTTTTATTTTTTCTTTTTCTTTTCCATTTCACTTATAACTTAGTTATTTGTTATGTTTTTTTTTTTTTTGTAGCACGTCACCCACACACACACATACCCACGTGAGATTGGCTTTTCCCAAACAAACAAAACATACCAAAAGACAAAACCCTTCATCTCCTACCTCTCTCTCTTTCCCCCAACCGCCGGCCACCACTCCAGCCACTCCCACCGCCGCCTGCCACCCTCCTTTCGCCGGAAAAAGAATCCGGCAGCCACCCCTAGCAAACCCTAAGGCTTTCCTTCAACCCTAAACACCAAACACCTCCTCACCACCGCTGCTACACCACGGCTGCTGCTGCCCCGCCGCTGCTGCTGCTGACCGGACTTCTAGCCACCACCATTCAACTCCATTAACGTCCAGGAAGGTAAGAAACTCGAGTAATGATCTCCTAAAACAAACCCATTTCTTCTCTTTCTTTAAAAACCCTAATAATCTTCTTTTTCTCCTCTCTTTTTCTCTCCGGCAGCCGCGCACCACCACTTCACCACCACCTCGCGACGACCCAGGAAAAAGGAGGAGCGTGCAGGTATCATATCAGGTCGTTTCATGGCTACCCATGCTTAGTTATAGTACCATGAATCTCCAAAAACGTTTTTTTTAACTTTCTTGCATTCTCGCAGCCATCAACCACCGCGAACAGCTACCATCAACCACCATATTTGGTCTGTGAAACACTAAAACAGGTTGTTAAACTATCCCTAAGGCTTTTGTGGTGTTGATTGTCGGCCCTGCTAAGTCTTGATATTTTCCTTTTCGGTTTTCGGTTCGGAACCACCGTGAACCACCACCTTTAACCACCTTATATCACCACCATATGTCACCCCTGTTTGTCACGGTCTTGAGGGACTGGAAAGTCGACCCATGGGCTGTTCAAAAACCAAAGATCGTTTTGCCACCTTGAGCCGTGAATACCCGACGAGCCTAAAACCAAAACAAAAAAAATGACTTTTGAACTTCAAATGCATTTCAAAAAGGGCAGCCGTAATAAAAACTAATGTTTTGAAAATATAAGTTGTTTATTGGAAACCTGACAGTTCACTTACTCAAGTTAATTTAATTTGTTATTTAATTAATTAACTTAAGTTACACTAATAATCATTATCATGTATTTAATTGTTATATATTTTCTAGGTGAATGTTCCCCCTTCCAAGTAATACCTTTATGACATAAATCCCAAACATGCATAATGATTAATCTTTTCTTGGAAATATGCAAGCATGCTTTAAGTATAATCATTAGTGTGATAATCTATGTTGGTGAAGTTTGGAAAACGTGCTAGTTAAATGCCCATTAAATACCTATGTATATATATATATATATATTATATATATATATATATATATATATATATATCTACTAATATAACTTGACCCACCATGCCCAACTCCTATTTAGGACGTCGGTGCAAAGTGTGCGGTAACTTAGCACGCTTCGGGTGCTCTCATGACGTATACTAATATATTTATATTTATATATTGACCCACCATGCTCATCTTCTATTTAGAATGTTGGTGCAAAGTTGTGCGGTGACATATTTATATTTATATACTTTTAATTCGTGGTTATTCCAACTCACAACCATACTTAATTGACAATTGCCCAACTCCTATTATGGAAACCGGTGCACTCGTATGGGTTGTGAGGGAGGATGATCGCGAATGCCATGTTATGATTTATTTCAACACGCAACCATACTTCTTTGCCATTTCACGTGTATAGGTTGTGTGGGAGAATAGTCATAATATCGCTATTATTATTATTACTATTATATTATATTAATATATATATAAACCCATGAAAGACCAACTCCAACTAGCACGTGGACAACCCTAACGATTATCACATAAGAAAACATTTTTTTAAGAAAATGTATTATAACAATATTATTTGGAAGAATAAGGGAAATTAATTAGGAACATAATAGCATAGATTGTTAAGACAAGTTTGTATTTTATATCTATAGGTTGACGCATTCAAGAAAATCCGCTACTTGCTAATTGTTGCTACTTTGAAACTAAGGTGAGTTCATAGCCCACACTTTCTTACTATTTTGGGTGAGATGCATGCTCTATGTTTTACATGTGGAACACAAGTGCCAAAACTATGTATATGATGATTGTCTAAGTTGCTTGATCCCCTTAAAGTCCTCCCATCATGAATACTTAGTTATGGATTTGAACGAGATATGATGAATAGTACTATTTGGGTTGACACCCCCATTCGGGTTGGTCGCACCAACTTGACCGGTGATGGTCGAACGAATGCATGCATATTTGGATTCCCAAGTATTATGGATCAAATACTTGCCGAGGCACAATGTTACTTATTACCGTCGAGTTTCAATTCATGAGCTTAGTACAATATATACATTATATTTTTCCTAGCATTGTTTTTGAACAATGACTACACGACATTGCGGGTTAGCAATGGTCACACTTAAATCTTGTGGTTTCATGCAAATTACTTATTTACTCCTATGAATTCACCAACATTATTGTTGACCCATTTTAGCATGTATCTCAGGTCCGTAAGATGCACGGTAGGATCCTCATAAGGCTATTTCGCCACTTGGAGTTGATGTTTCGTTTTTATCATGGAAAAGACTTTACTTGTGTTCAAGTTATCATTGTTGTCAAAACAGATGATAGTACTACTTATCAAGGATTTAAAATTCCTAAAAATACTCTTTAAATTATTGTAATGTCTCTCCTTAATTTTAATATGTATTTCCAATGTTTCAAGACAAAGGAAGTTATTTAAATGAAATGTTTTCAGAACGACTCCTTTATAGTCGTTCATTATACCTTGTGTTGTGATTTCATGAATGTTACACCTCGTACCCTTCCGCATTATTATGGGGTGTGACACTTAATTAGTTGTAGAAATGAGAAACAGAATCGTTAAATTATGGAATGACATTGATCCATATCCATAATTAACAAGGTATCTGAAACAAAGGGATAATAAAGACTAAATCATTTCAAATGATACTTTAAGAAACTATACTTAAATATTTCCGGGAGCATTGGCGTGTTGCTAGACGCTAACCAATGTTATTGCCTTTATATAACATGCTCAAGTGGGAGCTGTTGGTATGTGATCACGTTAAATAAACGCATGTCTGGAAATCATTTAAGCCTACGGGGTCACACAAAATGACACGTAAACTCTATGTAATTAATTAATATATTAAATGTAATATATTGATTAATATGATCATGAAATGATTAATAAACTAAATTAAATGTTTAATAAGTGTTTATTAATTAAAAGAGGAGGTGTTAAAGTGAAATTAGGAATTAGTGTTGTTTCCTAATTTCACTTAAGGGGGCCGAAATTCTCAAGGCTTCTAGGCCTTGAGATTGCTTGTCCACCAAGTTGAAATCTCTATTAATTAAGCATATAAATAGAGGGCTAATTCTAAGGGTTTTAACACACATTCACAATACAATCAATTGTGAAAAACCTCTCATCTCTCTCCCTCTTTGTTCGATCGGCCGAAAAGGAAAAACCCCAAGGGGTTCGGGTTTTAGGGTTTCGACTTTTTGGGATATAGACAAAGGGTTGTAGATCGTGATCGGGTACTAGCATACAATATAGGGGTGTCAAGTGTGCGATCGTAGAGGGGTTTTACTTTAAACCCTAATTAATCATAATCTTATTATTATTACATTATTGGAAGCTTATGCTAAAAGGTACATATATTCAATTCTCTCTTTGTTAATTAATATGATTACATATATGTTTCTATCCGCTGCGTACTCGTGTTTGTTATATGTTTATGTGCATAAATCCTAACAAACATATCTATTCACTTGAATAGTTTATGTAATATTATTTCAACACATAAAATAATGTTTGTACATAAAATTTCCAACATAAAATGCTTAAAAAGCATGGTCAATATATCATTTTCGGATAGGATCAAAATCCACTAAGGTTTTTCGTTACGTTCGATTTTACCAATAAAAGTTATTAAGTTGGGTTTTAAAATTTTGTTAAAGGTTTAAACTACGTTTTGAAATACAAGTTCAAGCAATCAATCTAAGATGTCGTCGATTTAAATAGTCAAGTTCAGGGGTTTCATTGTTCAACTTCGGGCATGTCCAAGCGTTTATGATGATTTGATTATATGATTATTATATGGGGTTCTGTGAATTTCTAAATTAGTATATATATTTTTCGAGTAATAACACATAGCGTAAACATGTATACATATTAACCCAATTATGACACATAAATTCCGCTTTCTTTTCTTTCTTTTCCAAGTCCTCATATAGCACTTGTTATGATTTTGGATGGAAGGATTAAAGCAAAAGCTAATTAGATGTTCCACCATACATATATGAGTACTTTTAAGTTCAATCATAATGGTCAAAATATGATCAGTATAACTATAGACATTTCAAAATTCAGTTAAGTTAAATTACTTTGCACTCACAAAACTAATTTGTTATTGGGCCTTTGAGAATATCCGCAAGCATCTCATTCTTTTTAGCTACAGATCATCGATAAATTAATTTTCCTTTAGTGTAACCAATAATACATATTCGTAAAGCGGAATTATGATTCTTGTATAACAAAATAAACCCTTTTGTTCATTAAATATTTTACCAATTAGAAGCCATCAACACAAATGCATCTTGATGACATACGTTTTCACTAACTACATAAAATATAGAAAGTTCAATAATAACAATGGGAAAATAATAAAAAGAGAACAAAAGGTTCCCTTGTTAGGTAACATGATTATTCCGTAATGACCATTTTAGTACTCTATTATGCTAGTGACATAATTAGTTGATTACTATATGTTTAGCATATGGATCGGGAACTCATATGACAACGGCACATCATTACTAATGTCATTACTGTTAAGTGTTAAGTGTTAACCCCTTCTACATGTTATGAATTAAACTCAAATATCTAGATATATTTACAGAAAAAACATCATGAGTGTATATATGAGATGCAAACACATCAATTCGAAAAACATCATGAGGCCATAATTTTAACATAATTATGGAGTGTTTAACAACACTTTGATGTAGGCATGAGTACGGGTCGAAATCCAGCCCGACCCGACTCGAAACCCGACAGTGCAACACAACACAAATCGAACCCGTCACCCGGCGGTTACCCTCTCGGGCGGGTCAGTTCGGGTCAATTTCGGGCGGGTTGGGCCAGGTCTCAGGTTTTCGGGCCATATGCTCATCCCTACTTTGATGCATTAAAAATCGAAAAGTTCATGCATCTATCTTGGGTATTTCTGTATCAATTTTATGAACTTCATGTTTTGACAATTAATAATAAAAAAAATGTATCCTTATATCCAAGTATTTTAGCATATATGAGATGCAAACACATCAATTTGAATGTTTTTACCATTTTTATTTTAGAAAGTATTTTCATTTCATATCAACGCTATCCTATAATAATCAAATGTTAAAAACTGTAATTAAATATATATATGTATAATCAAGACATGAAAGGAAAGTCTTGAGTGGGAAACGGAAGGAGAAAGCATGGATCATCGATTCTATTTGGCACTAATTTCATTCTTTATGACATAAGCTTTTGAACAAAGAGATCTCGCAATTAATATTTTTAATTCACATCTTTTGAAACCGATGGTTGAGATCACACACGAAGGCACCCTGTTGCCTATATAAAGCATCTGTATCTACAATCAAGGATCATTAACAAACTTACAAATCTTTTATTTTTCACTTAGAGGTGACCAAACTATGAATTCTACCAGCATTTAGATGGGGATTTATGGTTGGAGCCCCCTGTCGCCCCAACCCTGAAAGAAATCATGATGGTTAATGGTCGTTCCTTCGTGAATGCCTTTTAGGTGCACCAATGGTTACAGTGTACACGCTAAAAGTGATCATGAAGGCGTAACCATGATTGTCACGATCTTTTAGGATTGGGGTGAAGGGAGCTCCTTTCATAAGTGTCTTTCATATATTTTGATGTTCTTAATTGAGGGAGTTTCTATATATGATTTCATTGTTGTATCCTTTCGTTTTATCTTTTAGTTACCACATTTTTGAACCTCCCTTTGATAAGGCTATAAGTTCCAAATACAAAGTTGTCACTTTTCATGACCATTTATATTTGGTGCTTTAGTAATGCTTTTGGAATAATTGCAATGTTCTTACTGATGAAGTTGATTTAGTTACAATGCGCACTAATAACAATATATCTAATGATAAAAGCGAGTGTATGCATGCATTTTATAAGAGACCCATTTTTTCCTTCTACCTTGATCTTCTTATTTTGAGTATTGCAGGAAAAATCATGGAGCTTTGCGGCTTTCGTTAAGAAAGAAAGATGCAAGTTTGGTATCATGACATATAATCATATATATATTCATTGGCAAATTTTGAACGGGCTACTAGCGCAAATCCTGTTAACATTACAACGAGGACATACTTATGGCCCGATCATCTATTCACTCAATCACTTGTTTTTTTAATTAGTAATTATTAGTATTGTTGTTAGAGCACTCACAATTAGGGATGACAAACAAACCCGTACCCGGTGGGAAAATCTAAAACCCGAGAATTTTGGGCCGGGTTTGGTTCCGGGTAAACGGGTCTAAGACGGTATGGGATAGTTTTATTTTTTTATGCGGGTTCGGGTCCGGGTCCGGGTAAGGTTTTAGATGAAAACCCGCGGTATACCCTAAACCCGGCCCCGTTTACCCGACCCGTATATATTACATTACATAGTAATATGTTTATTTCCAATTGTTTGAATAGGTATAAAATGCTAACTTACCAAATGCGTACTAGTTTAAGAAAGATCAAATAATATTTATAGAAAGTAAAATGGTTTTCCACATAAAAGGCATGAAGCTTGAAACTGTATAATCTATACTATCTAATAAAATAAACCACCCTTTTTTCCCCTTAAACTTTCTACCTTTGAAAAACCAAAAATACCCTTCTCTTCTTTTCACTAATTTAAACATCTCCATCTAATATACCTATAATACCCTTAATGAAATAATTTAAGGTATATATCCCCCAACACTTAAAATAACTACAATACCACCTTTAACATCAATTACTTTTACATTCACCACCATCGTCGCCTCCATCACCGTCCCACTGCCGCCCCCACCACCGTCACCACCACCACCACCACCTCCGCCATCACTACCCCCACCGCCGCCGCATTGCGTGGTTATAAGTCTATATATCTAGCTTTAATTCAACATTAACGGTTTCGATGATTTCAGTTTAACATTGCTATTCTAATTAAATCGTTGACATAAGTTCCATACTTTCTAGAAAAAATCATGAAGTTAGATATTTATTTTTCAATACTGATGGAGGTTATAGAAATGGAAAATTCCAGTAAGGTGATTTTTTCCGTAAAAATCAATTTTATATGATACAAATCTTTATATAACAAAATAAAAGAAGGATTTCAAGAGATATTAATAATAACGGATCCCCGATTACCCGTGGGGAAACCCGTTACCCGATGGTTAGTAAGTAAACGGGGACCCGTCGGGTCCGGGTCCGGGTTTGGGACGGAGATTTTAATCGGGTCCGGGATTACTAAAACCCGGCCCATACCCGCCCGTTGCCATCCCTGCTCACAATGCACTTGTTATCTACTCGCTAGCTTGTTGTTACTCTAATAACGAGACTGTTAAGATTTATTAAAGAGAACTGATTTTATTGATTTCATCTGTAATAATCCTACATGAACCATAAGTCCCTATTTATACAAAGATAAAACCCTAATTAGGGTATAATGACCGACTCTAATTACTTTGGGCTTAATTCTAATATCTTGGGCTTGGGCCCTATTCTAACACTCCCCCTCAAGTTGAATATTGGGATTACCAAAATTCAACTTGCTTAAACACTTATGAAACATAGATGTTCCCACAGCTTTGGTTAAAATATCAGCAAGTTGATCTTCAGATTTAACAAAGGGTAACTTGATGATTCCACTCTCCAATTTTTCTTTAATAAAATGACG
Organism: Erigeron breviscapus; assembly: GCA_034093135.1. Lineage (NCBI taxonomy): Eukaryota > Viridiplantae > Streptophyta > Magnoliopsida > Asterales > Asteraceae > Erigeron > Erigeron breviscapus. The sequence goes on along the minus strand of CM067167.1, from coordinate 205,869,187 downwards.
ATCAACTTCCACATGCTTAGTTCTGTCATGTTGAACTGGATTCTCTGAGATCTGAATAGCAGCTTCATTATCACTCATGATTTGAATACTTTCCTTAGGAGCAAAACCTACTTCAGACACCAGTTTCTTCAACCACAAGGCTTCTGCTAGTCCTCTAGCTATACCTCTAAACTCAGCTTCAGCACTAGACAGGGAGACAACTTTCTGTTTTTTACTTTTCCATGTAACCAAGTTACCACCTACCAATGAGAAATACCCTGAAGTGGACCTTCGATTACCTTTATCTCCTGCCCAATCTGCATCTGTGTATATCTGAATCTTAAGATGACCATTAGCTTTAAATAACACCCCATGACCTGAAGTCCCTTTAAGATACCTGATAATTCGTAGAACTGCATCCATATGATCTTCCTGAGGTTGATGCATAAATTGACTAACCACTCCAACAGCATAGGCTATATCTGGGCGAGTATGAGCCAAATAAATAAGTTTCCCTACCAACCTTTGATATCTATGTTTATCAGTGGTTCTAGCATCTGTTTTAACAAACAATTTTTGATTGATGACCATGGGTGTGTCTGCTGGTTTGCAATCAATCATTCCTGTTTCGGCTAAAAGATCCAATATATACTTCTTCTGACAAATAAAAATTCCATGTTTAGATCTTGAAACTTCTATTCCAAGAAAGTACTTCAAATCTCCCAAATCTTTCATTTCAAATTCTGCAAACAAAGCTGTTTTTAGTTGATCAATCTCTTTTTCATCATTTCCTGTAATAATCATGTCATCAACATAAATTATTAGACATGTTACTAGATTTCCTCTATGACGAAGGAACAGAGTGTGATCAGAATTGCTCTGTTGATATCCATACTTCTTCATAGCAAGAGTAAATCTTCCAAACCAAGCTCTAGGTGACTGTTTAAGTCCATACAAGGACTTTTTTAACTTACAAACTTCTCCATGTTTGAAGTTATGAGAAAAACCTGGAGGAGGGTCCATATATACTTCCTCTTTTAATTCTCCATGCAAGAAAGCATTCTTCACATCGAACTGATGAAGAGGCCACCCCTGATTTGCTGCTATTGAGAAAAGAACCCTTACGGTATCTAGTTTTGCAACTGGAGAGAACGTTTCTGAATAGTCAATGCCATAGGTCTGAGTGTATCCTTTGGCAACAAGTCTTGCTTTATATCTCTCTATCTCCCCATTTGGTTTATACTTGATGGTATATATCCATCTGCACCCAACTGGATCCTTTCCCTTTGGAAGAACACACTTCTCCCATGTATCATTTTTCCTAAGAGCCTCCATTTCATTATCCATAGCATCCTTCCAATTTTTTAACTTTAAAGCATGCTCTTCATCTGACGGAAGTTCTTCTGAATATAGTTTCGCTGCAAAAGCCTTTGCTTCTTTTGAGAAGAGACCTTCTGCAATATTAGCAAAGTTGTCTACTGGATACTTGGTAGACCGAGATCTTCTTTCTGGAGAAAATCGCTTTGCAGGTATTCCTCTGGTAGATCTTGGTGGAAGAACATATCTTCCTGGGGCACTTTCTGGATTTGGATTTGGATTTTCAGGAGGATTTTCAGGAGGGGTTACTTCTTCTATATTTTCTGACTCTCCATTAACATTTTCTGACTCTCCATTACCATTTTCCTGTACTTCATTAGCAGGAATACCCATATTATTCAAAGTATGGCTAGGTTCAGAACTACTTACCTCGGATATCAGGTCTGGATTTGGGTTGTCACTTTGAGAGGAGGACTGTATATCTTTATCTGGAGTCTGATCTTCAGATGAGGTAGTGGACTGAACTCCTGATGAATATTGAAGCCAACTCAGTGTGTCACTTTGTTCCTCCCCCTGACCACTGAGTTCCTGAGAGTAAAAGTACTTGGTCTCCAAAAAATCACAATTCATCGTAGTAAACATACGATGAGTTTTAGGATTATAGCATCTATATCCCTTTTGATTAACCCCATATCCCACAAATACACATTTTTCAGCACACGGTTCGAGTTTATTACGATATGATTTTGGAATATGAACAAAAACCGTACATCCAAATACTCTAGTGGGCAAAGTAAGAACTGATGGGAGTTTATGAAACTCAGAGAGAACTTTCAAAGGGGTTTTCATATCGAGAATCTTTGTAGGGAGGCGGTTGATCAAGTAGGTAGCAGTAGCTAAAGCTTCGGGCCAAAAACTTTTAGGAACTACGGACTCAATAATAAGTGCCCTAGTCATCTCTAAGAGAATTCTATTTTTCCTTTCAGCCACACCATTTTGTTCGGGGGTGTGAGGACAAGTGGTTTGATGGATTATACCTTTGGATTGAAAAAACAGGTTCATTTGTGAATTCACATACTCCCCACCATTATCTGTTCTCATGACTTTGATAGATTTTTGAAATTGAGTTTGAACCATGTTATAGAACACAGTAAATCTATCATAAACTTCATCTTTATTTTTCAAAAAATAAATCCATGTCATTCGGGTGCAATCATCAACAAAAATCACAAAGTACTTGAAATTATGACCTCCACTAACCGGTGCAGGACCCCACACATCTGAATGAACCAATGAAAAAGGAGATTCAACTCTACTATTACGGGGTTTAAAAGGTTGCCTATGACTTTTTGCGAGAATGCAAGTTTCACAATCAATCTTTTTATTCAACGGAAAAAGTTTAGGAAATAAAAGATGCAAATAACTCACTGATGGATGCCCCAGTCTTCTATGCCATAACCATGCTTCTCTTTCACTAGTTCCATGAGCAAGCATGACATTCCCACTTTCAGTAACCTCATCAACATAATACAGTCCTCCTTTCTCAGTGCCACGCCCAATAATCCGTCCCGTCCTGATGTCCTGCAACAAACAGAAGGTTGGATGCATGAGAACTGAGCAATTAAGTTCTTTTGTCACATGACTTATCGACAAAAGTTTGTGTGATAAGTCAGGCACATAAAGACAATTAGACAATTGAATGTCTGTGGAGAATTTAATTGTTCCACCATTTTTTACATCCATTTTCCCTTTATTCGCGGCTTTAATATGGGTTTTGTTGGGTTTCGTTATGACCTTAAAATCCGACAAGTCATAGGTCATTGTGTCGGTGGCACCACAATCAAATATCCATTCCCCATTTGAATTTTCAGAACTGTTTTGGGCCGTGTGAACCATGTGAGCAGTTCCATTGAAACTTGTTTGGGCCGATCCATGGACTAAACCTTTATCTCCTTTTGAATGAAGCATTTGGGCCGATCCATGGACTCTACCCTTTTGACAGACACGTACAGGAATAAAAGAATGATTATAATTCTTAGGAAAAGTGTGTATATTAGTTTCACTTTCACACTCTTTTGCTTTTCCCTCTGCCACCGAAACTCCACTTGGATATTTTTGAGAAAATAAAGTGTGTGTATTATTTTCACACTTTCTTCCCTCTTTACCAGTCAACCAAAAATTGCTCTCTTCTTTCTCCTTTCTGGCCGCCACTACTCCTCTAAATCCGGCAACCGATTGCCGATCATCATGAGTATTTCTTTTATACTCGGAGCTAGTCTGAGCGGTAGGGAAGGATTTGGTGTTTTTCTTGATTGGCTGGGCTTCAAATTCGTGGGCCTCCAAACTCGTGGCCTCCACACGAGTTTGGTCTAAGCTCGTGGCCTCCACACGAGTTTGGTCTAAACTCGTGGCCTCCACACGAGTTTGGTCTAAGCTCGTGGCCTCCACACGAGTTTGGTCTAAACTCGTGGTCGTCGATTTGGTGTTTTTCTTGTGATTGTCGGACCACCATTCCGGGTACCCGATGATCTGGAAGCATTGTTCCTTCGTGTGCCTTTTCATGCCGCACTCGGTACATTTGAGGTGAGATTTATCGGTTTTGGTTATGGATTTTTTTCTGTTATACCGGCGGTTTATCTCACCGGCGAGTTTTGGGTATTGCTTGATATTTGTTTGGGTTACTGGTTGTGATCCAGAGCCGCCGGAATTCCTTTCCATGGTGGCTCTGAGATTCATTGTGAGTTGTGATCCATAGCCGCCGGAAGTTCTTTCCATGGTGGCTTGAGATCGGTTATGAGGCAGAAAAATACGTTAATTGGTAAAGGATGAGACCAGGAACATTGATGTCTCTGATACCATGTTAAGATTTATAAAAAGAGAACTGATTTTATTGATTTCATCTGTGATAATCCTACATGAACCATAAGTCCCTATTTATACAAAGATAAAACCCTAATTAGGGTATAATGACCGACTCTAATTACTTTGGGCTTAATTCTAATATCTTGGGCTTGGGCCCTATTCTAACAGACAACTTCACTATGTTTGATTTGTTATTTCCTTATGAGGTCATCATTATTTTGATAACAAGTCAAGACAAATGATTTTTTATTTTGTTTTTATTGGTATTAGGTTGGTCTCGGACTAATGATGTGTTAGTTATGTCATTAAAATGTTATCAAAAGTTAATTATTTATTGGTGATGAAAGATAACTTTTAAATATACTGTTAACAAAAAATATTTATGAGTTAATAATGAGTAACGAATTGTGACTACTCTTATTATTATTTGTATATTTGTATATATGTGGTTGCTAGAGGGAAGGATAAATTAAGGTTGAGAATTTGAGATGACTTTGATTATTAGCTTTATAAAGCTGAGATCATAAATAATAGAGTTAAATTACTTAGCTTTATAAAGCTGAGATTATAAATATTCCGAGAGTTAATATAAAATGCAAGATGGTGTACTACACCGAGTCCTAAGATGATGCAAGTGGCACTTTCTTGTGGAAAAAGACTAAGCAAAAACACTGCCAAAAATAGTAATTGATGTTTTGATGAAACAACTTCTGCCAATAAAATTCTAGAGCTTTTTTTTTTAAGTGGTACTGGTGCATAATATCTTTGTAAAATCTAGTTTTCATTGCATTTGATCACTTGAATACTGTTATACTAATGACTAAGGCAATATAATCAATAAATCCTTAATTATACAGAATGACATTCCTTTCCACTTTATAAATCTAGTTTTCATTGCATTTGATTACTTGAATACTGTTATACTAATGACTAAGGCAATATAATCAATAAATCCTTAATTATACAGAATGACATTCCTTTCCACTTTATAAATCTAGTTTTTAAAGTGAAAAACAGATATATTGGGATTGTACACAATCAAATCTTCTCTCTTCAATATAGCAGATTGAGCTTTTATGTCAAGATATCTACGTTTCTCATATGTCACGTATAAATTATAACATGTGAATTGAACGTGATAAATGATACAAATGTAATTAACTATCATGTTCGATAAAAGGAAGATTGTGCACAAGTTTGAAAACTTCTCAAATTCACGTTATGCAAGATTGAAAGAAAAACGGGAGGGAATTTCCTCAAGTTTCATGTTAGGGTAATCTTGACCCTTGATTGAAAATCAAAGGCCAAAATTCAAAGATTATATTTGAATCTTGTCCCTTGATTTTCAATCAAGGGTCAAGATTTCCACAGCTTTACTCAAGTTGAGAAAATAACTTGAGGGAATCTCCTCATATGAAAAACAGGTTAGTCAAGCTGAAGTAAAGCTTGTAATGATTTGAAATGCAGATAGAATATATAACAAATTGTACATACGGTGGGTAGTGAGTTTTGGAAAGATTATATAGACAATGAAGATTGAATATAAGGAATTAGGTGATAAACTAGAATTGGAAATATAGTGATTTGTATGTATGATGTAAACAATATAATAATATTATGTGGGTTTAAACTGAAAATTGCTATCAAATAAATATATAAAAAATGACAAAAAATGAAAACCATAAAAGTTACTTTCTTCATCAAGCTTCTTTTTTTCCTTGAGTAGTAACATATATACGCAATGATTTTTTATTTTTATATTTTTACGGAATAAAAAAAGGTTTGTGAACCCTTTACACACTTTTTTTTCCTTTTTTTCTCTTTCTCTCTTCATTGATGATCACCAATTATGTTACCGATTTCACTAACCGTTATGGTGGCGGAGGTGTAACCAGATCGACGATTTTCACAGATTCTATTGCCGATTCCACTCCGAGTAGTTCCATCTCCATAACCAAATAAATGTACTTGTTTGATTGAAACTAGGTAAATAATGTAGAAAAGACACAATAATCATATGAACAATTATATCATTTTCTTTAACTTTTAAAATAATGGCTCAATACCTAATCTAGAATAATGCCTCAATATATCATAGTCAACATTTTGTTTTTCAATTTTACCATTAACATTCACTACCTTTTAATACGCTCAACATTACTAAAATATACTATAAGTGAACGATTTAAGTAACAAATCTAAATGATTGTCATATATTGTTTTGTTTTTAACTCGCATAAATAAAAAGTTCAAAGCTAAGTATCAAACAAATACTTTTTAGTTTTATACTATAAAGATGTGTATGTTGTTATGTTTAAAGTCAAGTCAAGCACACATTAATGTCTATATTTTTTATTATTTTTTAAAAAGTTAAAAAGTTAAAATCAATTATTATCTAAATGGATTAGTTAAGATTATAATCAGAAAAAAGTGAAAGTAACTTCTAGGCGTCTTTACGTGTTTTGGTCCCAAACCGTCTTCGACGGTCTATGAGGAGGTTGAGATGTAGAACGTTTTACCCATACTAAAGGTAGAGAGATTGCTTCCAGCTTCTACCAAAGGTACGAAAGGACCTCCAGCTTTGCTGGACATGTGGATCGAACCCATGACATCTGTCTCAAGAGATAAAAGCTCTAGATCCAACTAAGTTAGTTTTCATTGTAAGAATATAATCCACTTTTTTTTTTATAAAAGTTGTTCATCACTTTTTTTAAAATATTAAGTCAGTGATCTAGAGTTTTATATACTATTAAAGGTAAGGAAAATTTTTCAAAATGTAATTTATATACACATATAAAGTTCTGCAATTTTTGTTTAATCTTTTAATTTTTCAAGTAAATTGTTCCTTTCATCTATAGTTCTTATAAATACGAGAACGGTACCGCGCGTTGCGGCGGTGATGGAGGTGGCGGCGGTGGTGGCGGGAGATTGGTGGCGGGGTGGTGGCGATGAGTGGTGGCGGCGGTGGTGGCGGCGAGTGGTGGCGGCGGTGGTGGCGGCGAGATTGGTGGTGGTGGTGGTGGCGCCGGTGAGTAGTGAAAGTTATTGATGTAATGTGGCTATGATGTATGGTACATCATGCATTAGAATGTGTACATTGTTGAAACTTAAAATCAATATTGAAATTTTAAGTTTAATGTTGAAAATCAAAAGTGAATTTGCTTTATAATATAGTATAGATATATATATATATATATATATATTCACTCATTTGGCATACATAACTATGCTGGTAATTATCTATATGACTATATGCAATCCAAACGTTGAGTGCGAATTTCACCTTTAAAAAAAACTTACTAGTATAAAAAAAGTAACAAAAACATTTTTCAAAATGTTAAGTTTATTCACGATATCTTCTACTTTCCTTATTTAATACGTATTTTTGTCGTATTATACATTTAAAAAACTCATTTTGAGGAAGCTCATGTTATCACCACACCCACCAATACAACCAACGTATTTCATTTTCCATCTTCTTCTTTCTCATCATCTTCATTCATCTTCTAACAACCCAACCAACCAAAATCAAACCAATAATAATAATACAAAAAAGAATTAGGGTTTTTACAAAATCTCTACCTCAAATTTTCAAATTAAATTATGCGTGATTCGAATTTGGATCTATTCGATCCAAGGACAGCAGTGATGGACTCATCTGACTACACAATTGAAACTGCCGGCGGCCGTGGTGACGGCGATTTTGGCTTCGCTTTCAATGATAGCAACTTCTCCGATCGTATTTTGAGAATTGAGATCATTTCTGAATCCACGGAAGCTAGACCTGATGGTGAAGGTTGTACTAGTCTTGCTGATTGGGCTCGAAATCGGAAGCGCCGGCGAGAAGATATTAAGAGAGATAACGGTATAATTAAACTTATATATATATATTATATATATATATAGATATGTGTATGTATAATTATTAAGATGTTAAGCATTTGGTGATTAGTTTATTGATTAGGGATTTGTTTAATGAAATACTTAAATTATTAGGTTATATTTGTTTACTAAGATATATATATAGGAGTTAAAATTGATTAATTTGGGGAATTGAATTAAGCAGGCAAAATATTTGGTGTAGTTGAAAGAGAGATTTGGTTGATTGTTGAAGGAAAAGGTGACGTTTTTCGTGAAGGTTTTTGTGATAGTGTAAGGGATGAGCTGGTTGAGAAATGAGAAGTGAGTGTAAAACTTGTTGTGTACATATGTTAAGCTAAGATGGACATTTTCAAAGCTCAGAGATGACTTCGTGTTGGTGTTTGAGTGATTTGAGAAATCTGTATTTTTCATAGGTTGTTCTGTCTTTAAAGAGCAGTATTTGGTTTTATGGCGGTACCTAGGGTTAACATCTGAGAAATTTGTTTTGTTTACCTTGTATCCTACACGAACACAGATTTTATTTACTATTTATCTTAGGCTTTGAAAATATTTAACAGAAACTCAGGTAGTTTTAAAACCATGACTTATATTTTGTATAGTGGAACAAAAACTTTCCACGTTACATCTTTATGAATTATCCTTGACCTGTTGGATGAAACATATGTTCAGTGAGAAGGGCAGATATTTGGAAAATCTTGTAGCATACACGTCTTCTTCTTTCTGGATTCTATTCATCAAAGGAGATACATTTATCTTTGAACCAAATTTGTTTATTGGTAAAACTTTTTGTAACTATCAGATGTTATTAAAATATTGAGTAGGTGTCTGATTTTTTAATTCCCTAAATGGACCATGTCAACTTTGGTTGGCTCTGTTGGGATATTATATGTGGTCTAAGGCCAGCCGACTAGAGTCTTACATGGATACGTAGACTTCATAAATATATAAAACCGAAGGTAGAAAGCACCTCCGGCCTTGCAGGGAGTAAGGATCGAACCTTTGACCTCTGTCTCCAGAAGCAAGGGTCTTAACCACTTGATCCAAGCCTTGCTTGTTAAACTTCAGAAATATATATCATTAAAAACCCGGGCCTGTTTTAGTGATTTGGTCAATGGTAATATACCAAGAGATTTGTTCAGTTTAGGTTTTACAGTTTTAGAAAGAATAATCATTTAACCAACATATTTGATAGACAATCTTGTTTTGTAGTTTGTACTCATTTTGGACTTGTCCGATGCTTTGGTTGTGATGGTTACGATTCATTCAAGATCTGTTAGATTTGTTTGATTGTATATGGACTTGCTATAAATTCCCTGGTCATGGCTTTCATTATGTTGTTCTTTCCTTCCATGGAGTGCATTAGGCGTGTTGAATAGTATGAATATTCTCTACATGAGTGTTTGACATGCTTCAATTGCCAAAAACTGTATGCGTTAGTTAATTATTTCAAGCATTGGTGTGCCTCCACTGACATTGAACTTACTTTCCAGTATTCACAGCAGTAGACATGGCTGCAGTGGGTCCAGAAGAACAAATTCTGAATCAGCCTGATAATCTTCCTGATGATGCCGATACTGAAAATCAGGATGAGGAAACGGCAGCAATGATCGAAGAACCGCAATCAGGTTTGATGGCCATTTTCGCAACTGTTCTTTTGGATAGCTGTTGATTCTGTGTTTAACTGTTCATGTTAGAATCAGTGTCACAACAATATCTGTTTGTTTTGGTACTGTTAAAGTTTACTCAATCATTCTATATCATATTTAAGAGAAGACCTTAAAAGAAAGTTGATTATATGATTAAAAAAGGGTCGATTAGGGGTCTATATTTTTTGTTATCTGTTTCCAAATCCATGTTGTCTTCTTCGTGTTTGGGTGACTGAAAGACACCGGAAAAGTTGCCAGTTGTCTTCTTCCTATTGGATCTCATATCAAATTAATAAATTAAGTTTTGTGTTTATATAATACTACATCTGCTCTACATGTTTGGGTGTAGAATTTCTTTGAATGTAGAAGCTACATAGAACTTGGAAATTCTCAAAGATGTCGTGGCGAAGAGAGTAATTTGTTAATATGCTATAGCTGTCAAGTAGTTTCTATGTAATTGTGTGCTTGAAATGTTTATCTCATTACAGATATATTGTAATACATCTGATTTCACAGATGAAATTGTAAATGAACTGTTGAAAGTGTTCTTTTGAATATAGTAGCTGTTTCTGGATTAAGATAATCAAATGATGTTATTACTCTAGTTTGCATGTTATTGGTTTGTTTGCTTAGCCAAATTCATCCACTATCCATTTTGACAGTCCTGTTTTCGTTAATCTTAGCACAATGGCACATCATGTAACATAACACTCTATTACTGTCCTTTTTATCACACAATATAATGTTGAGGGGTCCACTAACTGAAATCAAGTGACCCAATGAAGTGTTTATTATATGTTACCTTCTTGATTGAGCTTTTTATACCTACCGGTTCTTCCTTTTAACCTTACAGGAGATGAAGGTGCAAATGATAATGATTCAAACTGGAGCATGGAGTGTTCCACAGTTTTGAGAGTAAAAACTTTGCATATTAGCTCTCCAATTTTGGCAGCAAAAAGTCCATTTTTTTACAAGGTGAATCTCCATTGTCCATATGGCTGTATTTTTCTTTTTGCTGTCTTTGAAATTCTTCAGTTGGTGACATGCATTTATCTATCTTTGATGCAGCTCTTCTCCAATGGGATGAGGGAGTCAGAACAACGACATGTAACTTTGCGAATCAGTGCATCTGGTACAATTCTTGATTCTACTTATCTGATTGTACTTCATTACTTCAATCTTTTTCTTTTTTTTTGCATTTGTCTTGCTATTAGTTGCCGATAGAGGTGGTATTTTGGATCCATTTACTTTATAAATGATGGTTTGGGTTATGTTTACCAGTACCACTAACGGGTGTGGTGAAGCATCCAAAGTGTATCCAAGTGCATAAAACCTTAAAGTTAAATGTCGAATTAAATTTGTACAGTATAGTTTTTTTTGTAAACATATCTTTTTTATATTGAAAGGTTAAAGAAAAAGGTTAATAATGGTTCCATGAAGTTTTACCTTTTTGGAGTTTTAATCCTATAGGTTTCTTTTCTCTTGTTTTAATCTTTTAGGTATGTCTTCATTATTGTTTAGCCCTTATAACCTATCTGCTATATATATGCGAAAAAAATATTTAACCCATAATAATGATTTTGCTATGTTAAGTGTTCTAGTTTAAGACCCTAACTTTCAAAAGTTTGGTGGTTTGATACAAGAAGTCAATACACAAAGAGGATCAAAGCATGGAAAAACACTTGAAGGGTTAAAAATGTCAATAGGTTGAAACTTTAAGGATTAAATCATTGATAACTTTGTAAAAAAACAGTGTGTTTTCCGGTAGGACTAACCCAACCCATCCTGTCTTAACGCAAAGATTGTTTGTTTTGAGTATTTTGGCTTATTACTCAACCTGCCTGACTGGTCTATATTTTCCTTTTGTTTACATATAAATCTTACTCGATTGATTGACTGGCCACCTATTTTTTCTTGTGGAACAGAGGAAGGTGCCCTTATGGAACTTCTCAACTTCATGTACAGCAATAACTTAACAGTGACCACAGCTCCTGCGCTGCTGGACGTGTTGATGGCTGCTGATAAATTTGAGGTGGCTTCATGCATGAGATATTGCAGCCGTTCATTAAGAAATCTGCCAATGACACCTGAATCTGCATTACTCTATTTGGATCTTCCGTCCAGTGTTCTAATGGCTGAAGCTGTTCAACCACTGACTGATGCAGCAAAACAATTTCTTGCTGTTCGCTACAAAGACATAACCAAGTAAGCCCCTGATGTCCATGCTAATGATTATGTGTGCATATGCATTCACGTGCCCTTCTGTTTTTCTTGAAATGGTATATAAACTCCCACCATGCCACTAAAAATCTAAAAGAAATCAAATTCGCTTGTAAAGTTGTATGTTTCTACCTGCATATCTTTATATAGGTGCTATAATTTTGCTCATTTTCACATGTGGGTCCTGTTTCGGGGAAAACTAAATCTGTATGTGGGGTCCTCTTTATTTGTTTTTATTTTTTCTCGCCCCACACGGGGGTGGGGGGATAAGAATATGATGGAGAATGGTAGAAAACAGTAGAGGTGGTGGTTTCCACCCATTTACCAATGACCTATGAAGAGGATATTTCGTAATGTTAAGGGTCAAAATCTGAAGTGTATTTGAATGCATACAAGATTTGTGGGTCTGTTTTCACTTACATTGAAATTAACCATTTTTCTTTGACCATTTCAACCTTCTACCAAACCGAACAGGCCATTTTGTCATCTAGAAAATAGTGTAAGCATATGTAATATTTGCTTTTGGTCTTGAATGGTATGAAGAGGAGAATGAAGAAATGTCAGCGGTGTTGATAAAAATAGAATGGGGCCACAAAATTTAGAATGAGCATAAATAGTGTGAACAAATGATGCTTCATCAATTCCATTTCATTGTGGGAACTGAAGATGTGATTGTAAATCCTATTTATTGTGAAATTTTTTACAAAATATAGAAAAGAAAATGGAAATAGTCATATATTGTGTAACAGGAAATTATTTTTGAATTGGTGTTCAAACATTGAATTTTGAAGTGCTAGTTGTTTCTTCCTGTTTGTCGCACATCATTCTGTTAAGTGCCCTACTTCTTACTCTATTGAAACCGTAATCATCAGGTTTCAAGAAGAGGTTCTTAACTTGCCTCTGGCTGGAGTTGAAGCAATTTTGGCGAGTGATGATCTCCAGGTGGCATCAGAAGATGCAGTTTACGACTTCGTCCTCAAATGGTCCAGGACCCAGTACCCTAAAATAGAGGAGCGCCGGGAAATCCTAGCCACCCGCCTCGCTCAGTTTATCCGCTTCCCCTACATGACCTGCAGAAAGCTCAGAAAAGTTATGGCCTGCAATGACTTTGATCACGACTTTGCCCAAAAAGTTGTGGTTGAAGCACTCTTCTTCAAAGCGGAAGCCCCACACAGACAACGCACCCTTGTGGCAGACGAAAACCCGAATCCAAACCGCAGGTTTGTCGAACGAGCCTACAAGTATCGGCCTGTTAAAGTAGTAGAATTCGAATTGCCACGCCAGCAGTGTGTGGTATACCTAGATCTGAAACGCGAAGAATGTGCAAATTTGTTCCCATCAGGCCGAGTTTACTCCCAAGCTTTCCACTTAGGCGGTCAAGGGTTTTTCTTGTCGGCTCATTGTAACATGGATCAGCAAAGCTCATTTCATTGTTTTGGGCTCTTTTTGGGGATGCAGGAGAAAGGATCGGTCACATTTGCAGTTGACTACGAGTTTGCGGCCCGCTCAAAGCCTACTGAAGAGTATATTAGCAAGTACAAAGGGAACTATACTTTCACTGGTGGAAAGGCAGTTGGGTACCGAAACTTGTTTGCTATTCCATGGACTTCGTTTATGGCCGATGACAGTCTTTATTTCATCAATGGCATTCTTCATCTGCGTGCTGAGCTTACCATCAGGCATTGAAGTTGTGAAACCGGTTAGATATACTTCTGTCCTCAAATGTTTTTCCGAGATAATCTTTCGATCTTTTGAATCAAAACTTAAGCTCTGAAAAAAAAGATGAGAGCAAATATAAATTGTTCTGAATTTGTAATCGTGTTACATCTCTTGTCCAAATGCATATTTAATCTGGATTTTTACGTGATCTGCCCGTATTTATCCTTCACTTGTGTTTGGGAAAGACTATCTTGTTATGATTTTTTTCTTGGTTCTAATATATGCTTTACTTATTTGTGATTTGTGATATGAATATATATACATATATATGGAGACAGAGGTCATGGGTTCAATCCTCATGCCCAGCAAGGCTGGAGGTCCTTTTCTATCTTTAGTAGAACCTGAAAGCAGCCTCTCTACATTTGGTAGGGGTAAGGCTCTCTACATACGGTATTGGGACCCAAAACCCGTGGAAGACGACATTGGGAGTTACTTTTTTTACTTTACTACATTTTAATATATATATATATAATTGAATATAAAGGGAGTAATAGTTTGGTTTATTTCAAAAGGTAAATATAAACCTACAATTATCTATTTTCGGTCCACAAAAGAATGATTGAAGATAGTGTTTTTTTTTTTTTTAACTCAACAAATATTAGATTGAAGATAGTGTTCAAGAAAGAAGATTATGAATAACCTGAAGTGCTGGTGGGTCTAAAATCTAGTAAAGTATTAAAGAAAAATGCCGTTCTCAAAGAAAAATTAATATTTTTGTTTTAGTATTTCACCGCTTCACGTATATGCGTTACTTGCACTCCACGTGTGTCTAACTCACCAAAAATCCCTAATTCCCCGCTTATAAATAGAATGATTTTCTTATTCGACATACATATCAAAAAAAAAAGGTGAAAAAACCTCAAACGCAAACACACTCTAACTTTGAGATAGAAAAAAGAACTTATTAGCTACTAGGGTTTCAAATTCGATAACAAAAAATCATGCCGAAGAACAAAGGAAAAGGAGGAAAAAACCGAAAGAGAGGTAAAAACGAAGCAGACGACGAGAAACGCGAACTCGTATTCAAAGAAGACGGGCAGGAATACGCACAGGTCCTCCGTATGCTCGGCAACGGGCGGTGCGAGGCCATGTGCATCGACGGAACAAAACGGCTGAGTCATATACGTGGCAAGATGCATAAAAAGGTATGGATAGCTGCAGGAGATATAATATTAGTAGGATTACGTGATTATCAAGACGATAAAGCGGATGTTATACTTAAATATATGCCTGATGAAGCGAGATTGTTGAAAGCTTATGGTGAGTTACCGGAGAATATTAGGTTGAATGAAGGTGTTGTCGTTGATGAAGAAGACGATAACGCCGTTGATGATTATATTGAGTTTGAAGATGAAGATATTGATAAGATCTAATTCAATCTATTTTATGGTATATATTCTTTTTCCTTTTTGTTTCTTCTTTTGTTGTTTAAATTAGTTATTTGGAAAATTTGTTAAGTTCAAATTTTTACTTGTATGTATCAAATTTAGTTGGCTTAGCTTATTTGATTTTAGGCGTATTTTCGATAAGTCTGTTTTTGTTTATAAGATTATGTTAACTTCTTATTCGCTTATCATGTATTTGACTTATTCTAACTTGTATTGATGATGTTGCAACTTATATGGTTATCACTTGAGTAAAAAATATGAGGTTACAAGATAGATAAAGTAATTTGAAAAAGTGAGAGGTTTTAAAGTATGTGATGGTTACAATTATTCGTTTCTGTGTGAAGTTTGGTGTATTTTGTAACACGTTTGATTTAGAAAGTTTTAAATTTGGAACATAAAGGAGTATTATGAGATTTATGATAGTTGTTGATTAATTTTTCAGTTTTTCTTGCTTTTGCAGTTTTGAATTGTGAATCTGTGATGGGATGAAAAGTTGAGTTCGAAGAGAGTTTTGGATGCTCGGATGGGGCTTTGACGTCTTGGAATTTGATTTGTATGTTAGAGTTTAGTATTTTTTTTAAGACTATGTGAAGAGATCTTATTCATCTAATTGTTAGATTTATATGAGTATGAGTATGAATGGTAATTTGTGTCTTTTCTTGAGTTTTATCTGTTGTTCTATACAGCCTATCTTGTGTTGATGTCTTGGGGTTATGTCTAAAGTAAACTTGAACTCGCTATCAGGCGTGTTGGGTAGCCTTGCAAAACAAGGGATTGCAAGGTTGTGCTTTGATAAGTAGACCGAGTGGTAATGTTTAGTCCTTTGGGGCTGAAATGTTTGTATCTGAATGATATGTTACATAAGATGGTCAATAGGCTTTAAGTATATCTTAAAGGACCCGGAGCATGAAACTCTGGCCTGCAGAATATGGATTGCTTAATAAAATAATAATTGAATCATTTATGGTCAATAGGCTTTAAGTTTATCTTCAGTCTGTGAATTTGAGATCATATCCGGCATGGTCTGCAGTTTTTGTTGCTCTCTTTGAGTTTTGACTAAGCTTGTATTGCTTTGGAGAAATATTCTAGTCCAGCGTCAAGTGTGTGATGCAATTTTTTGGGAGTATGGTCAGTTCTGTTATTTTTCACTGTCTAATATAGTGATCTGGGTCTGTATGGGGTGTATATTTAACTTGTGATTTATGAATGCTGCTTAGCAGATGGGTTCGGTAGATGATATTTATGCTCAAAGAAGATGTGATGAATCTTATGGGTTTGGATTATTGCTTTACTGTACCCCTTTTTTAGCTATTGTTCGTGTTATCATTATTCCTAGGTGCAGGTCTGCTTCTTGCATATCAGATAACCGTTTGCCATGCCTAAACATTTTAAGGGGGGAGTTGTAACCCTTTGACAAACAATGAATTGACCAAAACATCAGTAAATGCTAAACCTGCGGACTTACCTATTCATCCGACCCATTTGCAAAACTGTTTCAGTATTATGAGAGGCATAGTGCATACCCGCATAGCTACACCTAGGAATCAGATAAAGATTCGCCACAACCGAAACATTAGTAGGGAAGACTTGTAACCTGTCAGCAAATCCTGAAATGGCCAAAACTGGAGTTACACTAAAACTGCAGATGTACGTGTTCACCCCACCCAATTTTGAAACTATTATATATAGTAGCCAATGACCGAAACTCAGACACAAAATGATACGAGAACAACAAACTGAATTAAGCTACAACACAACTGCCTGATTTTGTTAGTTAATCCAGTTAGCAGACCTTCAATTTATCTATGACAAGTTAATTGGAAACTAGATTTTAGACCCGTGTCCAACACTGTACACGGGTTTACGATATTATCAATATTAGATCTTCATACATTTAAGTCATAAAAGCTTATAATTTTGAAGATATACAGTTCTAAGTGTTATACTTTGCAAGTTATAGTACAATAATCATAGGTTCGTCACTGTCATTATTAGCTGAGACATATTGGTGGAATTGTTTGCCGTAGTCATTCCACAAGGCACATGCTATAATAATTTCTCTATAATAGAACTTTTTGAAACCAGTTGTACTTATAATGTGATATTATTATGAAAGATAATTAAGAATTAAAATATAAACATACTTGTGATCATGTACTTGACATTCAAGTATATGTACTTGATCATGATGCGAACCATAACACGCATAGGTTTATTTTCAATCACTTGTCATATGATAATTAGATAACAATTAGGATTGTTTTCATATTCTTTGATAACAATTAGGACTATTGATTTGAGTGACAATTGTAACTTCAAACATTAATACGCAAAACTAATATATAAAAAAGGAGAAAATTATGTACCTTTTTGATTGAGAGATAGAATGAATCTTGAATGAAGTTCATATTGATTTGGATTTAGTATTCAAGTAATCTTCGGTTGTAAATTGTGTTTTGTTCTGTGATCGTCCCATGTTCTGTGATTCCTATTGTGTTTAGGATAAGGATGTTGTATATCATCATCTGTTATTATGTTTGGGATATGTATCTAGAGTTCAAATTGTGTTTATATTAAATATTAAACTAAATATTAATATTTATAATTTATAAAAATCTAATCTAATATTTGTTTAAAAAAATCCTCTCAAGTTGATGGCTAAAAATAAATATAAATTAAGTATTCAGGGCTAAAAAGTGTAAATTATTGATGGAAAACAAAAAAATGTAAATTAATGAGACTTTTTTTACAAATTAATGTAAATACTAATATAATAACATATTTGGAAGGGCCGTCTCTGAAGATTTATGGATCAGGCCGAACGCAAAAATAAGGGCCCATAAACTAAACGCAACAATTTTTTAAAAAAACTAATCTTTAAAAACGACAATAAATGTTATGTCAACAAATAAAATCTAAAACTTAAAGACACGAAAAAAATTCGATAGGTTTAAAACAACATAAAAAGACCAAAGAAATGAAAAGCAACAAACTGCTATGTCATTGTTTTTTTAATAATAATAATATTTTAGATATCATTTAATAATAATATATTATTTATATACATACATATATATATTTTACAATAAATAATAAACAAAAATAACTACTTGCCATGCCAAATAAATGAAAAGTGGAACAATGAAAAGATTGAAAAGGTGCCGCTTGATCAGTTCCAAGTTTTCGATAAGTGATGATAACTCTTTTTTAATCCAATAAAAGGTATATACGTGGGCTTTTTATGGGTTAAATTATATGTTTTAGTTTTTAGATGATTGTTAGAGCTTACAATAGACTTAAATAAATATACACGTATATACATAACAATAAAAACTAGAAAAAATCGGGTCTCGGCCCGTCGACCACTTTGGCTACCCTCTACACCGGCCTTGTATTTGGATAATGATTATTAGGATTTTTAATTTATAGTTAATCTAATTCAGGGCTAAAATGTGTAAATTATTGATGGAAAACAAAAAAAGTGTAAATTAAAGAGAATTGTTTACAAATTAATATAAATACTAATATAATAATATATTTGGATAATGATTATTAAGACTTTTAATTTATAGTTAATCTAAATGATGACATAAGCGAGAGTCAATTTGATAAAATTGAACGATTTGATTGGTTAATAAGTCATTAGTTCAACTGTTTTATAGTATATATTAAGATTAATTTATCTAATAACTTTTTGTTCGTTTAAGATTATTACATCTCAACTAAGAGAAGATCACGTGAATAATATTTTTTGTGATAATCCTGAAGTGGATGTGGAAAAGCGGACGCTAATTCTCTATTTCAAATATAAAGGCCTGGAAGAATCGGTTTGTTTGCGGGGTGTGGGGTTCAAAACCCACACTAACCACTTTTACCTATATATATATATATATATATATATATATATATATCTATATATATATATATATATAGGAAAGATAAATATAGTACAAGCAATCCAAAAAGTACAAAAGTACAAGGTTCTTTCTCCTTCTTCCTTCTTCTCCGGCCAGCAGCCGCCACCTGCTTCTTCTCCGGCGAGACTGCCGCCGCCAGCCACCACCTCCTTCTTCTCCGGCGAGACAACCACCGCCACCACCATCATCTCCGACCACCCCAACCACGGCGCCGGCGCCGACAGCAAGGGCTTCGCCCGTACCGTATCAAACCGTCACCATCTCTTGGAGATCGCCCATCAAATCCATACGATTCCCATATGCGTCCCTTGACAACCAGTTTAGAACGGATGAGGGCAACACCCGTACCGTATCCACCCGAAAACGAAACTGATGATTGCCGGAGATGTCGCCGGAGGTGGTGGCGGTGGTTGTCTCGCCGGAGAAGAAGGAAGAAGGAGGAGGTGTGGCGGTCGCCGGAGAAGAAGGAGGAGGGTGTGGCGGTCGCCGGAGAAGAAGGAAGAAGGAGGAAGAACCTTGTACTTTTGTACTTTTTGGATTGCTTGTACTATAAATAAACCACCCTATATATATATATTATATATATCTTATATATATATATATATATATATATGGGAAAGATAATTAGAGTACAAGCAATCCAAAAAGTACAAGGGGATCAATCCTGGTCGTCCGATCAAGGGCTCAGATCAAGCCTTCCTCCTCCTTCTTCCTCCTTCTCCGGCCAGCAGCCGCCACCTGCTTCTTCTCCGGCGAGACTGCCGCCGCCAGCCACCACCTCCTTCTTCTCCGGCGAGACAACCACCGCCACCACCATCATCTCCGACCACCCCAACCACGGCGCCGACGCCAGCAGCAAGGGCTTCGCCCGTACCGTATCAAACCGCCACCATCTCTTGGATCGCCGCCCATCAAATCCATACGATTCCCATATGCGTCCGGTGACAACCAGTTTAGAACGGATGAGGGCAACACCCGTACCGTATCCACCCGAAAACGAAACTGATGATTGCCGGAGATGTCGCCGGAGGTGGTGGCGGTGGTTGTCTCGCCGGAGAAGAAGGAAGGAGGAGGTGGTGACGGTCGCCGGAGAAGAAGGTGGTGGCTGGCGGCGGCAGTCTCGCCGGAGAAGAAGGAAGAAGATGCTTGATCCAACGGTGGAGATTGATCCCCTTGTACTTTTTGGATTGCTTGTAATCTATTTAACCCACCAATATATATATATATATATATAGTAAATATTTTTATTATACACAAAAATATATGTACTGACGTATATATATATGCTAAATGATATATATATATACTAGGTTCTTGACCCGCACGATATGCGATTGTTTTAAAGGGCTGTTCAGTAAAGTAAGTTTTTGAGTTAGACTTGATAGAAAAAGATTTTATTTCAATAGTTCTAGAGTCGCATGTATTTGATTACCAAAGTATGGCAATTAGCATGATAGTTAATGGTCAAAAGAGATAAATAATCCAAATGAATAATTTTGTGAAGATTAATTGCATACATAGTGTTTGCTCATTTTGGTCCATTTTATATCAAATCTTCAAAATCTGCATTGAAGTTGCCTCATACTTGAAAGTTCTATTCTATGCAATTTCAATAATAGGACAAATTCAATGAGAAAAGAAAAAGTTAATGAAACACTACAAATGAGTTACTGGAATGTATAGAAACAGGCTGAGAATTTCCAACTTACAAACAAACAAAAACTAATGAAAAACGTAACATGTGAACAAATGAGTTACTGGAATGGATTATAAACGAGCTGAAAATTTCCAACTTACAAACAGGCTGAGGAAGTTTTCGTGTAATCATCATAAGAAAAAAGAACGAAAGAAACTTCATGTAAATGTTGATAAAGATTATGAAATTCTATTAGGCAAATGGACGTGATTTATTGGTTAAAGAATATCTTTATCTAATTAGAAGATTTTAATTCCTACAATATATTTCTTTATTTTAATATATATATATAGGTTTTAGGTAAAATAAAACAAGTATTAAAGTAAAACAAATAAAACAATAGGTTTCTTTTCACTGAAAATCACCGTGCATCATGAAAATCATCATGCATCAATTGCTTTGTGTGCATCAATTTAACCATGATCTAAGGGTCAAGATCTTGTCTTATTTGTTTTACTTTAATACTTGTTTTACAATACCCAACCCCTATCTATAATATAACTAAAAGAGGAGGTTGGGGGTACACTTGACACCCCTAATCTCCTTTCTTAGGCTTAATTCTCCTCTCTCTTTTTTTAAATTTTTTTTTTACGTAAGAGATATATACATGGATAGAATAAAAAATTTATATATAACAATTAATAAAATAAGTTATACTAAATTGTTTCTCTAGGTACGAGATATAGATTTACAATAGATTTATATGTAACAAATAATTAAATAAGTTACACTTATAATCAATAATTAATATTAATATCAATAGTAAAAATATATTGGAATGTACAATAATCTATCTATATTATAACTAAAAGAGGAGGTTGGAGTACACTTGGCACCCCTAATCTCTCTTATTGAGCCTTATTCTCCTTTCTAATTAATCCTCTATTTTCTTCAACAACAAAAAAGTTCGACTTAATCAACAAACAAAAAGGGTTTCTTTTTTATATATTTTGTTCATGTTTAATCATTATTATTTGACATTGAATTCTTATGTTATTATTATTATTCATCTCTTTTAATTTAGTTTTAGGAAAAAGCCTCACGAATTCTCAACAAAAAAAAGGTTCGACTACCTCACGAATTCTCAACAAAAAAAAAGTTCGACTTACTCAACAAACAAAAAGGGTTTTTTTTTATATATTTTGTTCATGTTTAATCATTATTATTTGACATTGAATTCTTATGTTATTATTATTATTCATCTTTTGGCCTTCTTTTCTTTCTTTGGACACACATATAAATATATAACCTAAAAAAAAGGGTAAGAATTTGTATTTGGTTACAACTTCAGGAGATCGAAAGATCCAACTGCTTTTCTTTACCTCTTTCATCATCTGACATCTTTCCTTTTTTCTTTCTTCAAACTGCAAACTTTTTATTTAACTAATTATTACTAGTTAAAAACAAAATTAACGAACTTGCCAATAAAAAATAAGTTGAAAAAAATGGGTTAACTGAAATCGATATTGATATGAAGTTAATTTTCATATGTTTCGTTCTTTAATTTGTACTTTATCCATTTGAATTTTATTTAGTTTTCATTTAACATACTTCAATTTTTTTTAAAACTTTGATTTATATATTTTGAGACTACCCGTCCAATGGACGGGCCTGAAGACTAGTATATATATATATATATATATATATAAATAAGTATAGATCTAAAAACTAAAATAACTATAATTGTTTTTCAACGGATTTTAAGCATAATAAATGTTTAATTCATTTTTTTTCTAAATATTATGTTTATTTTATTATTTACTAGACTTATGCCCGCACAATGCGGCGGCGGTGGGGTAGTGATGGCGGAGGTGGTGGTGGTGACGGTGGTGGGGGCGGCAGTGGGGACGACAGTGGGACGACGGTGGGGGCGGCGATGGTGGTGGATGTAAAAATAATTGATGTTAAAGTAGTGTAGTTTATTAGGTGTTAAAAGATCTATATTGTAAGTGTTTTCATTAAGGGTATTATAGGTATATTAGAAGGAGATGTTTAAATTAGTGAATAAAGGAGAGGAGTTTTTTTGGTTTTTTAAAGACAGAAAGTTTAAGGAAAAAAAGGGGTGATTTATTTTATTAGATTGTATAGATATTCATATTTATATATATATTAGATATAAAAATAGGATAAATATAATAAATAAGCATGGAGTTGACACATAGGATTAAATCTTATGTGGTAATATTATAAGCTATATTTTTTTTTAAGAACGGCATTCTAATCTACTCATACTCCTAAATTACACGCATGCCTGGGATGAAACCAGGACTCTCGAAAAATCCCTATTAATCCACCCCACAAATGTGGGAAGTGGGACTCGAACCCAGGTGGATCCCCCCAAGGTCAAAGACCTTACCAATGGGCCACCAACCCATTGACTATTTTTGAGTTAATGCTTTGAACCTTTGTTTTATTTTAAAATATATATATATATATTTCTATTGTTATTATTAGTAACACTATAAGTCTATATATAATAGTAAGTGATTTGTTCAGTAATGAGCTGTGTTGGGTTGGGTTGGGTTGAAACAAATGAACACTTTATAACAAAAATA
>CM067167.1:205813506-205841006 GCA_034093135.1 Erigeron breviscapus | reverse complement strand
TCAAATGTGCGGAAAGTCACTTATCCGTTCTTGCGTCATTCGTGACATCATATGAACAGTTTATCCAAGGAAAGGTTCAAGATCCGAGTCTTATAGATGAAGACTACATTCAAATTGATCCTTTAGACCTAGAAGAGATGGATCTGCAATGGCAAATGGCTATGCTGACTCTTCGGACTAAATGGTTCTTATCAAGAATAGGGCGAAAGGTCGTGGGTTCCAAGCTTGGCCTTGATAAGTCAAAGGTAAAGTGTTACAATTGCGAAGGATTTGGACACTTTGCTAGGGAATGCCAGAGACCTAAGAAGGATGACAGGTCTATTGTGACTCGTCAAAACTTCAATCAAGGTGGAACAGTACATTCATCTTCAAACATCTTGAGACAAAGGTCATATAATGATAGGTCTAATGGAAGTCAAGGCTCAATTGATCAGAGTAATACAAGATCCTTGGTGGTCCAACAACAAGACGGATCATATGACTGGGGTTCTAAAGTCAATAAAGAAGACGATGCATATGTCGATGAGGTTGATTCAAAAAGTAGTTTTGTCCCTTCAGATGAAACATCTTCCCAAGAATCAACATACCCTACAAATGAAAATGTTCTGTTCACCTCACTTGAAAAATCACCTTCAAATGTTGAAGCATCAAGTATAAAAGATGGTGATAACTGTTCGAAGGGAGAAACTTCAAAGGCTGGAAATGTAAAGATTCCAGAAAACTTGAGAGTAAAGGATTTAGTTACCTTTATGATAGATTTACATGCTCCTGAACAACGAATAGATTTCTCTTTGCATTCATTAATTGATGTTTGTAAAGATAATCTTAAAATATCTCAAACCGCATGTGAGTTATATCTAAGGATTGATGATTTACAAAAGAGGATAGATGAGGATCAAGAAGAAAAATCACTCTTAAGACAGCAGGTGAACATCTTGACTAGAAGAGAAAAGGATCTCTCAGACAAGATTAGACTTTACGAAAGAGAGAATGATTGTGTGACATCAAAGAATACCATCAAAAACCCTCAGTTTGTTAAATCCAGAAATGATCCAACTACTCAATCAGATGTTGCTCTTGAACAGTCTACAAAATTGAAGCTACAAGAGATGACATCTAAAGATCAAAGTTCTCATACCTTGACTGAGCAAGATATGCATTCATCTTACCATGCTAAGGGTAAAAGGCAGAGAATGAAAAATATATAAAGGATCTCTTGCTTCTTTTGCCGACAAAAGGGACATGTGGCAAGTATATGTCCTCATAAGGGTAAACCCAGCAGACCAAGGCAGTCTAATGATTTAAGTGACAAAGATGTTGAAGATATGGATGTTCAGTTGAGAAAGAACAAGGGTAAACATGTTGAAGAAAGGTCAACAAATGTTTCACCCAAGAAGATTTCTCAAAGGAACTCTCCCGCACAGAGTGGTTCACCTAGAAATAATCGGATTAGTACGTCAAATCCAACATTTATGAGGGATTATAAGAAGAAATACTTTGAAGATTATACTTCTAGAAATTCCTCAAGTCATGTTGCTAAGAAGCATGGAAAGCCAAGAAGTGTATCTCCAACGAAACCTTCAAATGGTGGCCAAGCTCGTAACAAGACTCCAAAGAGGAATTCCACTCCAAAACGAGAAGTCTTTAATCGTGTTGGTGAAGACGATACATGCTTTTATGATCGTTTCACAAGAACGATTAAGACTGGTCGTTCCTCAATGTTTCAAAAGCATAGTCCCAGGAGAAAGATTGAGTTATCTCCTGAGAGGGTGCCAAGAAACAATAGACAGACTTCAAAATCCAAGACTCCCACTGAGAGTGATGGATATTGGAAAAATGTCTTAGTGAAAGATAAGGACGGTAAACTCAAGTCTACTGAGGCTTGGGTGCCGTTTCACAACTAAGCGCTTATCTTTCGTGCGGAGGACACAGTCAAGGAGGACCATGCATTTTCGGTGATTGGTGACTGAGTGCTAGGCACATTTTTATTAGGTAACATATTGGGTTATCGAACTTGTTTTGTATTTTCTTCATTATAAATCATTGTGCAAGTCCTATGTATGTTATTTATAATTTGTTTATAAAGGAACGTATTTGGGAAAAACAAGTATATGTAAAGTGCTACTTTACTTTGTGCTTGTTAATAAATCATTTGCAATAACATAATTATTCATTTAATGGTTGTTATCCTATGATGAATATGCAAGGTTGATTTATTTATGATGGTTACACTAAGGCCTTAGATCGATTGCATTTAGAGTTGCTAGTCCAGCTGGCTGGAATGAGTAACCCTTAGTCACCATCTCTGAAGGACCATCTTTTATTCAGTAAAAGTGTTCTATTGAACGAGAGACAATGCTAGTTAGGGTATCTGGTTTCCAGGGGGAGTTAGCTGTGTTCTTTGTGAACACTGAATAAATGTGTATCGTGATAAGGGTGTATTGTAAATAAAGACAAATTTGAGTGTGTTTGGTACACCTCGAATTAGGTCTTGTGTGTAAATTGCTCGAAAGATTAAGTGAAATACTTAAGGTTTCGGTCAAAATAGGTCAAACGGAGTCACTGAGTTGATATATTTGACAGATATTTTGATTTGCAATTTACTTTAAATAATTGAATTGAAGATACTTAATGTGTGAGCTAACATGATAAAGGCTTTAATTCTAATCTTAATTGGGAGAATCAGCCATAAATTATCTGTTATATATCGTTTTAAGTGTTTTAAAGTTCAATTATTTACCATTGAGATGAATACATTAGTTGTATGGATCTGATGAGTTTGCTGATGTGGTCGCAGAATTATTTATCTTAACTGGATGTGTGTCAACCAATAAGATAAAGGATCTCCAAAGTGTATGAAAATTGGGTCTATCCAGTCCGGAATGGAGAAAGCTCAAGCTTAAAAAGAAGCAGAGTACACTTACACGTCAACAACTCATCTAAATTCAAGCGGAGACGAAAATAA
Source organism: Erigeron breviscapus (assembly GCA_034093135.1). Classification (NCBI taxonomy): domain Eukaryota; kingdom Viridiplantae; phylum Streptophyta; class Magnoliopsida; order Asterales; family Asteraceae; genus Erigeron; species Erigeron breviscapus. The sequence continues at coordinate 205,838,041 of CM067167.1, read as the reverse complement.
TGATGGAGAGATTATAATTTAATCTTATGTCATATATTATTGTTGTATTTGAATTTATTAAACAACATTGATTATGTCCAATGTCTGTTATTGTCAAATACTTAACAATGGTGCTTTGTAAGTCATTAAATTGTGACATATCGGGTCTTGATTTAATGATTTTATATTGTAAGATTGTTTAAGTAGTGAGAATTATCAAGAATTTCTTTATCGAGAAAATTGCTAAGAATTGTGATATAGAATTTATATTCGGTGTCTGTCTTATCGTGGTCTCTAAAGAATTCTTTTCGTTAATCATATCGCGTTCAAGAAAGTTCTTGATGAATTTTCAAAGTGTTAATCAAGTCCGTGAAAGTTGACTTTTTGGAAAGTCAAGGTTCACATGAATCGAAATTTAGGGAAGTGTAATATGCGTGTTTTTCTAATGAACTTAATATGCGTGTTCTGCCAAATGGGCTCCATTTGCGTGTTTAGTGAATTGGGCTAACATTTGCGTGTTACACTAACGGGCCTCATATGCGTGTTATGCCAATTGGGCCACATATGCATGTTCATGTGTTAGAATAGGGTTTACGTGTTATATTGGGTATAAATAGAACTTTATACGCATTTAATGATTTAATTTAAATCATTTGCGTGTTCTTGTCAAAACCCTCTCCATTTGCGCGTTCCCTGTCCGTGCACTGTTCAACTATCGATTCATAATACTTGATTTTTACGTGTTTTAGACACAAGAAACACTTCCTCTAACACGTATTGAACAAAGGTATATGATTAACAAGATTTCTAGATCCATTTATAGTGTTCAAATGGCCAAATATTTAGAATTTTATTTTCGGTTATAAAATCTCTAAATGGGACATTAAACACATTTTGGATGGAGAAATGGAGCTTAAAAACTGATAAATCGGACCTATAAGATGCTATTCGTACCAGATTTAAGAGTTTTAGGGTTCAAAACGACTGGATTAAGTTTTGGATGATGAACAGTCGTATGCGTGTTCTTCACCATATGCGTGTTCATATGAACCCAGTTCATCTTCAAACATTTCCAGGATTTGCGTGTTCTGATGATGACGTCATCATGAAGAACACGCAAATGACCAGATATGCGTGTTTCCAAGTAAAATACACCATTTGCGTGTTGTTACTTATATGCGTGTTTCATGACTTGTAAAATTTTTAAATTGAAAAATTTTAAATAAGTAAAATATGAAACAAAACATGTATTATCTAGTCAAATCCGACACCATATGTGTGTAGTGTCACCATATGTGTGTGTATAAGGAATTCGTCTGTTCTAGGACTTCGGAAAATTTTCAAAACGGGAAAATTTTCAAATTAGTCAAATTAGAAAATACGAATTGCCTTATAATATTGAACTTTAAAAATTTAAGAAAAACAAATGGTTTTAGTTAAATTTAGTAAAGTTCAAAGTGTCGGTTATTAAAACTAAATGTTTTAGAAGGTTATGAAACAAATGGTTTCGTGATCTTGGAAAACATTAAATGTTTTAATATCGACGTGTTGATTCGATAAAATTGATGACATTTTGGTTGATTAAGAAACAAATGGTTTCTATATCATTGAAAATGTTAAGAATTTTATCGTTCAACTTGTTTGTCGATTGTTAAAGTTGATAACATTCTCAGAACCGATGAAACTTAGAGTTTCAGGGGTTTAGAAAATGTTAAGAGCTTTAAAGTTCGACTATCATTGTTGTTGCTAATCTTTAGTTTGGTTGTTGTTTGTATCATTGTGCAGATGGCTGAGAGACACTTTCACAGAAATCATAACTACTTGATTGATTTGGATGTGAATCAAGCTAATGCTGGGAGATTTGTCAGGATTCTTGAGTTTCTGCAGCAATCAAGGATCAGACATGTTCTCACTGCTGAACCCAGTTATCTATCTGACTTTATTAAGTCAATTCTGGGCATCTGCAACAACAACAACAACAACAACAACAACAACAACAACAACAACAACAACAACAACAACAACAACAACAACAACAACAACAACAACAACAACAACAACAACAACAACAACAACAACAACAACAACAACAACAACAACAACAACAACAACAACAACAACAACAACAACAACAACAACAACAACAACAACAACAACAACAACAACAACAACAACAACAACAACAACAACAACAACAACAACAACAACAACAACAACAACAACAACAACAACAACAACAACAACAACAACAACAACAACAACAACAACAACAACAACAACAACAACAACAACAACAACAACAACAACAACAACAACAACAACAACAACAACAACAACAACAACAACAACAACAACAACAACAACAACAACAACAACAACAACAACAACAACAACAACAACAACAACAACAACAACAACAACAACAACAACAACAACAACAACAACAACAACAACAACAACAACAACAACAACAACAACAACAACAACAACAACAACAACAACAACAACAACAACAACAACAACAACAACAACAACAACAACAACAACAACAACAACAACAACAACAACAACAACAACAACAACAACAACAACAACAACAACAACAACAACAACAACAACAACAACAACAACAACAACAACAACAACAACAACAACAACAACAACAACAACAACAACAACAACAACAACAACAACAACAACAACAACAACAACAACAACAACAACAACAACAACAACAACAACAACAACAACAACAACAACAACAACAACAACAACAACAACAACAACAACAACAACAACAACAACAACAACAACAACAACAACAACAACAACAACAACAACAACAACAACAACAACAACAACAACAACAACAACAACAACAACAACAACAACAACAACAACAACAACAACAACAACAACAACAACAACAACAACAACAACAACAACAACAACAACAACAACAACAACAACAACAACAACAACAACAACAACAACAACAACAACAACAACAACAACAACAACAACAACAACAACAACAACAACAACAACAACAACAACAACAACAACAACAACAACAACAACAACAACAACAACAACAACAACAACAACAACAACAACAACAACAACAACAACAACAACAACAACAACAACAACAACAACAACAACAACAACAACAACAACAACAACAACAACAACAACAACAACAACAACAACAACAACAACAACAACAACAACAACAACAACAACAACAACAACAACAACAACAACAACAACAACAACAACAACAACAACAACAACAACAACAACAACAACAACAACAACAACAACAACAACAACAACAACAACAACAACAACAACAACAACAACAACAACAACAACAACAACAACAACAACAACAACAACAACAACAACAACAACAACAACAACAACAACAACAACAACAACAACAACAACAACAACAACAACAACAACAACAACAACAACAACAACAACAACAACAACAACAACAACAACAACAACAACAACAACAACAACAACAACAACAACAACAACAACAACAACAACAACAACAACAACAACAACAACAACAACAACAACAACAACAACAACAACAACAACAACAACAACAACAACAACAACAACAACAACAACAACAACAACAACAACAACAACAACAACAACAACAACAGCAACAACAACAACAACAACAACAACAACAACAACAACAACAACAACAACAACAACAACAACAACAACAACAACAACAACAACAACAACAACAACAACAGCAACCAGAACAACCACCTCCAGCTGCAGTAGAGGCTCCTCAAGTGTTGTTGGTCCAGAAAGAAGCTGCTGAAGCAAATCCTGAGATCGTTGCTGAACAACCTCTCGCACAAAACCAAGAAGTCAACATGGATGTTGATGATAGGGGTTTGGGTGCTGAGCACGTCGATGATATGGTTATTGATAACCAAGACGACGTTGCTGATGACATTGGAGGAGATGTCAATCAAGGAGAAGGAGGTAATGGGGATGATGATGGAGATGATGACGGGGATGATGGTCAAGATAATGCTACTGGCAGAGTACCCATAGGTCAAGGTGTTGGTAGTACGTCTGCAGCAGTTGATCTCCCCATGGCCGAAGCTGATTCTCGACCAGTTGTAGAAGAAGAAGATCCCTCTGGGTCAGGGCGAAGTCTCAGCAGAAAGAGAAAACATCAGGACACCGAGGTGTCTAATGCAAATGAGTCTCTCGGGCTCATTGCGGAGACATATTTTTCTGAGGTGGAAGAGACAAGACAAGATTTGGATGAACCGGCACTGAGTGTTCAAGAGCCTGTGTAGGACTTGACGGAAGCTATGACTGAAGGACCTCTCCATTCTGAAGATAGAGGTAAAGGATTGATGGGTGCATCTTCCTCGAGTTCAACAGCACCATCACCTCCTCAAGTTCATGTCAGTCCGCCTGTCATTAAACCAGCTGTGATATCACTGGTTCGTGCAGAAGATGACCAGTCACCTCCAAAGGCAATCAGACTTTTGGGAATCAAGATTGGAGATAGACCAGTCTTGATGACTGCAAGGCCTCGCAGCTCTACAATCACACCAATCATGTCTTCGTCAATGACTCCACCATCTACAACATGACCATCAGTGAATTCTTCACAGCAAGGAGCTGCTCAGATTAACAAGGAGAGAGTATCCAAGTTAGCTGAGGACATCCAGCGGATGAGAGCTCTAGTTGCCAGCTTGTCTGACAAGTTTAAAGGAAAAGAAGAGTCACACTGTAGAGATGCTGACCTCATAAGACAAAGTCACCTAGAGCTGGAGAATAGCCAGTATGACCTGCAAGAAGCCCAGGAAGCAACAATCAATTCTGTCACTGGGATTGTTGATTCCATTGGGGTGCACCACAAATTGCTGAAAGGTCAGGCTAAGCATCTCGAGAGCTTAGGTAAGAGGTCTGCTGAACTGCATAACAAGATCAAAAATCTTGAATCTCAGGGGGAGAAGTCTGGATGCAAGGATGACGCTCTCAAACATCATCGAAGGGATGATGAGGATGAGGATCCAAGCGGTTCCAGACAACAGGAGGAGATTTAGAGATTTCCGACCTCAAACGTCAATGCAGCTCAGGGGGAGCAAGGTCAGCAAGGTCAATCTGGCCAAACTGATGTTCCTTCATCTAATCCACCGGCCGTAGAAGAAGTGGCTGGTATTCAGGAACAACCGACTGGAGGAGTAGGAGTCGGCATTCGGGTTAGACCAACTACTGAGGAAGAAGTTGGGAGTGAACTCCTGGACGACATTGCTGCGTACTTCAATTTTGATGAGTATGGGAGCATGTTTGAAGATCCATCAATCTCTTCAGCTCAAGACAAGTGTTCGTATCTTAATGCGATGCTTGATCTACTTGATCCAAAAGTAAAGGGATCAAATGAGCTATCTCTACAAGCAACCGGTGCGGAGGGCAAGGTTGGGGTAGATAATCAATCAGAGTTAGACTCAAATCGGGAGTTGGGTACTGTTGAGGTGATTGAAAAGAAGAGCAGCATTCCAGTGGAGGTAACACCTAAAGTTCCTGATGACAGGGTTTTTGGCCAGCACTTAGGATGACAAACGAAGACTTGAAGGTCACATCTAGATGCTAGTGTCAAGGGGGAGACTGTTGGTGCATGTTTCTCGGTGACAAAAGCATTCTAGATGTGTTACATATATTTACATATATTCAAGTCTTGTAATTTATCTTGTAATTACCGTTTGTCAATAATATTACCTTGGCATATATTGTTGATCATATTGGGATCCATTTATGTTTATATGTTTGTTTATTATTTGTGTTTTACAGGTTCTAGACATTACATGTAAAGAGTCATTAAGTTAATATTGTTTCTGCGTTTAACAACAGTTGAAATATTAACTTAATGTGCTTCCAAAGGGAAGTTAAGTTAATTGTGTTTCTGCGTATTAACAGCAGGAGAAACATTAACTTAATGAATACTTCCAATAGGTAATATAGACAATGTTGTTTCTGCGTATTCACAGCAGTAGAAACATTGTCGTAGCTAATGTTGGTTCTGCGTATATTTACAGCAGTATAAACATTGGCTGAGTTAATGTTGGTTATGCGTCTTGACAGCAGTTGAAACATTAACTCAAATATTCCTAAGTGTTATTTGAGGGTTCTTGGGAACGAGCAAAATAGTTGCTTGTGGAAAGAACACTCAAATGGTCATTTGAGGGTTCTTGGGAACGAGAAAAAGTTTGCTTGTGGAAAGAACACTCAAATGGAATTGAGAGTTTCTAAGGAACAAGCAAAAATTTGCGTGTTCATAAGAACTCTCAAATGGTTTGAGAGTTTCTGTGGAAACAAGCAAAAGTATGCTTGTACACAAGAACTCTCAAACTAGGCCAAAACCCTTATGGGCTTGACATGAGAACACTCAAACCCAATGGATTTGAGAGTTCTTGTCACTTGCCTATAAATAGTGGTGTGTGTTTTGTGTGTTCTCAACAAGAGTGTAGAGAGAGAAACGAGCAAAACCTAGAGAGAGAAAACCAAGAACACACACGGTTTGATCTTGTGGGTACTCGACTCACGCACGAACCGCAAACACACACCCGGTTTGGACGGCTCGTAGACTTAGATTACCACGTTGGTTGGTAAAGTTTGTCCGGAGAGCCGTTTTACTATAGTAACCAAATACGGGTGTTTATATTCACGCAAAAAGATATATATATATATATATATATATCATAAAAGGTAGATATAGAAACCGTGGGTTATCTCGAGGAATTCCGCACCTCGACATATCCTTAAGTCAATCTCGGTTCGGTAAGACCCGGGGGACTTACAGGTGTATAATGTCAATAAGAGCCACTAAGCACTTTTATAAAAAAAAAATATGATGTCATAACATATATATTTTATTAATATAAGAGATGTATGAATTTGTTTTGTTAGCATATTGATGGTTATTGGTTGGCTATCTTTCAATGAGAGTTTTGGACTTATAAATAAAACAATCAAACCGTATCAATAACAAATGCAAATATCGTAGTTTATGTCCCGCAACTGGGGCTTTATAAACCAACTAGATTTTTATGCAAGTTAAGTTGTTCATTTGTAAAAACAAAAAGTTATACATTTATAGTTTTGTGATTATTGGGAGTGAATTTAATCTATCCGGGTCTGAATCGTCATATTTAACAGTTTGGATTATTGCGGTGTTTCTGAAGTCCTTGGTTGGATCTTAAAAGTTCATGTAGTTTAAAAGTAGAAGTAAGAAAATATGATAGTTTTTCGTTTAGAAAACCCTCAAAACAATACAATATTTGACGCAATATGAAAAGCGATTAGGGACAAGCGTGTAGAGCCATTAATTGGCAAATTAGTAAGTTTTGGCAAAGATTTAAGATAATAGGATTGTGTCACGTGTCCTTTTAATTTTTTGCAAAACTTGCCAAAAACAAAGGTGTAGTGCCAAAAACTTACCAAAGACCGGAAAAATTAATAAACGATTTATGGATTTTGTAAAAAGTGGCCGGGTTTTATTAAATTGTAAACAAATATGGGCCAAAAAATTAGGGGTCGGGAATTCGAAAGTCGAAGACGTCATGGCTGCCAACCCAAAGGTTTATCCCGTCAAGATACGCCCCGGATCATCCAAGTCTCATTTTTACGAACATTGTTATCATCATTGTCCATTCAACGTAAAACCGACAACCTAATTGTTCAACGATCTCGACACCGATAGTAACACTATGTTTTTCGGTCACTAAAGCTTTAATGGAACACAAGACGACAACACAACATCGGAATGAAGATTCCAGCAACGCTACCGCAATATGAAGACTATCAAAGGTAATCACATAGTAATGAACAACAATATTAAGTAACAAATATACATAAACAATCACATATAAACATATACAAGCGGTAACAGTAACATATAGCAGCAGTAGTAACCGGAAACCCCAAAAAAGGGGTCGCCGAAAACATATATCATATGGCCGGCGATGAAATGAAACCCCAAACAAGGACATGCAAACCCCAAACGAGGACATGTAAAGCCCCATATGTGACAGCCTTGAAACCCCCCCCCCCCCCCCCCCAAAAAAACGTAGAAAACAAGCTTCACCGGAAAAAGTAAAAGGGGTTTTAGATCACGCCTCAAAAAGTAAGGGTGTACGTTAGGAGCATCAGCTAATCGGTTCTGGAATCGATTCCGGCAATAGAAGGCAAGAAAAACATAATATTAGTCTCAAAATTGAAAAACCCAATTAGTAAATTAGGTTTATGGCGAAGATTTGGTTGACACTACAAAAAAAAATTGTCACACAACACGCTCCCAACGTTCACAAGCATCTTCACAATAGAGCCAATATATATATATATATAATTATGTTATGATTATTATATATATTATATATATATATATATATATATAGGGGTGGGTTATTTGTAGTACAAGGGGGAAAAAAGTACAAAAAGTACATGTGTAAGTTAACTTACACACTTCTTCTTCCTTCTTCCTTCCATCTCCGACCACCACCATGATCATCTCCGACCACCACCATGATCCTCCGGCGACGGCGACCATCTCCGGCGAGACTTACACATGTGTAAGTTAACTTTCCGATGAGAATCAGGTTCGTTTTCGGGTGGATACGGTACGAGCCAGAGGTCCTTATCCGTTCTAAACTGACCGTCAAGGGACGTATATGGGAATCGTATGGATTTGATGGGCGGCGATCCAAGAGATGGTGACGGTTTGCTACGGTACGGGCGAAGCCCTTGCTGCCGGCGCCGGCGCCGTGGTTGGGGTGGTCGGAGATGATGGTGGCTGGTGTTGGTTGTCTCGCGAAGGAAAAAACCTAGAAATTTTAAACCCTAAAATGCTAAAAAAGTTGTACTTACACATGTGTAAGTCTCGCCGGAGATGGTCGCCGTCGCCGGAGGATCATGGTGGTGGTCGGAGATGATCATGGTGGTGGTGGTGGTGGTCGGAGATGGAAGGAAGAAGAAGTGTGTAAGTTAACTTATACATGTACTATAAAAAGTACATGTACTACAAATAACTTTTCTATATATATATATATATTACCGATGTTTCTTGTCAATATGTGCCGGAGAAGATGGTGTAAGGAAACCGAAGTGCCGATGGAAGAAACCGAAGTGCCGATGGAAGGAACCGAAGAAAGAAACAGACTACACTCTTGCCTCTTAAATGGGGTAGTTCTCAACCATCTGACAAGCGATGATGCTAACATATAAAAGTGATTAAAGGCGGTAGTTGGAAACTTGGAAATTCGAATATACACGTGCATTTATTCATAGTACAAAAATGGACACCTACTCTTTCATAAATACCATTTATTGCTTCCCTTTTCAACACCAACGGGTAAGGATCCTCTAAAGTTGTAATAACTTCATAGGATAAGTTGGAGAGATCTCAACCCTTGGATTAAAATCAAAGGTCAAGATTCAAAAAAAATTGAATCTTGACCTTTGATTTCAATCCAAGGCTTAAGAGTTGTCTAACTTTACCTATAAAGTTATTACAACTTTAGGGAATCCCTATCCACCAACTACCCTCCCTAAAAGCAAAGTCCTTACCATAATGACTTTGTACTACAAGCACCAACCCTTTTATCTCCATCCTACCCCTCCTTCCTTTCTTTCTCTATGCATAAACACAATAATACATGCATACATAAATGTAAATTTTTCACACTAGACTTTCGAAAAACATCAATACCATCCGACCAAACCTACTCTGTCAAAACCATTACTTCATACAATTAACCTTTCATAATTAACCCTCAATGACTCATCACTAATAGATAACAAACCCAATTTTTAGACACATATACACACAACAAAAATGGTTTTCAAAATGTGTAAAAAAATGGTACGTTATGTTGGTCACAACATAGATTGGTGTGTATGGTTGCGTGCGTAGGTGTTACGACACTTTTTTCGGATAGGACGAAAATCAACTAGGAATGGCAATAGGACGGTTATCATCGGGGATCTCAATCCCCATCCCCATACCCGATTCCACTTGCAATCCACATCTCCGTCCCTATCCCGTCGGGGAATTAGATTACATCTCCATACCCGTCTCCGTTGGGTATCGGGGATCTTCATCGGGTAATCGAGGATTTCTTTTTTGAGTAAACATAAATTTATAAGTAGAAAATAGGTAAGAAAATATTTAGTTCGACCTTTTCTTTATAACATATGAATATAATTCTATATACAAGCTAATATTTGTGTTAAATAATTGATAAATAATCTGTGATTAATACAAAAGTTTTAAATAAAATAGTTTTGAACTTAGAGTGATTCTAGCAAGTAAAAAACCTTAATGTGACTATATTAAATATGTATAATTTTTTTGGGTCAGGTATGGAGATGGGGGATTTATGACTTCCCATCCTCGTCTCCGTCCCCATCGAGGAATAAATTTACATCCCCATCCCCGGTCAACTTGGGAATTCTCCGGTCCAACCGGGTTCCGGTATCGGATGGGTATTTTTGGCATCCCTAAAATTAACCCAATTGGTGTTATTAGGAATTTCATTCAAACATTTACAAAACCAGGAAGATCGGTGTTGTACGGCGTTGTTCTACTCATCAAAGTTCGGTGTTACAGACACCGTTTTTTGTCTACGTGATGATGCTTTTTGATTGTTGCTTTTATTCATTTATTGATTTTGACAAAAAAAAGTTGGTTTGATTGAAGTTAATTGAATGAATGATCAATGAAGAGAAAAGGCTGACATGAAATGAGAAGTTGAACTCGTCCATTGTTTTGAACGCAGAATAGATGCAAAAATTGATTGTATGTCTGATAATGATCAGAGTGTTACTTGCCAACTACCAAAATTAATTCTTTTCGTATAAACTCGGTATCTACATCACCGTGCTTTACACATATTTTCTTACAACCTATATATTACATGTATTAAGGGTAATGGAAGGAACCCTAGCCCTGATACCACAATTGGATACCCATCAAATCATCCCGTATGAGCCATATGATGGCGGTACAATACCTTCATCCTAATCCCCACATGATTCGGGCACCCAGAAGGATCGAACCCGCATATTTAAACTTCACATGTGAGTCTAGGCTTCATTGGTAACGGGTACCTTAAAGGAATTATTTTTTGTGCCAAGTGGGGATCAAATCTGAGACCTTAAGGTCATCAAGTGTTTTCCAAACCACGCTAACTCCAGCATTTTCATACATTAATTCACTCACATAGTATATTTTTAGCTTGAAACATTTGCTCTTTGCTTCTAGCTACTTTGAAGCAAATAAATCATTCATATATTTCACAATCTTAAAACTAGAGAAAAGCGCAAAGCCAAGGGAAAAAAGAAAAAGCAAGACCGGTGATATAGTCACCGGATTAATAAACACTAAGATGAAGAACGGTGTCTACAATACGGATTTAGTGCCCTCAAAGGAAAGACTGGTTTTTACAATACCAATCTTATTTCCCTCACGCCACCCGTACAAAAAGCATCACCATGTAGCTAGACGAAGAACGATGTAATGATCTGTAACACCGGCCTTTGATGACTTGGACAAGGCCGGTGTAGTAAACATCTAGTTCTGCAAATGTATTGAGTAAATCTCATAGTAACACCAACCTGGTTGATTTTTGTCCTACCCGTACAAAAAATTCCAGCTGATCGAGGAACCTTTAGTTCAAGAATGTGCACCCAAGCTGACTGCAGTGATGACCTTCAAACAAAGCCTATGAGATGGTATGATCCCGTTCCTTCCAACTTGAAGTTTTAAGTCTGCTTTAAATTTATTATCCGTCAATTTACATACTACTAAATTTTTAATGTCAACATGTTATCTGGGCTTCAGCCACTTTTCACCATGCTGACCCACTGTTGCTTGGGCTGCTGATCAACGGCTTGGCTGCTGACTGGCCATTAATTACAATTTTACAACTTCATTTTCTTCTTCTTTTTTTTTTTGGTGTTTTATACTGTTTTATGCCTTGATGGTTTAACTTTCTTGCAAGTATGAGTGCAAAAGTTTATATGGTTAGTCTTCCATTTTATTACTTCATTTTTTTACCAACTTTCTTGCTGATAGGTAAATAATCAATTTGCTTTGTGTTGTATCCATCTTTTATAATCTATAGTTATATGATATACATAGGTGGCTAAAAAGACAAAGAACCAGAGCTGACCCCTTTTTCCATGTGGCTAAATAGAATAGGTACCGGTATCAACTGAGTGAGAAGTACTCTTTGGATGATGTGGATGTATACCAAGGTCCTGGCTTGATCAAGAAGACATTCCTATCAAACTTTTCGGCAACAAGGCATGATACTCGTTAATTGGGGAATCTAAAATGGGTTACCTAAAAGATGTAACTTTGGCACCATTAGCTTATTTAATGAACCGTTCGGTTACAATTTAAAAAATAATACTTATCGTGAACTTTCAAAAGAGGACTATGGCCATGTGGTATTATAATCGAGGTAGATCTTACTTTAAGATACTCTGAATCAACACTCGTTGGAGATAAGAACTCACGGGGTACATCACGGGGAGTTGGTGGTTTTAGCAAGGTGAGGTTTGACTTTTTTTCATACGCTTTATGTATCCGTGTGAAAAAAAGGTGAAGATGTATTCAATGCTAGAAGATGTGGGCAACGAGATGGTTAATAGATCGTGAGATAGAATGTTGGAAATTGATTGAGAGGGTATCACTATATCATTCATTGAGATGATATAATGATGTCTTCCTAGTCTTCTTCCAACCATCTATCTCAGGATCTACACCCATCTCGTTGCCCATTTCTTCTAGCAAATCCTTAATACATCTTCACCATCTTTTAACACAGGTACATAAAGCGTATAGAAGAATAGTCAACACTCACCTTGCTAAACCACCAACTCCCCGTGATACACCCCATGAGTTTTTTACCTCCAACGAATGTTGATTTGGATTACTTGAAGTAAGATCTACCCCAGTTATCAATACTACATGGCCATCGTCTTCTTTGAAAGGTCATGATAAGTTATGGTCGAATGGTTCATTGAAATAAGCTAATGATGCCATAGTTGCATCTTTTAGGTAACCATTATTACATGCCCCAATTAATTGGTATTGAGGCCCCGTTACCAAAAAAGTTGATAAGAATGTCTTCTTGATCAAGTCAGGACTTCGATATACATCCACATCATCCAAAAGGTGCTTTTCATCCTGTTGATACTAGCTCCTTGTCTTTTTAGCCACATGGAGAAAGGGGTCATCTCTGGTTCTTTGAAGGCCAAACCTTCTGGTTATTACAAAGTATTTTATGCTCTTCAAGGTATAAAAGTTATATTGTTTCTGTGGCTGGGGGATAGGTCAAGCTCCTAGTCATTGCCGACCAAAACTGGATTGCTTAAAAAAATGAAAATTAGATCATCTAAGGTCAGTGTAGGATATGTCATAGGTTGAGTTTATTTTCAGTCTGTCAGTTTGAGATCATATCGGGCATGGTCTGCAGATTTTGTTGCTCTCTTTCAGTTTTGACTAAGCATGTCTTGCTTTGGGGAAATTTTCTAGTCCAGAGTCAAGTGTGCGATGCAATTTTTAGGGAATACGGTCAGTTCTGTTATTTTCCACCGTCTAATATAGTGATCCGAGTCTGTATGGGATTGTATTGTTAACTTGTGATTTGTGAATGCTGGGTAGCAGATGGGTCAACTAGTTACTAGGGTTAGGTAGATAATATTTATGCTCAAAGAAAGATGTGATGAATCTTATGGGTTTGGATTATTGTTTTACTGTACCCCTTTTTTAGCTATTGTTTGTGTTATCATTATCCATTTTTTTCGCAATAATGAATGATGCAACAACTGCTAAACACTAGCTATGATATGCAAGAACCAGACCTGCACCTAAGAATCAGATAACCGTTTGCCATGCCCAAACATTTTAAGGGGAGAGCTGTATCCTTTGGCAAACGATCTATTGACCAAAACTGCATAAAATGCTAACCTGCAGACTTGCCTATTCATCTGACCCATTTTCTAAAGTATGACAGTATTATGAGAGGCAGAGTGGCAGACCAACACCTAGGAATAGATAAAGATTAGCCACAACCCGAACTTTAGTAGGGAAGAGTTGTAAATTGCAACTCGTCAGCAAATCGTGAAATGGCCAAAATTGGAGTAACACTAAACCTGCAGATGTAACCTACTCACCCCACCCATTTTGTAAACTTTTATAGTAGCCATTGACTGAAACTCAGATACAAAACAATACAAAAACAACGAACTGAATTAAGCTACAACACAACTGCCTAATTTTGTAAGTGAATCCCTTTAGCAGACCCTCAATTAATCTATGACAAGTTAATTGGAAATGTGGGTTGCGCTGGGCCTTCTGTTGGAACAGGTGGATCCTCAATAAGGTGAATGTAACCTATTGGTTGCTAAGTTTTAACAAGCTGCCGAGTTGAATATGCCAATTAGGATTCCGAATACCGCCTCTACTTTTTGTCCACTCTTTGACACAGTCACATCATCCTCCATTTATTCATATGGGCTGGCCCTTGTGGCTCAAGACCCGGTGGCAGGGTTTATAATTTTTTCCAATCTCAATCTTATTAATCAAAAACCTTTTATATGTTTAAGAATAAAAGTAATTCTTTTGCCTCAGTACTAATCTCTTAATTGTAAGGTCATTATCTAAACCTCCTTGGAAAATGATCGATGTTATTAGTAGCATCTAAGTTAGGTGTTTCCATGTATATATAGAGTATTATATATGTGTTAAAATTATTTGGGGGATTGATAATATAAATTTGTTTTTCAATTTTGTCTTGGTAGTACTTAGAAAGAAGATAACCAATATACACTCAGCACTTTCAATCTATAGATGTTGAATTATACATAATAAAGTTATAAAAAAAATCTCATTGGATCAAGTGGTTTGTGGCTTGATCTATTAAAAGCTAGAAATTGCGTGTTCTTATCATTCTTATGACTTTTTAATTTGCTATTTAAATTTAATAAACACCGATGCCCATGTGACCGTTGACTGGATGGTGATTTGTTAAGTTCTAAGAGACGTTTAACATACGAATGACACATAGGAAAAATATGACGTGACGAGATTTGAGGAATGCCACATAGACGTTTGGAAACGGAGATTTATATAATTTATGAAGTCTTTACCATTAAAATAGAACTCATAACTTATGAGTTCATTTGAGTTATGACAATCATCTTCCAACTAATTTGAGATCATTCTCTCAGCTGAGCTCATCAGATCATGCAGCTCCTCATCTGGTCATAGAAAGAAGGAAGTTCGAACTTTAAACGAGTGTCTGAGCTGTCCTTAGTAGACTGAAAGCCAGATAAGGATGTCTGGTCTAGCTCTCGAAAATGGGTGTGAGCCCCCTGGCTGGTTCTATTCCGGATCTTTTGAAATTAGAATAAAGGGGTCCGAAATAGAAGAAAGGGTTGCCCACTTGATCCATGACAAGTATATTCGGACATTCATTGAACATGTTAACGTACATATACAAATGGTTTCAAACTGAACCAAAAAACTATTTTTATTCCAACACCGGGTGATATGTCAAAAGTGAGTAGTGAGCATCTGTTACCACAAGTAGAAATCAAATAAAATTGAAGGAATCCTAGATGACAAAAGTATCCCTAGCATAATAAAAAATTTACGTTTAAAAGGTAAAAGAAATGTTGGAATTTGTAATTGATTTAAGACTTGAGGGTTGTAAAGTGAAATGACTAAAAAATAAACAATGTGCCTGTTCAAGAAAAGGGCCATCAGTTATGGGCCTCTCATAACAGAACGACATGATGATTCGTGAAAAGGAGCATCGATTGATGAAACAACACAATGGTTAGAGAATAACCGCTAGAAGCAACTAGTATATATAGGAATGCTTATTTCAGTTTTATGTAATCAAATTCGTGTACAGAGATTGTATATAGTTTGATTCAATGTTAATTGAGTGATTCAATTACAAACCTTGTTCTTCAATTTCGTTTCAATCCTGGGCATCATTGGTATCAGAGCCACGGTGAAGAACCATAGAAAGAAGGCCCGAATAACCGTTACAGGTTGGATCAAATGATCAGCGAGTGATCGGAATTCTCCGTTCGAGAAGAACCGAAAACAAAGACTGATTTCTGGGAAGGAAATCGTTCAAGGGGGTTGTTTGTTTGTGAAAAACATCAACCAGAAATTCCACACAGAAGAAGATCGAGTGATTCGATTTTGAAGAACAACAATAACAAGGACGATTGACTGTTTGCGGTGTGAAGCCACGAGCAGGGAGCAACGTTTTTTTTAAATAGACAAAGATCAGTGAGTGATCATCGAGAAGAACCAGAAAGGTCGACGATTTTCTGGGAGAGAAATCGATAACGAGATCGAGGCTGGTGTGCGACGAAACAAACAAAAATAAAAGGATCTTTGGATTGTTTTGAAAAAATAGAAAAAAGTTATCGATTGTATTTGACTCTGATTGGTGTAAAAGGTAAAAGGAACGAAGGTACAAAGAAATCATATTTCGGTGGCACTGTGTGCGAAGAGAAAGAGAAACATAATTTTGTGTCTTTTACTATTTTTTACAAAGGAGGGAAAATAGGAAAATAAATTGGTTTGTTGGTGAATGACAACATGGAGACGATCAAGAGAAGAAAAAGGGAGTCTACAACAACAATTGTGATCTTTCAAAAATTTGTGTGCTACAAAATGACCCGTTACGGATACAAAGTTGAAGGACGTGTTGTGAGAAGCAACCGCGGATAAGAGTCTAACGTGTGAGACGTTGATGTGAAGGCAATTGATCATGTGATGTGATCAAACCGTGAAGGTGTTCAAAGGGAAAAGAAGATTGGTGTGAAGCCAAACAATCAAGAAGTTCATGTGATATGAACAAATGAGACAAGATCGTGTGACACGATCAAGACAAAGCCGTGTGATGCGGACAAGTAACCTGTGATGGGTGCAATCAAGGATTTAGTGATTGGATCAAGTCAAAGCAAAGACCGTGTGATGCGGGAAATAACCTGTGAAGGGTGTAGTTAATTCAGTGATTGAATTATAAAGGAAACTCGTGTGATGCAATTTCAATCCGTGATGGATCAAAATTCTGTGAAAGAATTAAAGGTTGTGTGAAATAACCAAGTTTACCGTGAAGGATGGTTTGTGATGAACAAGATCAGTGACTGATCAAGATACATATGGTGTGAAACTACGAAGCAAGTTTGTGTGAAGCAGACTCGTGTGAAGCAAGTTTGTGTGAAGCAGACTCGTGTGAAGCAAGTTTGTGTCAAGCAGACTCATGTGAAGCAAGTTTGTGTGAAGCAGACACCGCGAAGCAAATTTGTGTGAAGCAAATTTCGTGAGGAACAAAAGATGGTGTGGCGTCATCAAAATTTTATTGAAGACAAAGTTCGTACTGCAAGTCGAGAAGATTTGGGTCAAGCAAGAGAATAGGCGTAGTGCTAAAGGCAGATGGATATCTGAAGATTAGAAGAACAAGTCTTAAACAATTAGGGGGGAGAATGTTGGAATTTGTAATTGATTTAAGACTTGAGGGTTGTAAAGTGAAATGACTAAAAAATAAACAATGTGCCTGTTCAAGAAAAGGGCCATCAGTTATGGGCCTCTCATAACAGAACGACATGATGATTCGTGAAAAGGAGCATCGATTGATGAAACAACACAATGGTTAGAGAATAACCGCTAGAAGCAACTAGTATATATACGAATGCTTATTTCAGTTTCATGTAATCAAATTCGTGTACAGAGATTGTATATAGTTTGATTCAATGTTAATTGAGTGATTCAATTACAAACCTTGTTCTTCAATTTCGTTTCAATCCTGGGCATCAAGAAACATTTAGTACGAGCATATTGTATTTAGAGTATATTGTATTTAGTTTGTTGCTTTGATACAAACTAAAAGCAAAACATATTGTGAATTTGTTGTTAGTCGGCTAGACCTGGCTCTATTAAAATACGTTTTGATATAGACTAAAAGCAACAAACTCGGAAGATATTAAAAGCATATTGGTGGCCGGCATACTATGAAATGTCCATTGAAAGTATGTCAACTATCCACGGTATACATTTATATTAGTTTCAACTGGTCAAGGCCTGGACAGATCCGCACCGCAGGGTCAAGGTCAAGACAGATCTGCACCGCAGGGTCAAGGCCTAGACAGATCCGCACCGCAGGGTTAAAATATGATAGATCCGCACCGCAGGGTCAAGGCCCAGACAGACCCGCACCGTAGGGTCAGGGTCTAGATAGATCCACAATCACACCTCAGGGTCAAGGTCTAGACAGATCCGCACCGCAGGGTCAATGTCTAGATAGATCCGCACCGCAGGGTCAAGGTCTGGACAGATCCACGAAATCACCACAGAGTCAGAATCTAGATAGATCAACGATAATCTCATTAAGTCAGGGTCAACACAGATCCACACTTACCCCATCCCAGAGCCAGAGCAGATTCATACTCACATCACTCAAGGGTCAGGGCCAATGACAGAATAGGTCCGGAACTACTCCCCTGAACCAAGGGAGATCACAGGCTCCCGGAGATATTAACCGAGCATCAACATCAGCAGACACGAAATAAATGACGCATATGTGCAAGCTAATTATG
Source organism: Erigeron breviscapus (assembly GCA_034093135.1). Taxonomy (NCBI): domain Eukaryota; kingdom Viridiplantae; phylum Streptophyta; class Magnoliopsida; order Asterales; family Asteraceae; genus Erigeron; species Erigeron breviscapus. The sequence continues at coordinate 205,819,372 of CM067167.1, read as the reverse complement.
ATGTGTTAAGTACGATCATGCACGCCTAAGAGAGACGGGTCAGATCTATAATGTTACCAGAAATCTGGAAAATGACTATGACTCAGACTCAGTAGATGAATACATTGAGTTGGAGACCCCTTTCGGAAGGCCAAGTGTAAGGGCCCAAACAGGAAGACGTAATCGGGCCACAAGAACCAAAGAGGTACGGATAGGAGGGGAAAGGAATGCCCAAATAATCGAAGGCGATAACCCTCCGGAGAACAAGAGAAGGGCACCTACCTGGCCCCAACGGAGGTCCGGAAAACAATCTGCTAACTCATCAAAACCAGGGTGCACCAAGAAGACAACAACAAGGGGTTACCAGTCACCGAAGAAACGCAGTCCGCCCAGATTACGACTCATACAAATGGGAGGACCCGGAACTGGTTGGCCTGTCTCACCTGGTAAATACGGATAACCCATTCTCCATGACCATACAGAGTCACCCACTGCCTGCGAAAATGAAATACCCTCAACACCTGGGATACTATGATGGAAAAAGTGACTCAGACGACTTCTTAAAGAAGTTTGTCAGAGCAGCTCTGATCCAAAGATGGGATTTGCCAACCACATGCCACGTATGTAAAGTCCCTCACACGATGGTTTAACCCACGAGTGTTGTTAGGTCCAGATTTAGTCCAGACTTACTGGACTGGCTCCAGACTGGACTACTGGAACCTTATTTAGGTTTGTTAAGAAAACTTGTTTTGCTGGTCTCGCTCCAGACCCGACTACTGGAGCCTCACTTGAAGATCTGACCAGAAAACGTTTCTCTACTGGACCTACTCCAGACTTGGAATCTGGAGTCCCTCTAAAGATTTGTCCAGAAATAATTGAAGACTAGTGAGCATTTACTTGTATAGGTAATCTGGAGCATTCTCCAGATTAGTCCAGACTTACTGGACTGGCTCCAGACTGGACTACTGGAACCTTATTTAGGTTTGTTAAGAAAACTTGTTTTGCTGGTCTCGCTCCAGACCCGACTACTGGAGCCTCACTTGAAGATCTGACCAGAAAACGTTTCTCTACTGGACCTACTCCAGACTTGGAATCTGGAGTCCCTCTAAAGATTTGTCCAGAAATAATTGAAGACTAGTGAGCATTTACTTGTATAGGTAATCTGGAGCATTCTCCAGATTAGCTCACTGAAGACTTCACCCCAGTCCAGATCTACTCTACTGAAGACATTCTGACTGAAGTCAAAGACTGAAGTCTGAAGGAAGAAGACTTAACAAATGGCGGAGTCCACTGGAAAGTCTTACCAGATCTGCACACTGGAGGATTGTCAGTGTTCTAGATACTACAAGTCTGAACACTGATATCGAGGTTTGACTTATGCCTTTAACACACTTTCCAAAGAACAATCCACTTGTTCTTTAACAAAGTATACGTGTGTTAAGGTGGTTGGATAAAAGGATACACTTGCACTTGATGTGACTTTATCCTTATTCCTTATCCAATACATTTAATGTTCTTGTCGAATCATTAAATGTATACAACCATATTTGTACGGCACAAAATTCACTGGTGAATTTTGTTGCCTATAAATACAAAGTCATATCCTTGAGAAAAATACTTTTTAGCATAACACTTTGCATGAAAGTGAATTTGTCCAAATACTCTCGATCTTAAACAGGGATACTTCACAACTTTAAGTATCTCGATCCTAAAGAGTTATTTGACAAATATAGATCATATTGTAACTCATAGGTTGTTAGGATACACACTTAATTGTGTTATCTTGATTCCGCAACAACCTTGTATTTTATTTAAACATCAATAAATGAAATACCCATGAAACATACATAATGGTCCACTTTATTTGTTTATTGCTTTAAGTCTTGTATTACTTTGTTTATATATCTTGCATCTTTATTTACAAGTAATACTAGTCCAATCTAGTGATTATTAGACTTGTTGTATTTTACACTTTCATTGGTTAACCATCTCGTATTTAAGGGACTCACAAGTGTAAAATAACAAGTCAAGTATGAACTAGAATCGGACTAGTATTACTTTAAATATAAATGCAAGAATATAAATAAAGCAATAAACGACTTAAGCAATATTTAAACAAGTAAATAAATGATGGAACACAAATGTAATTTTCAAGTGTATTTTCTTTATTGATGATAAACAAAATACAAGATTGTTGCGGAACCTAGATATTACAAGTATGTAAATATCTAAACAATCTTTGAATTACAAGTGATCTATACTTGCTAAATAATTTCCTTAGATCGATATACTTAGAGTTGTGAAGTATAACTGTTTAGATCGAGAGTATTTAAGCAAGTTCACCAAATTGCTAAAAAGTGATTTGAACGAGAAATATGACTTTGTATTTATAGGCAGATAAATTCAACAATGAATTTATTTGCCGTACAAATATGGTTGCATGCATTTAATGAACCGACAAGGTTATTAAATGCATTGGTTAAGGTACAAGGATAAAGTCCTTTTAACCAACCACCTTTACACACGTATGTACTTTTATCAATAGACAATTGGGATGTCCGGGTAAAAGTGTGTAAAGGCATAAAGTTAATTCCTCGATATCAGTGTTCAGACTTGTAAGGTCTAGAACACTGACAATTCTCCAGTGTACAGATCTGGTAAGACTTCCAATGGACTCCGCCATTTGTCAGTCTTCTTTATTCTGACTTCAGTCTTTGACTTTAGTGAGAACGTCTTCAGTAGAGTAGATCTGGACTGGGGTGAAGTCCAGTGAGCTAATCTGGAGAATACTCCAGATTTCCTATACAAGTATTTGCTCACTGGTCTTCCATTATTTCTGAACAAATCTTCAGAAGGACTCCAGATTCCAAGTCTGGAGTAGGTCCAGTAATTATCATTTCTGGACAGATCTTCAGTAAGGCTCCAGTAGTCGAGTCTGAAGCGAGTCCAGTAAATCTGGACCTAACAACGTATTCTCTTATTCACTAACGGATGATGCTCGGGAATGGATTGATGGCCTACCCAAGAATAGCATCGACAACTTTGAGGTGCTCAAAAACAAATTCAGGTCACAATTCAGCATGCAGAAGAAGCACAGAAAAACCCATATTTCTGTGCACAATATCAAGCAAAAAGAAGGAGAAAAGACAAGGGACTTTATCGTTAGGTACACTAACGAGACCCAACAAGTACGAGGATTACCAAAAAGTCAAAGAATCTCAGGGCTTATCCATGGACTTCGCACAATAGACCTCATCGATTTAAGCACTGATTTGCCCGAAACATACGATGGCTTAACTGATAAGGCCCATATTTGGTTGGATGCAAGAGAGACGACAAATGTCGATTACACCTCCCAAAGGAAAAGGAAGGAGTACGAAGGTAACAAAAGATTTCCCCGATACACAAGGGACGACAACCAGTGGGCAGGAAGAGACAGAGATAGCGGGATCGATATCATGTCCAGTTTCACAAAAACACCTAAGCAGATTATGGTTACGGAGCGAGTTGCCTCAACTTTCCCGATCCCAAATAAACTCATAACAAAAAAGAAGAACATGGACAAATACTGTGAATACCACAGAGACCATGGGCATGACACAAACAATTACAGAAATCTAAGGAAAGCCATAGAAGAAGCTGTAGAATCGGGAAAGCTGGATCACCTAGTTAAAGGTATCCGCCAAGCAACAAGGATTAAGAGCGAAGCTGAGAAAATAGAAAAAACAGCACCAACACAAATCCTTATGATACGCTCCGAGGTGCACAGAGAACAACCACAGGAGCAGCAGTACCAGTTCGCACCATTGAGGCAGATAATACCATCTAGCGGATCAATCGTCATCGAAGCTACCATTGCGAGTACTAAGATGAAAAAATTCCAAATAGATGGGGGAAGCGCATGTGATATCCTCTACGAGAATTGTTTATCTCGATTACCAAGAAGTGTCAGAGAAAAGCTAAGAAGAACAGATAAACCGCTAACAGGGTTTACAAGAGAGCGAATATGGCCAATTGGAGAACTAAGGGCAGAAGTAACAATTGGAAAATATCCGAAACACAAAACAGAAAGAATCACTTTCATGGTCATACAGCAAACTCTGACACCGACGCAATCCTTGGGAGAGAAGCAATGAGGAAGTTCGGGATAATAGCATCCACGATCCACTCACAAATAAAATTCCAAAGTGAGTCAGGGATAGCAACAATATTATCCAACTCAGCTACGGAGCAAAGAAAGCATGACGAAAAAAGTCGAAGCCCATCAAATGAGCGAAGGAATAAAGATTCCATGCTACCGGCAAAAAAGGCAAAGGCCCCATAAAAAACAAGGTTCAAAAGAAGAACACGCAAAAAGAACCGAGGGGCCAGGAAAAACAGCACACTAAAGAGCTTCAGGAAAAAGACGGAGGACCAGAAAGACCTCCGTCAAAAAGTGAATTACCTTAAAAGGCAACGGGATAAGTCCGATTAGCTACCGGATAAGTCCCACAAAGAAAGCTAGCAGCTAGGAACCTTACTATGTAATGTCCTCCTGCCAATTATTTTTAGATAAATAAAGCTTTCAAAATATTCTTAAGATCGATCAATAAACTTTAAACGCGCGTAAAAAATAAAAATAAAAAGACTTCATGTAAATGTTCAAGGGGACGCCTATTAAGACATTCATGAAGCAACAAAAAGAGTCTCCCCAAAATAAAAAGGGAACGGCCAAATATAAAACCACTCAAAGACGGACTCATTATAACGAAGAAGTCAAGGGTATGGTTAAACATAATAATTTCAGGTACCAAAGAGTATATACAAAGAGCTCCCCCAACATAAAGGAAGGCCGATCAAGTATAAACCAAATTGTTCAAAGGGGCACGGGCCATCAACAGACAAGATTGTTTAAAAACCACAACAAGTTATTAGAAAGTTCCAAATCCAGACAAGGAAAAAACCAAAGGGATCAAGGAGCAACCTGCAGAAGATCAGATGGAGAGGCTTCAGGGTCGGATGCTAACTTACGAAGGTATGCAGAGTCAATGTTAGCTAATTCGTCCAATGCAGAGTCTAGACGCCCGGCTGTGTCTTCAGGAATACCACGACCTTCCAAATTTATAACACCTTCACCAGCCAAAGCATGCATCAACCTCGCTTATGCGTCAAATCTATTCTCATTGCAGACCTTCGATAGCAGCGCACCAACTTCAAGACCATTAAGGAATGACTTGCAGACACGGGGAATAACCTCAACAATTAACCTCCCATACTTCCCAGATTGCTCTGCAAGAGCATCCTGTGCCCCTTTCAGTAATGCATCCTTTCCTGAATCTGGCTCCTGAATACATCTAGCTCCTTCTCCTTCTCCACAATGACCGCCCGTGCAGTATCCAGCTCAGATTGAAGGCCCCCACAGTCTACTTCCAGATCAGCCACCTGCATCTCAAGGGAATGCTTCTCTAATATCAACTTCTCATATTGCTCCTTCGATGGTCCAGACTCCTCAGAAGTTTCCCGCAATCTTGAATCTATAGCACTACCAACAATAGCACTGCAAAAGATGGAGCGGTTGAAGAAAGAGGAAAGCTCTGGGATCTCCATATTCATCAAATCGGTTATCTATCCAGAAGGAGCAATGCTCTGTACAGAGCGATGGCATGAACCAGCGTCGGGAGCCTCCCCAAAAGGGTCGAAGGCTGCAAAGGAAGGCCAACAAATAATTAATGACAAGTAAGGAGACAAAAAGAGAAAGACTAAGGGATACTTACAAGTAGACTCCTCAGGCACTTCAACACGTTTGGCCTTTGATTTTTTGATCGGGAACTGCTAACACCTTTGGACGACTTCTTTCTCTTCTTCAAACGGCTGGCAACGGTATTCTCCTGAGCAACATCCTCGACAT
>CM067167.1:205773506-205808506 GCA_034093135.1 Erigeron breviscapus | reverse complement strand
CTTCCTGAGTGAAGATGTTGACTTACAGAAAATCTCGTTTGACTCTGAGGGGAACATATGTCTTGTTTCAAGTCAGAGCAACAATCTAGGCAATCGTCAGTATCCTACCTCCAGTGCTAGTTCCACCATGCCTATAAGTGTCAAATGTGCGGAAAGTCACTTATCCGTTCTTGCGTCATTTGTGACATCGTATGAACAGTTTATACAAGGAAAGGTTCAAGATCCTAGTCTTATAGATGAAGACTACGAACAGATTGATCCTTTGGACTTGGAAGAGATTGACTTACAATGGCAAATGGCCATGTTGACTCTTCGGACTAAATGGTTCTTATCAAGAACAGGGCGAAAGGTTGTGGGTTCCAAGCTTGTCTTTGACAAGTCAAATGTAAAGTGTTACAATTGCGAGGGATTTGGACACTTTGCTAGGGCATGCCAGAGACCTAGAAATGTTGATAAGACTAGTGTGACTTATCAGGATTTCTACAATGATGGAACAGCACAAAATGCTTCCAACACATGGCAACAAAGAAACTATCCGATTACACAGGGTTGATGGTTCATCATCAAAAGAGAAACAATGATCAGACATTTGTGTCTAATGCCTTTTTGGCGGAGACTAACAATGTGGGGTCTGTTGTTGATAATCTTGATAGTGAGGTTGCAGAGTGTGTCGACAAAGTTGAAGTTAAGACATCTGATGTCTCAACGGATGTAGACATATATAGATGGTCTGGTTAACTTCATGGCAAATATGAATATTCCTGATGAACAACATGACCTATTGAAAAAGGCCATTAGTATATGGTATGTTGATAGTGGTTGTTCAAGACATATGACGGGAGATAAATCATTACTGTCAAATTTTGTTGAAATATTGGGAGCTTATGTGAGCTTTGCTGGTCCCAGGGGTGGCTCAATTACCGGAGTTGGTGATGTCACAAACGGGAAGATCAAGCTTGAAAAGGTGAATTATGTTGAACAGTTAAGTCACAATTTAATGAGTGTGACTCATATTTGTGACAAAGGGAATCCTGTTCATTTCACCAAGGAGGAAGCACTTATCCTAAAACCTGGATATGTGTTTCCTGAAGAGTGGATTCTTTTGACAGCTCCAAGGAAAAGGGATATATATGCAATGGCATTGGGTATCTCTAATCCTGAGATTGAGACTACGTGTCTTTTGTCTCAAGCCTCTGAATCAGACTCTTTACTTTGGCATAGAAAAATGGCTCATCTTCATTTTCGAAAAATGAATTTCATTACCAAAAATGGGTTGGTAGAAGGTGTTCCATTGAAGAGATATGGAAATGAGGATAAATGTGTTCCATGCAAGAAGGGCAAACAACACAAGATTAATCATAAGTCCAAGTCTCTGAATTCTATTGCCACTCCGTTTGAGCTTCTGCACATGGACTTATTTGGTCCAGTAAATGTGAGAAGTATCGGAGGAATGTATTACTGTTTAGTTGTCACAGATGATTTTTTGAGATTCTCGTGGGTGTTCTTCCTTACTTCGAAGGATGAGACATATCAAATACTTGTGCATTTCTTTGCAAAAGTAGAAAATGTCTATAACACAAGAATTAAGAAAATTCGTAGTGACAATGGAACAGAGTTCAAGAATAGGATGATGGAGTTCTATTGTCTTAGCAAGGGCATTGAGCAGTAGTTTAGTGCTCCATATCAACCTCAGCAAAATGGTGTTGCTGAAAAGAAGAATAGAACATTAATTGAAGCTGCACGAACAATGTTGGCTGACTCTAAACTCCCCACCATATTCTGGGGTGAAGCTATAAACACTGCTTGCTATGTACTCAACAGGGTTCTCACAGTGAAACGGTTTAACAAAACATGTTATGAGCTGTTACACAACAGAAAACCAAATTTGAGTCATTTGCAGCCTTTTGGTGTACCATGTACCTTCCTAAAGGTTCAGCCAAACTTAGCGAAGTTTGATGAAAAAGTTTATGAAGGATACTTTCTTGGATATGTTCCAGGAACACCAAATCGTCATGTTTATAACAAAGTAACAGGTAAGGTTGATATTGCATACAATGTTGAGATTACCAGTTGCTCACCCGGCATTCATTCAGGTCCTGAGAAAATGTTCAATTATGAAGACATTTTCAGTTCTTTTAATCCCTCTTTGATAGAGCTGCGTAATTCAGATGATATTGTGGTGATCCGTGATGATGATGTTTTTACATCACCATCCTACGGAGGACCTATATCTAATGCAGTCTCTGAGGATAGAAGAGGACAACAGGATTCTGAACAAGAAGTTGTCTCGAGAAGATCTGATGAACCAATGGGTCCAGATCCTTCATCTGAGAATACTTCTGGAAATGTTGTGACAGGGGAGCATCCCTCAGTTCAGATTGAGGAAAAGATCTCTACCAATTTGGGAGGAAATCTAGATGTTGATCGTGTCACACAAAAACACATTACGAAGGCTCATCCCGTAGAAAATATCTTGGGAGATCCTAACGTTGGTGTTAGAACTAGGAGCAGTCTTCAGGAGAGCACAAGTCTTTTTGCTAGCATCAAAGATACAGGCATACTGGAAACATGTATATACAGTTGCTTTATCTCTCAAGTGGAACCCAAAAATGTGCAAATGGCACTTAAGGAACCGTCTTGGGTGGATGCCATGCAAGAAGAGTTAGACCAATTCAGAAAATTAAAGGTTTGGGAATTGGTAGATGTGCCTGCTGATATCAACCCTTTTGGAACAAGATGGGTGTTCAGATGTAAAAGGGGTGATAAAGGGATTGTTACTAGGAACAAGGCTCGGCTAGTTGTTCAAGGATTTGCACAACAAGATGGATTGGATTACACCGAAGTATTTGCACCTGTAGCTAGAATTGAGGCAATTAGGCTTTTTCTAGCCTTTGCATCCTTTAAGGGTTTTAAAGTGTACCAATTGGATGTAAAGAGTGCATTTCTATACGGTAAAGTACAGGAGTTGGTTTATGTGTCTCAACCTCCTGGGTTTACTGATCCTGACTATCCTGATAGAGCATATAAATTGGATAAGGCTCTATATGGTCTTCATCAAGCACCCAGAGCCTGGTACGATACATTATCCACACATTTAGTGGAAAATGGGTTCCTAAGAGGTCAGATTGATAGCACATTATTTACAAAATGGAAAGGTGATGACTTCTTACTGGTACATGTTTACGTAGATGACATCATATTTGGTGCATCTGACGAGAATACGTGCAAAGAGTTTGAAGAAATCATGAAAAGCAAATTTGAAATGAGCACCATGGGAGAAATGAATTTTTTCCTTGGTTTGCAAGTTGAGCAGAGAAAGGAAGGAATCTTTATTCATCAAACCAAATATGTCCATGACATACTTAAGAAATTTGGTATGGATGAGGCTTCTCCTATAGGCACTCCGATACAAGTAAATCACTTGTTGGGAGCAGTCAACAGCTTGGATCAGGATGTTGATCCAACATTATATCGGTCAATGATAGGATCACTGATGTATCTTACTTCATCGAGACCAGATATCATGTTTGCTGTTTGCTTGTGTGCTCGATTTCAATCCTGTCCGAAAGAGTCACAATTGAAAGGAGTAAAAAGGATTCTTCGATACCTTAAAGGACAACCATCTCTTGGTTTATGGTATCCTAAAGGAGGAGAATTTGATCTGTATGCTTATACAGACTCCGATTATGGTGGATGCAATTTTGATAGAAAATCTACTTCGGGAGGATGTCAATTTTTAGGAGACAGATTGGTGTCATGGCAGTGCAAAAAGCAAACATCCGTTGCCAATTCTACATGTGAAGCAGAATACATGGCCGCTGGCAGTTGCTGTTCACAAGTATTATGGATTCAGCAACAAATGCGTGACTACGGTTTGAATTTCTCTAACACTCCTATTAAAATTGATAATAAATCTGATTTCCATTACCAATAATCCTGTTAAGCATAGTAAGACGAAGCATATTGATATTAGATATCATTTTATTCGTGATTGTGCTGAAAAGAAATTAATTCATCTTGAAAAAGTGTTGTCCGATGATAACTTAGCTGATTTTTACACTAAGGCCTTTGATCGATCGCATTTCGAGTTGCTAGTCCAATTGACTGGAATGAGAAACCCTTAGCTACTGTCTCTCTAGAACCATCTTAAAATCAGAAAATGCAACACAAAAATATAATAATGGTTTAAGGGGGAGTCGTTACTGCTAGAGATATGACGAAAACATGTGGCATTTAAGTTTACTCATTTTCTACATCCGATCTCTTCTGTAGTAATTAGTCATTCTAACACCTGCTCAATATACAGTATTAAGCATGACTATTATAAGATTTGTTAGAGTAATTTGATTTTAAAATTACTGTGATCGATTTTATAACTTTATGCTCCGTCATGTATATTGTGAATAAAATGGTTCTATTGTACGAGAGATAATGCTAAATAGGGTATCTGGTTTCCAGAGGGACTCAACTGCGTTCTTATTGAACACCGAATAAGCGTGTGTCCGTGATAAGGATGTAGTGTAAGTCAAGACTCTAATTTGAGTGTGTTTGGTACACCTTGAATTAGGTCTTGCATGTAAATTGCTCGAAAGGTTAAGTGTAATACTTAAGATTTCGGTCAAAATAGGTCAAACGGAGTCACTCAGTTGATATATTTGACAGATATTTTGATATGCAATTTACTTGAATAATTGAGTAATCAGCCGCTTATTATCTGTTATATATCTGTTTAAGTGTTTTCGGGTTCAATTATTTATAATTGAGATGAATACATGTGTTGTATGGATCTCATGAGTTCAATGGTGTGTTTGCAGAATTATTTATCTTAACTGGATGTGTGTCAACCGTTAAGATAAAGGGTCTCCTAAGGGTATGAAAATTGAGTCTATCCAGTCCGGAATGGAGAAAGCTCAAGCTTGTTGGTCAAGTAGAGTACACTTACACACCAACAACTCACCAAAATTCAAACGGAGACGAAAATGAAGATTAAAAGTTTGATTATTGTGTTACTCAATCTTATCTCTCATTTTTGTTGTATTTGAATTTGTTAAAACAGCATTGTTGTGTCCAATGTCTGTTATTGTCAAATACTTAACAATGGTGCTTTGTATTTCATTAAACAGTGACATATCGGGTCTTGATTTAATGATTTTACGTTGTAAGATTGTTTAAGTGTTGACAATTATCAAGAATTACTTTATCGAGAAAAATACTGATAATAGTGATATAGAATAAAATTCGGTATCTGTCTTATCGTGTTCTCTAAAGAATTCTTATGCGTTAATCATACCGGGTTCTAGAAAATTCTTGGTGAATTTTCAAAGTGTTAATCAAGTTCGTGAAGGTTGACTTTTTGGAAAGTCAAGGTTCACTTGAATCGAAATTTAAGCTAAGTGTTATATGCGTGTTAAGCAAAATGGGCTGGATATGCGTGTTTCACTATTGGGCTTAAGTTTGCGTGTTCTGGCATAATGGGCCGAATATGCGTGTTCTGAACATGGGCTAGGGTTTGTGTGTTGTATGTGGGTATAAAAGAACTGACTTATACGCATTTATTATCATTTTCAAACATATTTGCGTGTTCTGTCAGAAACCCTCCATATTTGCGCGTTCTCCCATTTGCGTGTTCATCTACACAGATTTCGATTCATATAAACTTGATATATTTGTGTTTAAGACACAATAAACACTACCATTAACACTTATTGAACAAAGGTATACGATTAACAAGATTTCTAGATCCAGATTTTGTGTTTAAATGGCCAAATATTTAGGGTTTTATTTTCGGTTATAAAATCACTAAATGGGACTATAAACACGTTATGGATCAAGAAATGGAACCTAAAAACTTATAAATCGGACATATACGAACCTAATCGTACCTATTTAGAAGTTTTTGGTGTTCAAAATCACTGGTTAAGATTTGGGGGTTGAAGTTTCTGGTTTTGCGTGTTCATGATGAACTTTGCGTGTTCTCATGACCCAGATCCTTCCCAATCAATCTTTCCAGTTTTTGCGTGTTTGTGATGACGTCATCACAAAGAACACGCATTTGGCTGATATGCGTGTTCCTGTGTAAATTACACCATTTTGCGTGTTTGTCACCATTTGCGTGTTATGACACAGTTTGCGTGTTTCATGACTTGTGAAAATATTTTAAATTGGAAAATTTTCGAATAAGTAAAATATGAAACTAAAACACGTATTGACCAGTCAAACCCGACACCATATGTGTGTATTGTCACCATATGTGTGTGTATAAGGAATTTGCTGGTTCTAGGACTTAAGAAAATTTTCAAATGAGTCAAATTAGAAAGTGCAATGACCTTATAAAATTGGACTTTAAAAATTTAAGAAGAACAAATGGTTTTGGTTAAATTTTGTAAAGTTCAATTTGTCGATTATTAAAACTAAAAATGTTTTGGAGGATTATGAAACAAATGGTTTCACTATCTTGGAAAACATTAAAAGTTTTAATTTCGACGTGTTGTTTCGATAAAATTGGTGATGTTTTGGAAGATTATGAAACAAATGGTTTCACTATCTTGGAAAACATTAAAAGTTTTAATTTCGACGTGTTGTTTCGATAAAATTGGTGATGTTTTGGAAGATTATGAAACAAATGGTTTCACTATCTTGGAAAACATTAAGAATTTTATCGTTCAACTTTATTTGTCGATGGTTAAAGTTGATAACATTTTCAAAGTTTGTGAACCACAGGGTGTCAGGAGCTTAGAAGATGTTAGGAGCTTCCATAGATGAAGAAGATAGTCCGTCTCAATAGCTCAAAGGGAGCTTGAAGAGCTGAAGGCTAAGAATGCTCAGCTTCAGACAAGTCATGAGGCTCTACAGACGATCCAATCAGAGACATCTGAGCACCTAAAACAGATTGTCAAAAGATTGGAAAATCATAATGAAGTGATAAAGAGCCAGACTGCGGGTCTGACAAGCTTCGATGACGACTATGATCAGCTGAATGAGATAATTGAAAATCTTAGATCTCAGGGGGAGATACAGCCAACCTGCAAGGATGATGCCCTTAGGAAGGAGAGAAGAGAGGACGAGGGAGATGATCCTAGCAGACAAAGAGAGATTCCAAGATTTTCATCTGGCATAAGGATTGCCACATCTCAGGGGGAGCAAAGCCAGCCTGGTGCTGCTGGTACCTCTCGAGCCCCCACAGCTGAAGACAAGGGAAAAGGGAAAGCTTCTGCCGATGCTTGTCCCTCACTAACTGGATATGTAGGTGTTGGTGTCCAGGAACGACCAGCTGGAGGAGAAGGGGTTGGTCATCAGGAGGAATCAGCATCTGATGAAGATACTGATAGTCTACATTCTGGAGATGATATTTTATCATCTGACTCTTCTGACACTTTGATTCTGAAGAACGAGATCTTTACAAAGTTCAGACACGATGACGTGGCATATCAAAATGCAATGGCCGACATGATCAAGCCGAAGGATCCAGGATCTCGTGCTGATCAAGAAAGAGCTCGTAGATTTGCCGCAGGCAGAGGCAAAGAACAAAAAGAATCCTTGACCGAATTTGATTCCGACTTTGAGCAGGAGATTCATGTCAAGAGGAAGAAGAAGAGCAAGAGAAAGTAGACAACTTCTGAAGTTCCTGAAGAGAGTTTGTGGCCAGCACTTAGGAAGACAAACGAAGACTTGAAGGCCACATCTAGATGCTGGTGTCAAGGGGGAGACTGTTGGTGCATGTTTCTCGGTGACAAAAACATTCTAGATGTGTTGTGTGTTTTATATTCAAGTCTTGTAATTTATCTTGTAAATTACCGTTTGTCAATGATATTACCTTGGCATATATTGTTGATCATATTGGGATCCTTTTATATATGTTTATATGTTTGTTTATTATTTATGTTTTGCAGGTATTTGACATGAATGTAGACATTACATGTAAAGAGTAATTAAGTTAATGTTGTTTTTGCGTTTAACAGCAGTAGAAACATTAACTTAATGTACTTCCAAAGGGAATTTAAGTTAATGTTGTTTCTGCGTTTAACAGCAGTAGAAACATTAACTTAATATATACTTCCAAAGGTAATCTTGTCAATGTTGTTTCTGCGTTTTACAGCAGTAGAAACATTGGCTGAGTTAATGTTGGTTCTGCGTTTACAGCAGTAGGAACATTGGCTGAGTTAATGTTGGTTCTGCGTTTAACAGCAGTAGGAACATTAACTCAAATATTCCTAAGTGTCATTTGAGAGTTCTTGGGAACAACCAAAAGTTTGCTTGTTCAGAAGAACTCTCAAACAGTTTGAGAGTTTCTTGGGAACAAGCAAAAGTTTGCTTGTTCAGAAGAACTCTCAAACAGTTTGAGAGTTTCTTGGGAACAAGCAAAAGTTTGCTTGTTCAGAAGAACTCTCAAACAGTTTGAGAGTTTCTTGGGAACAAGCAAAAGTTTGCTTGTTCAGAAGAACTCTCAAACAGTTTGAGAGTTTCTTGGGAACAAGCAAAAGTTTGCTTGTTCAGAAGAACTCTCAAACAGTTTGAGAGTTTCTTGGGAACAAGCAAAAGTTTGCTTGTTCAGAAGAACTCTCAAACAGTTTGTGTGTTCAGGGAAACATACAAACAGGCCAAACCCTAATGGGCTTTATGGGCCTGGCATGGAAACACTCAAACCCATAGGGTTTTGAGTGTTCCTAGCCCTTGCCTATAAATAGGGGTGTGTGTTTATGCGTGTTCTAACAAGAGTGTAGAGAGAAAAACGAGCAAATCTTGAGAGAGAAACTACTAGAGCTAAGAACACACAAATCTAGTAGATCTTGAGGGTGCTACTCGTCTCACGCACGAACCGCAAAACACACACCCGGTTTGGTTGTCTTGTAGACTTAGATTACCACGTTGGTTGGTAAGGTTTGTCCGGAAAGCCGCCTCACTATATTAACCAAATACGGGTGTTTATGTTCACACAAAGATATATATATATATATCATATATAAATATATAATATATATATATAGATATATATATATATATATATAATATATATATATATATATATATATATATATAAAAAGGTAGATATAAAAACCGTGGGTTATCTCGAGGAATTCCGCACCTCGACATATCCTTAGTCAATCTCGGTTCGATAGAAGAAGTAGACCCGAGGGACTTACAGATAATAATCTAAGACAGCTAGGAAGAAGGAAGAAAGGGGAATCCTAAGATTGCCAAGGGTGAATGCCTTTACATACAAACCAACAAAACCAGCAGAAGGATCAAGGATAGATTGCCCTCTTTCCGGAAGACGGATCAAATTAGGGTTTCGCGAAAAATAATTCGATACAAAGTTCTGATAACCAGAACGGTTAAGTGCAGTGGAGATATTCCTGATTCCTATCTTCGTCATTGCTAAAAAATACGGAATAAAAGTTGAAGGAAGGTGATGAGTGTACCTGATGAAGATCGACGATGGAACTGCAGAAGAAGATTTTTCGAAATAAGAAAGAGGGAGGCAAAAGACCTTTTTTGGCAATAAGTTGGTATTTATATGGAGGTAATAATCACGGGTACCAACCAGTGAAAAGTTACCTTGGGTCTTGTGCCAACAAGTTGTTACTCTAAGGGATAAGCCGTAATTAACTCTCTGAACCAAGTGGAATTAATGTCGCCTAAATATTAATAGGCTGATAAGACGGGCAAGTTGCACCACGGAGCGACGGAACACATTTTTGAAGTCTAACCGGACACCCTGCAGACAGCCTCTCCAGTTAGACTGGGGGGCTTGATTATATACCATATACGGAGCTTTATCTCCGTAGTTTAAGGACAATTGAAGGGGTTGTGATAGTAGATAAGTGTGGTTATTCACTACTGTAAGAGAACTTAAATTTCCAGGGGTAATAGCTACCAGACTTTAATCATGCTAGAACGATGTAAAATGAGTGGTCGGATGTTTTAACTTGATTAAGGGTACTTGCATGATACGGTTTGTGGTTTAAGGAAGTTACGGCTCTATTTTAATAAAGTCTAATTACCAAATAAGTGAGGCGTTAATTAATCAAGGTTGAGTATCATATATGAGTTTTAGTACCCTTACTTCTATATATGTTATAGCAAGATACAAGACTACTTCGTATGGTTAAGGATGAACTTGATTAAATAAAAGATATATGATTAAATACTCCCCCGTCCCATTAGAAGTGTCTTACTTTGAATATTCAAAGTCTTGATCTTTGAACTTTGACCTTAAATAAAAATTTTTGTGTTATATAAAACTTGATGAAAATTATATCATTGAAAACACTTCTAAAACACAATTAATTCATATAACTTTCACTATGTATTATCTAACACAAAGAAAATTATTTACGGTCAAAGTTGCAAAAGTTAGACTTTGAAATTTCAAAACATGACACTTCTAGTGGGACGGAGGGAGTATGTATTTTTATATATCTTTATATATATATATATTTTATATTATATATATAACTAAGTATATATATATATATATAGATATACACGAAAGGTTTGGTTGTATGATGCACATGGAAGCTTAAGTTGGATAGATTTTTTGCACTTTAAGTTATACCTTAATGACAAAATATAATATAATTACTAGAAACACTTGCTTCTTGCTCACAGAATATATGCTAGGTGGGTTAAGAAGATGTAAATAGTTGTGATAAATTATATTGCTAGAAACAGAGCATGTTAAGTCATTTAAAGAAACATAAGAGAATGTATGCCATTCATAGAAGTTAGTCAGTAATATTAATCTTATAATTGAGTCTGCTAGTGTAAGTTTAAAATAAGACCAAGTAATGATTGGTTATACTAGATATTGACTAGAAGAAAAGACTGTGGGTTAAGAACAAACGGTAGGTTGATTTTAATATGGAAGAAACTAAGTATGACAAGTGAAATAGTTGTTGAATTTATACGTTGTGTTAGTAGTGTACACAATATAGGGTAATATTTAAAAGTAAATTAGTTGATTGTTGAAAAAGGCACGATTATACCCACAATAAGAAACACCCTTTGTAAGTATTGAGTAATTGGTGTTAAGAGAAAATCAGGATGAAAAACTATTACATGAAGGGGGCAAAAATCTTATATATGTTTCTAAAGGATTGATGTGGTAATTATAATTATTAAGTGCGGAACCCTTCACTTTGAGAAAAATAGAAACCTATATTATTAAGAAAAGTTAGAATGATAAGCTTGATGGGATTATTCGGATAAGGTAGCCGAAGAGAATTATTCAAGTTGGAAAAGATGGGAGGTGACTAAAGATATATAATCGGAAATAATGAATCAGAGAAGAAAGTTAGATTGACCAAACTTAATCCCAACATTATATGAGAGAAAGTATAAAATATATACAACAACAACAACAACAACAACAACAACAACAACAGTACCCAATCCCTGTGCGGGGTATGGGGGAGGTGAAACTGTAGACAGTCTTGCCTCTACCCAAAGGTAGAGAGAACTGCTTCCAAAAGGACCTCCGGCCACAAAAGCGGTAAAAGTCGGGAAGAGTAAAGGGTTTAGAAGTACCATACCTGACTGACAACGAAAATGCTTAGCAAGACATACCTGGGTCTGTTGGGGCCGACCACCTTGAGAGTAGGGGAGAGTGGCAAACATGCAACCTAGCAAAAAACCTTAACACCGAAAGACAAACAAAACATATAAACAAAAAGGAAAATGACTAAGAAATTCCAAGAGAGTAAAAGATTCCTGCTCAACCTACGAAGTAGGGAACTAGCGCCGCCTAAGAAAACTAAACTCCTAGTCCTCCACGAAACTTACAAAACCCCTAAAGTAAGCCTAAACCCTAGTCCTATAGACAACCTATCGTTGGTCATGTCCTCCTACATACGAAAGCCTTGTTCAGATCCTCCGCTCGACCTACCTCTTCTCCTATCAGGTCTAAGTCCCCTGTAGCGTTGAGTCACCTTGGGCCCATTACTCCAAGCCACCCATCAATAGCAGCCTTAGGCAAGGCAATATGGGTAAAAAAGTCGATCAAAAAGTCCTACCCTAACCTAATCCTCTGCTCTAATCCTAGTCCTCCAAGCCGTCCTATCTGACATCATGTTCTCCGACAAGCCAAGCTCTAATAGGTCCTTCGTTACTCGATCCTCCCACCTCATCTTAGGCCTTCCCCTTCTTCGTATGCCGTCAACTTGAATAGCCTCCGCTCTCCTTAGTGGTGCCGTCAGATCCCTTCTCCTAACGTGGCCAAACCATCTCAAGCGCCCTTCTCTTAGCTTGTTAATGATGCTCCCTACTTCAAGTTCGGCTCTAAAAACTCCCGTGGGGATCCTGTCTGATAGGGTCTTCCCGCAAGTCCACCTTAGCATCCTCATCTCAGCCACCTCTACTCGAGCCGCTTGGGCTTTCTTCATCGGCCAACATTCTGACCCGTATAACATAGCCGGTCTAATCGCCACTCTGTAGAACTTGCCTTTCAGTTTTAGTGGGATCCTTTTATCGCACATGACTCCAGTAGCTGCTCTCCACTTCATCCATCCAGCTTGGATTCGACGTGTCACGTCGTCATCTATCTCCCCTGATTTATGTATCACCGATCCCAGGTATCTAAAAGACTCCTTCGGGCACAATATTCGCTCTCCAATGCGAATATCTTCGTCCCCTTGTTGTCTTATATCATGCTTATCGAAGTCACATCTTAGGTATTCCGTCTTCTCTCGGCTCACGCATAAACCATGGTCTTCAAGTGCTTCTCTCCATTTCTCTAGCCTATGGTTTAGCTCCTCCGTCGATTTCGCGATAAGCGCGAATATATATCTATATCTATAATCCTATATAAAAGAAAGTGGGGTTTTTCCTTTCAGACATTAAGAACTTAAAATGTCTAAAATACCCCTTAACTTAAAAACCTCTAATATCAACTCACGCTTTCAGAATTCCCACCCAAAAACCCTCCCCCTTCGCTCCAACAACCCTAACCCTCCCTCTCCCTCTCGATCTCCGGCCGCCATCATCCCCGCCGCACGCCATCACCACCATCAGAATCGAAGGCCTTTTTTTAATGTTTTTGATCAGATTTTAGTTCTCATCGATTTCTTCAAGAAGGTAGATTCAGTTTTCTTATATCATCTTTGTGATGATTGGGTATATTCATTACTAATATTTTTGTTGGTGTCTTTGATTTTGGTTTATCGTTGGATGAGTGATTGTCTTAAAGAAAGGTGTGTGATATAATGTCTTGCAGAGATGGTTGGTTTTTATCACCATCAAAGTTTTCTCCATTACTAATATAATGTTTTGCAGATATAATTGTCTCAAAGGTGTGTGCTACTACATTCAAATTTCAAGATTTGTTTTTATCACCATAACAAGTACATTTGTGCATCTAAAAAACTTTTCTCATTACTGCAGGGAATTCCAAGGGCTTTGCATCAATGAATTTAAAGATCTTCAGTTTGATCACCAAAATTCCTTTGATATACAATGTGCAGAACAGGTGAGTGAATCACATACATCCTTAGTTTCATGGCATTAGTTATGGTTCTTCCATAATACGAATGAAGTAAGTTATTGTATATTAAAGTTCTCATATTCCTGAACTGCTTGAGGTACTGGGTAAAGATCAATTGCCATGTGCATTAGTTTTTTATTTTCATTGGGTTAAGGGTTATATGATTTTCATATGGTTTAGGATTTTGACATGAAACTTGAAGGTCTTATTCTCCTATATAAGTAAAACGTAAAACTTGAAAATGCTTTTGTGGTCACTTATTATTCGACTCATAGTTATTTTTTGCAGAGAACCTGCTGCCATTTGGCTTTCTATTGATGTTCCAAGCACACAACCCCCGGGCAATATGATGGACAATTTATCGTAACTGCAACCAAAATAGATGCAGAGTGGTGGCTTCCCTTTTTTCCAGTTAAATATTAGCCGTTAAATGCTAAGCTATTAATTGTTTACATACCTATATGAAACTTAACACATATTCTGGTTACTAATTGTAATCATTGCTTTATAGTTTATAACTCTTTTGTATCTATCCATGTTAACCCAGTTTGATTATTTGAAGATTTGTAGCACAATCTTCTGGTAAATCTGAGTGTTCTAATGTACTCGGCTCGGACACAAGACCAACATGGAAAACGGGGCATTGGAATGAGTGAGCCTGATCAACACCTGCAGCCGTCGCCAACAAGTCAAAGCTGTTGCCACCACATATTCGGAAGATGTAAACTTATGTTGTTATGGATGTCTTTCGTGAAGCTGGGTGTACCTGCTACAAATAATGATGATATCACTTATCTTCACCATGGGCAACTGTATATTGTGGCTGGTGGCTGGTGGTTTTGTGGAATGAAGTTCACAGAAATAGGAATTTGGAATGGATAAAACAGCTGAGGCATATTGGTTTTGTAGTTAACTTTGCAATGTTTGAAAATGGGGCATATTGGAATGAAGTCATGAACATAACAGATCGCCATATTGGTTTTAGGGAGGACTTGGACACAAATCACCTGCCATATTGCCATATGTGGCTGGTGCTGGTCTGTAGCAAATAATGATAGACACTTCTTTGTTGTATCTTCATTTTTTTTGTGGTTTATGTCGCTCACCTTTTCTTCTTTTTAAATTTTTTTTCCCGCCGCATCGCGCGGGCACCCCTCTAGTTAAACTTAATGAGGATAATAATGTAATATTCAGTCCATGTGAAGAGATATAAGTTTTCTAAATAAAGATAGTAATTGAACCAGGTTCTACTTATTTGTAACCTAAAGAGACCCATCTATTAAATATTTATTTAAGCCGATTATTTAAAGTGATACTACTGTGTTGAAAACTTTTAGATAAAAGGGATTAGACAAGTTAGATGGAAGAATTAGCGAGGATATGTGGATATATAAGTTCATATCAGTATTTTAATAGATTATAGCATGGATCACGAGGTCGTGATCCGGTTTTAGTGGGGGAGAGTTGTAACACCCCAAAATTGTAAATAGTAGTATTTTATTAAGTTTATATTTATGAATACTAATGACAACTAAAGTGTTCTGTTCTATAAGAGCTTGGGATCAAAATGAAATATTTGATAAACTTTAGGGGTTAAAGTGTAACTAGTAGTATAAAATGCCCCTAATTTAATTGAATTTCTTTATCTAGCTAGAGTATTCCATACACTTATGTCGTTTGTGTGTGTGTTGGAACCGAGCCAGGAAAAAAAAAAAAGAAGGAATAAGAAGAAATTCATGAAATTCATCTAATCCTAACTTAATCAAAGAGGAATTCATCTAATCCTAACTTAATCAAAGAGGAATTCATCTCTTTCATTTAGAATCAAAACCCTAATTCTATAATAGCAATAATAATTCATCCTTGATTGATTTGGGGGAAACATGGAAGATTTCAATTAGGGTTCATCACAAGAGAAATTGGGGATTTCAAGTGTAGTTGCTATCTATGGTTAATTCAAGTAAAGGTAAAGTTGTTATTGATAGTTGTTAAGACTTTATAAGCATATGGAAATTTATGATGAAATTTTATGGTGATAATATTATTATTATCATCATTCTTTCTAGTGATTTTTATGAAAACCCATATTATGTTATTGTTTGGCTAACTAGTGTTGAAATTGAAGTTGATATTTTGAGATAATAAAGAAAATTTGTTAAGTGACAATATGACGGGGTTTTTAAAGCATTTTGAGAGTTTTTTGGGGAAGGTTGATTCTGTTGAGCAGTTGATGGATGACTTATTCAAAGATGTGCTGAGTAATGAAGAAGCCAATGCTATGATTAAACCAGTGACTGATGATGAAATTAAGGAGGTCATGTTTAGTATGGATAGTAACAAAGCTCCTGGCCTGATGGTTATACTGCATGTTTTTTTAAGAAAGCCTGGGATTTTGTGGGTTCCAAGGTTTGTTTGGCTGTGCAGGAGTTCTTCAGGACTGGAAAATTACTTGGTGAGGTCAATGCTACACTTATCCCTAAGGTTAGTACTCCTTGTAAAGTTTCTGACTTTAGGCCTATTGCCTGTTGCAATGTTCTTTATAAATGTATTAGTAAAATTCTTTGTAATAGAATTAAAAATGGGCTGGGCAAAATTGTTCATATAAACCAGAGTGCTTTTGTGCCTGGAAGGCATATCCAGGATAACATTCTTATAGCACAAGAGCTTTTAAGTGGGCCCAAAAGGTGTGCAATGCAAATTGATATTCAAAAGGCATATGACACTGTGAGTTGGGAGTTTTTAGAGACTATTTTGAAGAAATTTGGTTTTCATAAGAATATGGTTAATTGGATTATGACTTGTGTATCAACTGCTAAGTTTTCTATTTGTTTAAATGGTGAAATACATGGGTACTTTAAGGGTGGCAGAGGACTTAGACAAGGAGACCCTATATCTCCTTACTTGTTTACATTGGTAATGGAGGTGTTTAATCTCATTATGAGGAAAAATATTCAGAGATCTAGTGATTATGGTTATCATTTTGGATGTAAGGAGATTAAATTGTCTCACATGTTTTTTGCTGATGATTTGTTGGTGTTGTGTAAAGGCAATGTGGGTTCTATTAGAGTGGTTAAGGAAACACTGGATGAATTTGCTAAGGTGTCTGGTCTCACTCCTAATCTGGGTAAGAGTACTATATTTTTTGGTAGTATAAAAGAACAGGATAAGGCTGATTTGTTACAAGTGTTGCCTTTTAAGTGTGGGAAACTCCCTGTAAGATATTTAGGTGTTCCTCTTCTTGCTAAGAAGTTGGGGGTAGGTGATTGCAAGGTTTTAATTGAGAGGGTTAAAAACAGAATTGATTGTTGGAGGCACAAAATGTTGTCATATGCTGGGATAATTCAGTTGGTTGCATCTGTATTGTCATCAATGCAATTATACTGGGCTTCAGTTTTTATGTTGCCTAACACTGTTATTAAGGAGATTGAAAAATTGTTGAAAGGTTTTCTATGGAATGGTGGTGAATCTGCTGTGGGTAAGGCTAGGGTTGCATGGAAAATTGTTTGTAGACCTAAGGAGCAGGGTGGTTTAGGCATAAAAGATTTGAGAAAATGGAATGAAGTATTGCTTGTTAGGCAATTTTGGAAGATTATAGAAAACAAGAATTCTCTTTGGGCAAAATGGGTTAATGTTGTCAAATTAAAGAATATGAGTATTTGGGAGATTGAAGAAGATAAATATGATAGTTGGGGTTGGAAAACAATGCTGGGGATAAGGGATTTGGTAAAACAACATGTTTTGTACAAGGTTGGAAATGGCAGAAGAATATCAATGTGGTATGACAAGTGGTGTTCTGATGGACCACTGAGTCAGTTCATTACCAAAGTGCTGTATGATGCAAGAATGGAGGTTGATACTACTGTAGCAGACATGATTAATAATGGAAAATGGAACTAGCCAGAAGGATGGGAAGACAGGTTTGGAGTTTTGAGGAATATTGCTACTCCTGTGTTGCAGTTGAATAAAGAGGACAGAATTGTATGGGTCTCAAATAATGATCAACATATGGAGTTTTCTACTAAACAGGCTTGGCAGGACTTAAGAGATAATTGGCCAAATGTTGAATGGAAAGGAGTGGTTTGGTTCAATCAGTTTAATCCTAGACATGCCTTTATCCTAATGGAGGTGTTTAATCTCATTATGAGGAAAAATATTCAGAGATCTAGTGATTATGGTTATCATTTTGGATGTAAGGAGATTAAATTGTCTCACATGTTTTTTGCTGATGATTTGTTGGTGTTGTGTAAAGGCAATGTGGGTTCTAT
The DNA here is from genome assembly GCA_034093135.1 of Erigeron breviscapus. Taxonomy (NCBI): domain Eukaryota; kingdom Viridiplantae; phylum Streptophyta; class Magnoliopsida; order Asterales; family Asteraceae; genus Erigeron; species Erigeron breviscapus. The sequence continues at coordinate 205,790,764 of CM067167.1, read as the reverse complement.
TAGAGTGGTTAAGGAAACACTGGATGAATTTGCTAAGGTGTCTGGTCTCACTCCTAATCTGGGTAAGAGTACTATATTTTTTGGTAGTATAAAAGAACAGGATAAGGCTGATTTGTTACAAGTGTTGCCTTTTAAGTGTGGGAAACTCCCTGTAAGATATTTAGGTGTTCCTCTTCTTGCTAAGAAGTTGGGGGTAGGTGATTGCAAGGTTTTAATTGAGAGGGTTAAAAACAGAATTGATTGTTGGAGGCACAAAATGTTGTCATATGCTGGGATAATTCAGTTGGTTGCATCTGTATTGTCATCAATGCAATTATACTGGGCTTCAGTTTTTATGTTGCCTAACACTGTTATTAAGGAGATTGAAAAATTGTTGAAAGGTTTTCTATGGAATGGTGGTGAATCTGCTGTGGGTAAGGCTAGGGTTGCATGGAAAATTGTTTGTAGACCTAAGGAGCAGGGTGGTTTAGGCATAAAAGATTTGAGAAAATGGAATGAAGTATTGCTTGTTAGGCAATTTTGGAAGATTATAGAAAACAAGAATTCTCTTTGGGCAAAATGGGTTAATGTTGTCAAATTAAAGAATATGAGTATTTGGGAGATTGAAGAAGATAAATATGATAGTTGGGGTTGGAAAACAATGCTGGGGATAAGGGATTTGGTAAAACAACATGTTTTGTACAAGGTTGGAAATGGCAGAAGAATATCAATGTGGTATGACAAGTGGTGTTCTGATGGACCACTGAGTCAGTTCATTACCAAAGTGCTGTATGATGCAAGAATGGAGGTTGATACTACTGTAGCAGACATGATTAATAATGGAAAATGGAACTAGCCAGAAGGATGGGAAGACAGGTTTGGAGTTTTGAGGAATATTGCTACTCCTGTGTTGCAGTTGAATAAAGAGGACAGAATTGTATGGGTCTCAAATAATGATCAACATATGGAGTTTTCTACTAAACAGGCTTGGCAGGACTTAAGAGATAATTGGCCAAATGTTGAATGGAAAGGAGTGGTTTGGTTCAATCAGTTTAATCCTAGACATGCCTTTTATCCTAATGGAGGTGTTTAATCTCATTATGAGGAAAAATATTCAGAGATCTAGTGATTATGGTTATCATTTTGGATGTAAGGAGATTAAATTGTCTCACATGTTTTTTGCTGATGATTTGTTGGTGTTGTGTAAAGGCAATGTGGGTTCTATTAGAGTGGTTAAGGAAACACTGGATGAATTTGCTAAGGTGTCTGGTCTCACTCCTAATCTGGGTAAGAGTACTATATTTTTTGGTAGTATAAAAGAACAGGATAAGGCTGATTTGTTACAAGTGTTGCCTTTTAAGTGTGGGAAACTCCCTGTAAGATATTTAGGTGTTCCTCTTCTTGCTAAGAAGTTGGGGGTAGGTGATTGCAAGGTTTTAATTGAGAGGGTTAAAAACAGAATTGATTGTTGGAGGCACAAAATGTTGTCATATGCTGGGATAATTCAGTTGGTTGCATCTGTATTGTCATCAATGCAATTATACTGGGCTTCAGTTTTTATGTTGCCTAACACTGTTATTAAGGAGATTGAAAAATTGTTGAAAGGTTTTCTATGGAATGGTGGTGAATCTGCTGTGGGTAAGGCTAGGGTTGCATGGAAAATTGTTTGTAGACCTAAGGAGCAGGGTGGTTTAGGCATAAAAGATTTGAGAAAATGGAATGAAGTATTGCTTGTTAGGCAATTTTGGAAGATTATAGAAAACAAGAATTCTCTTTGGGCAAAATGGGTTAATGTTGTCAAATTAAAGAATATGAGTATTTGGGAGATTGAAGAAGATAAATATGATAGTTGGGGTTGGAAAACAATGCTGGGGATAAGGGATTTGGTAAAACAACATGTTTTGTACAAGGTTGGAAATGGCAGAAGAATATCAATGTGGTATGACAAGTGGTGTTCTGATGGACCACTGAGTCAGTTCATTACCAAAAGAGTGCTGTATGATGCAAGAATGGAGGTTGATACTACTGTAGCAGACATGATTAATAATGGAAAATGGAACTAGCCAGAAGGATGGGAAGACAGGTTTGGAGTTTTGAGGAATATTGCTACTCCTGTGTTGCAGTTGAATAAAGAGGACAGAATTGTATGGGTCTCAAATAATGATCAACATATGGAGTTTTCTACTAAACAGGCTTGGCAGGACTTAAGAGATAATTGGCCAAATGTTGAATGGAAAGGAGTGGTTTGGTTCAATCAGTTTAATCCTAGACATGCCTTTATCCTTTGGCTTGCTGTTCAGGGGAAGCTAATGACTCAAGATAGAATTGTCAAGTGGCAGAGTAATGGAAGCCTGCAATGTGCTTTATGCAAGTCAGGAACTGATAGTCATGAGCATTTATTCTTCAAATGTAAATATTCTGAGGCTATGTGGGTCAAATTAAGAAAGTTGGGATGGAGAATGAGTGAAAATTATTCACTGCAGGATCTAATCCATGAAATTGCTGGACAGGAAGGAAAGAATAACATTGGTGTTGTGGTTAATAAGCTCATTGTGGCTGCTGCAGTATATTTTGTTTGGCAGGAAAGGAATATTAGAATTTTCCAAAATGTGGAAAGGAATGAGGAGACGGTGTGCAATATTGTTAAAAATAGTATTAGAAACAAGCTACTGTCTTTAAGAGTTAGGAAGACCTTGAATGTGATCAACATAGGAGCTAATTGGGAGCTGGGATGGGTCAATAGCAGATTTGTGGCCAACTGAAGTGCTGTTGTGAATATTTCTGATTTCCTTAAAGTATGCATGCGATTTGGAATAGTGAGTTGTGCAAGATGAAGCTACTTGGTCCACTTCTAGCATACTTTGAGTTTTTTTTATGCTGCTCTTGAGATTTGGTTTGAATGGTCGACTAATGATCTTGTATAGATAGTGATTGAATAGAAGTGTATTTGGGATGGTACAGAATTTCTACTAGAATTGGATATTATTTACTTAAGAATTTACAAGAAAAATATATTTTGTAACTAGCCAAACACAACATATGTATATTATGGGTTTAGTAAATAGTTGAATAAGCACATAAGTAATTATATATTGTGCATTTGTAATAGGTTTTGAGTTTGGGTCGTCTAAGGATTTATTGCAAGTTGTCCTATGAATGTTCATGTTTCTTCTTTTTGAACAGTCAGTCGGTATTCAATATTAGGGAACACAATCAACATATTGATTGGAACTGCGAAAGACAAAGAACGGCATGTAAACTTCACGGAATATAATATTGCTTAAGATCTGTTTTGGATGATATACAAACCGAACCTGTCGGACCCAATTTCACTAGCTGGTTTGTGGTATCTTCAAACTGGTCCGGTCCAAACTAAAGATTTTTAGAATAAAACCCGGTCGCACTCGGGAAAAAAAAAAAAAAGTTTCTCTTATATTTTTCAAGATATATAACAATTTGGTTTATTAGCATAACACTTATAAAAAATCAAAAGATTTATAACAAACACAAAAAGTAGCTATTCTAAAACACGATGAACTATATCAAGGTAGGATATAGAAAAAGATCTAGATGTGTTCATCAATGAAAAGCAAAACTTCGTTATAAAAAACAATACCCATTTAGAAGATACAAACACTGAGGTAATGTAATCATCAAATTTGATGATATTAATGAAAAACGTGAATGATTTGAGAACAAAAAGGACCAACCTTTAGTAGGAAGTACTTACTCATAAAGAGAAAAAGTGGAGAATAAGCTAACAAAAAAAATGTGCATACACACTAACAAAAGCTAACGAAATAAGCACACACACTTACCCATAACATAGATGGTGGTGGTGGTGGCCAAGGACGGATCTAGCATGGGGGTCAACTGCCCCCACTTCAATTTTGGTACAATGTAATTTTTTAAAATTTAAATGGTATATGTGTAATTTTTTTCTCAAAATAAGAAAAAGTGAATAGGAAATACATACAAATATCTTCATTGTTGTAAGTTTATTCTTTGGAAGTCATTGGTCATCGAAGCATTAACTTTGAGATAGATCTTTCATCGATAGAATAAAAACTTGAGTTGTTTTAATTTTTAATAATCATAATAGTTATATAAAAAAGATATATATATATATACAAGCTAATATTTCATAAATAATTATATTTTTCGGGTTTTCCTGCATTATGATTGAATAAGTTTTCATTTAATAAGGCCTTGTCCGGCACGTGTGGTCCTTATTTATTAAAAATAACTGGTACTTATTAAATACGAGTGTTACACCCGGTGTGAGGAACGAAATTCTTTTGAGAGTTCATTTTCTATTCCCAAGCTAGTGTCCAATTTTTTAACATTTTCAGATACGACTTTTATAAGTATGACAAACAACTTTTAAAATTGCCCCCTCGCAAAAAACATTCTGGCTCTGTCTCTGGTGTTGCTGTTGTAGGCTTGCACTGACGGGAGAATGGTGAAAAAGGTGGAGCGGTGAGGCTGTGAAACGACGGCAATCGGGTGTTGGGGCGTCAAAAAGGTGGAATGGGGGTGACTGTGGTTGAGTCTGGGTGGAGAATAAAGGGGCATCTATGGGAAGAATAAGTTTTGTAGAAGGATGTTTTAAGGTTGTGAATAAGAGACATGAAGTGGGGCAATTTATAGCCAAGTGTATGTTGATCAATTTACTTTGTATATTTTATATTATTTAATAACAATAGTCTTAATACTCTAATTTTCACTTTTATGCGTACTCTTAATTTTCACTTTGATGTGTGTTGTTGGACTATATGGAAAATCATACATTCATGTGTAAACATTTTTTCTCTGTTAGGACACACATTCTTGTTATGACCATGCGAATCTCCGTGATTGTTTGGATCTGTTGTCTGAACTATCAATATTGTTCGTCTTGTATTTCTCATGCCCCACTTCATGACCATTTTTGATGAATCTTCGTGAATCATCTAAATTGGCTTTCAACCACCACCGACTGGTCTAGTGGCTAGGAAAGACTTAACCTGGGCATATTTAATTTGGGGGTGGCTACTCGTATTTATTTTCCACTCATGGTGGGTTTGGGTGAGTTTTTCCCTCTAGATCTATAGGTGATACGGGTTTAAACTTTTTTTTTTTTTTGACAAGTGAATTTTACCTCAGACGTGTATGATGTGTGCTAATCGCACAACGAAAGGGCCCGCACTAAGCGGATCTTAAATAGCCTTTCTCACCATACCACCTCCTTAATTGGATTCAAATTGGGATCTATTTTACGAAAATGTTCTCTAACGTCGTCCCAATTAAGACAACGTATATTAGACATATCGACATTCACGAGTAATTGGCTCTCTCCTATAAACGTCAGCCTTCCTTTTTTAATTTAACGTGAGTAGTTGGCATGTATGTTTATTAATTTCATTGTCATATTTTATTTAATTTTTTTTTTCACTGTGGTACAATTAAATGTGAGTAATTGCATGTATTCATTTATGAACAATAAATAATCTAGGTATCGGTAATGTAAGTAGTTGCATTATTATTTGCTTGTATCATTATTCTTTATCTGGAGATAGTAAATGAAATCAACTAACGGGCTTCAAAAATTCGAAAACAAAGTCACGTACAAATTCAAAATGCAATTTACTTCTCAACTAAAGTTTTTTTTTTTTCTTTTCTTTTTTTTTTCAGAACGTCACTTCTCAACTAAAGTTACCAAATGAAACATTGTTACATTGAATAAAAATAATTCTTTTCTAACAGTAAATAAATGAAATATTATAACCTCTAAACAAAATACTACCTTAAGAAGTATGATATGTTTTTTGGTAACAAAGTTTTGACAGTCAACTTGCAACGAAGTCTACAAAATATCATTCACCTTACCTAAATGCTCAACGAACTACAAAGTTGCGAGAGGAAAGTGTTCAAAGTTGTAAGAGAACCTGCACAACAAAATTTAGAACGTATCTTACAACGTATGATCATGACAGATGCAATTGTATAAACCAATTGGCAGTCAGCCAAGTTTTCATGCGGAAAGCTGAATAAGGTCTTTCATTAATTGATTTATTCAGTAAGAATCCTACCCAAAACAAGAAATAACCGAATAGAGCTGGATCAATTGATGCTAAATGGACGAAGCTGACAGAGACATTTAAGTTCATCATATATGCCTCAATCTATTCAATGATCCAGCCAACAGCAAAAAACAGCTACCATAGTAGATATGATCAATCTGCATCAATTAAGCAAACGGTTTAAAACATAAACAAAAACTTGATAGGCTATATGAAAGAATATAGTTCAAATTGTATAAGAGGGCTGTGGATCATTTGCAGTTAAAATGATGACTAATTAAAAGCTATAACCATGTTGCCCATGAAATGATATATGGACCGTGGGGATTATGATCGACATTCCTCACACAACTTGTATCAAGAAACAAACATCTGTAATATTTGTATTCCTGCATAAAGATCATTGTCAGCAAAAAATACAGGTATGGATGAGGGAAAAGGGTTAGTAACGGCATTTGATTGTTTGGACTCTTTTGGGAGCGAAAACAAGCTCATGGCAACATAACAATCTCTAAATGTGCATTATCAATAGTACCAAATTAGTGTAGCCATAGATAATTCATCATGGAGACTTATGAATAGCTCCATAGATTTTGCTAGAACCACCCATGCATTACAAGAATCCAGCTAGCAGAATCCGCAAAATTTCATAATTTTGCACGTGCATACATTAATAAAAATAAAAATTTGAAAGGTGTAAATTACTCGCGAATATCGGGAGGTCTCCCCAATTTAAACCCCTCGATATGAAAGTGAAACCCCTATCATCCAGAGCTGGAGAAGAAAACTCACCCAAGTCCCAGGCCCACCATAGATGGAAATTATATTTCAACGTGACCACCCCAAATAATCAAATATGCCTAGGGTAAGACTTGAACCTAAGACCTCTTGTAAGGAAACAGACCTCTCTGCCACTAGACCATTTGGTGATGGTTAAGGCCTGACATGCATACATAGTTAAGAGGAAGTCAAGAGCTTTATACTTAAGGTCGCACATGCATATTACTTGCATTCTGTGTCCAACTGAGTTAACTTATCATACAACCAGGTGGCAAACGATTGATGCTCTATTTTTTTTTTACCACACGATCCATGACACTTCCGAATTCCAATTTACTATCGAAGTAAAACCTGCAAATATAACCCTAGTTGAAATGAAAAATAGATTTTTTTTAATAAAAGTCCAATTTCAGATGGTTAGAAAGACCAAGAATATGACTGAAACGTACACAATGAAAATACATGGAAGGTTAGGGTTAGGCTCAACACATTTTGCTGACTCCAGTCTCATCAGCTTGTGGATAACTTAGTGGTAAACCTCAAACATAATACAACAGTCAAATTACTTGAAGTCATAGCAACACTATGTTTTATACCTGTTGTCAAAATCATGTAGTTTGGAACTCAGTTTGCATGAGCATCTAAATTTGTCGGATTTACATATCAAAGAATGTCAGAAGCCTCTGGCCAGGGTATCCATGATAAATTTAATATTAAACTCAACCAAGTTATACACAAACCACGGTGTTGTGTTTGTCGTATTTGATTAACCAAACTCATAAGCATCCAGATAATAAAAGTTTTTTTTGTTAGTGATTGGTGGAATCGAAAAGAGCTACTAAATCAAGACTACATCACGAAAAGAAATGTAACACTTAACTTGAAAATTCTTTTGGATAATTATCACTGGTTAAGACGCCCTTTATAAGGCAAACTGAGAAAGGTTACTGGCTACAATCAATCTCAGTCAATATGTTATGATGAAAACTACTATGTGAATCCGGATTAAATCTTCGAAAAACAAAAGAAAAAGATGTATTGTCATGGATAAGCTAATCTAGAAAGTGCCGAATCTTTTGTTGGGCAAGTGAGTAGTATATTCTGGCTAAAACACAACCAGACTCCTTAGCTTTCAGCATTTAACAATTAGACATAAGATACAAATAGATTAATCTATGAACCACCAACAGTTTCAATAAGCTGAGTGCGAACAAGTAAAACGTTCATCTCAACTTGCTTTTGTGCCATTTTACATGATTTGGAGGGATGGTTTCGCAAGAAATGTGATTATCAATAAACTGGTGTAACCACTGTATGAACTTCTTGTAGATAATTTCTCACAATTTGACCAAATGAAAAAAGGAAACAAGGCTCTGGACACATTGCAGTTCCCCAGATAAAAAAAAACTTTTAGAATCATACTATTTCTTTCAACTGAAGTTGAACATCAAAGAATGCATGTCTCGTTTGTTCTTATATCACAGATAGTGTCAAGAAGAGCTCTAAACTAGTGCATAAGATAATGTGTATTGCATTTGGTGGTCCGAGCCTTACGAAGCATTAGAATAAGGGAATGTATCAGGTGCTCGGGAACAGAATACACACAAAAACATATAATAAGCTAACAACATAGGCTATTAACTCATACTAATTCACCGAAGTACTTATCTTACAACCAATACATTACAAGGGAAACTACACATGAAGGCCTAGAACAAAATCGACCGTTTCAAAGTTGTAAAACAAATGCATAATTATGGATTACTCATCATCATGATCAACCTAATACTTGGTTTAAAAAGGCGTGCCTAGGGTGCTAGGAGCTTTGAGGCGATCTCCAGAAAGCCTCAACCAGCTCTAGGCTGTAACCTTACGTGAAGGCAGCTAAAAGACAAGCCTCAGTAACACCTCAAGTGAGGCAGCCTTGTACGCCTCATGTTTACTTCAAAAAATTAGTGAGGCTTTAGTAGGTCCTTTATAAAGCCTTTTGTCGAAAGTCATCTAACTTTCGGTTTCTTATCCTCTCCTAACACCTCTAAAATACTGTTGCGGCATATAAGCACTTTATTTAACTGGTCGAAAATGTTATGGAGAAGTGACTCTCTTTATAAGTATTCTGCAAAAGAACAGGGTACCCTTTACTGAATTGGTTGCCTAGGAGCACCTACTTAACCCTCATCAATCATCTACCATCATTAGTGAAAATCGGTTTCTTATTTAGTCCAAAAATGCAAAAACAAAATTCGGATACTAACACTACGCCAAATCATGTATCGGAGTGTCATAACATGAGACTATCCTAATTCCTAAGTTATTTCATCCACCTAATCATCAACATCACAAACAAGGATTTCCATCAATAAAACATATGAAACACAAACAAATCAACACAAAAAATATAGCAACAATGATCAGCAAAACACAAAATCAAAGATCCTAACCTTATTCCCACCTCATCATCTGAGTTTCCCCTTAACCGTCTCCTGCCTTTTCGCAGCCTCTTTAACCTTCTGAACATACCCTTCAATAGGCGGTGTCAAGGTCGCCATAAACCTATTAACCGGAAAAGGCTCCAAATCCGGAACCAACGCCTTTTCCTTCAACTTCTCCGGCAACGCCTCAATCGCTTCCTTCTTACATTTCAACAACCCGGTTTCCGCAGCCTGTCTAGCCCTATGTTTCCTCATCAAAATCCTACTATACTCCTTAGCCAATTTCATCCCATCCTCAACAGTCAACTCATATTTCGAAATCTTTTCGCCATCCACAACCCCCAATGTGATCAAATCCAACCCATCTGGACCAATCCGACCCGACCCATTTGCAGTCACAACCTCACCCTCATGCTTACCCGTTTTCGCAGTCTTTCTAAAATTAGCAATTTCTAACTTCCTGTTCTCAGAAAGCAACCCCATTTTCTCTCGTTCGGCTTCGCGGGCACGTTCTTTGGGTTTCAAGAATCTAACAGGGGCTTTGGATTGTAAACACCCATCAACCATAACTTCGAGCTGACTTTTGCGTTGACCTTTGGTTTCTGGGTCTGAGGATGGTTGCGGTGGCCCACCCTTTTTGATGGTGATTTTGGATCTTTTTAATGCTTGGCCTTCTTTAACCTTGCCTTTGCCTTTTGCTGTCCCGCTGACAAAACATGTTTGTTGGAATTGGTGCGTTAAGGTTTGTGTTTGGATTGATGATGTTGTGAGCTTTTTGATGTTTGTGATTCGCAGCATTTTTTTTATTTTGTCACAGGAATCTGAGGGAAAATGAAACTAGGGTTTAGTGATCTTTGGGCAAGGAATTTGATCTTTTGGGTTAAGATGGGCGTGCTTAAAATAATGACAGCGGGTCTAGTGGGTAACTTCAATCTTTTCCCAAAATTCTGAGCGGGTCATCCCATTGGGTATCTTAGTTTTATTGCTATCTTGGACGACGGAAGTATACAATGGAAAACTAAATTTAGATTTTGGGTGAGGCGTAGGATAAGAAAGAGAGCTGCCAATAAGGTTTATCCACGTTTTCTAGTACAACATTATTTATTTATTTTATAATTATATAACTGTTTATTTCATAACTTAAAAAGGTTAATATAATATTTAAAAAATCTAAAAAATATTTATGTCTGTGGCATGGTGTCCATGAATAAACCTTACAGGATTGAATAAAGGGTAATGATCAATCCTCCTAGCTTATTAGCCTAAAAATCCTCCTAACTTATCGGATGATGACATGTGGAAAATCAGGAGGTGAGATTAGGAAAGAGAATTAGTGGAATCCACATGTCACATTTATATAGTTTTAGGAGGATTTTTAGGCTAATTTTTAAGAAGATTAATTATTTTCCTTATAATAATTATTATCACATACAAATATACTAATTATTATCGATGTAAATATAATTCTTATATTTATTTATAAGGTAGAGTATAATATAATACTTTCAATAATGTATTTTACATTTTTACCTTTTAAATTAGTTCTTTAATTCACTATAAAAAACCTAACATCATGTACAAATTTCAAGTTATTTGAAAACGTTATACTCCGTATTAAAAAACAATAAAAACAATACTTTAACTTTTGTGTTACTGAATGATGGTTGGTAAGTAGAAGCGTGATCTGTGCTCTATAGAAATGGCCATGTTTTAGCATATGTTCTTTGTAAATATATAATTTTTTTGGAATGAGAACTCGAGATCGTTCATAATGACAAATTGTTTTATTATTCTGTCTTAACACAAGAAGATAAAATGGAAAAGATGTAACTAATCGACTCTTAAATGACGATTGAACAACTAAATATTAGTCATTGTTACTTTTCTTCTACAAGACTTTGTTTGTAGCAAAGAAAAGTGGGTCGACCCGCACCCAGCCCGCTTTAACCCGCACCCGTTTGACCCGCATTTTTAAAATTACCTGCTTTGACCCGCACCCATTTCGACCCTTCCCGTTTTGACCCGTTACCCAAACCCGCCCGACCCGCCCATTTTGCAAGTCTAGGATGGAAGATAGGCTTTTAGAAATGCTAAAATAACAATGAGGGTTGAATATGAAATTATACAAAGTTTAGGGGTTATACTGTGACAATTCGACCATAACGACGTCATGTCTAATTTTTAAGTTTAATAAATTTTATTTATGGATAGGGATTATGGAATTATTTACTGTACTACGGAGTATTATCTAATTTAACACAGTGTCAAATACATTTGGTTAAGTAGTAGTAACATGGTACTCAAAAAACGATGTTTGACAAGTTTATGGTGGTGGCGATGATGTTGTAAGAAGTAAAACATATATAATGTTTTCAATAACATAAATACGATGTTATTACGAGTGTTAGGCATGGATGTGAAGAATGAAGAGAACTCGCAACATCAACTATTAGGTCATTTTTATTCGTCACTAGACTATGACTGTCACGAGAACTAGTATTACATCAAATGGTAACTTGAAAGTAAAACCACACTGAGCTAAACTATCCGTTACACTATGGTGCCTAACCTTTGGATCGTATGCAGAGTCGCATATTGTGGTCTCGTCATGTTTAAATTTATAACGGTGTCATTGCAGGTTTTAAAATATAAAACAGATTCTTCCATTCTTACCAAACCCTCAACCCACCGTGTCCTACAAACTACAGTTCCAAACCAACAACCAGTTTTAGCCATCTTTTCTGATATCTACTAAGATCCTTAGTTTACACTTTGTGAAATAAAGAAAGAAGACTGAAGAAGAAAAAGAGAAATGGCCGATTCAAAAAATATAAAACAGATAACCAGGTTTTAGAATTATTAAGGACTGAACACCTCAAGTGAGGCAGCCTTGTACGCCTCATGTTTACTTCAAAAAATTAGTGAGGCTTTAGTAGGTCCTTTATAAAGCCTTTTGTCGAAAGTCATCTAACTTTCGGTTTCTTATCCACTCCTAACACCTCTAAAATACTGTTGCGGCATATAAGCACTTTATTTAACTGGTCGAAAATGTTATGGAGAAGTGACTCTCTTTATAAGTATTCTGCAAAAGAACAGGGTACCCTTTACTGAATTGGTTGCCTAGGAGCACCTACTTAACTCTCATCAATCATCTACCATCATTAGTGAAAATCGGTTTCTTATTTAGTCCAAAAATGCAAAAACAAAATTCGGATACTAACACTACGCCAAATCATGTATCGGAGTGTCATAACATGAGACTATCCTAATTCCTAAGTTATTTCATCCACCTAATCATCAACATCACAAACAAGGATTTCCATCAATAAAACATATGAAACACAAACAAATCAACACAAAAAATATAACAACAACAATGATCAGCAAAACACAAAATCAAAGATCCTAACCTTATTCCCACCTCATCATCTGAGTTTCCCCTTAACCGTCTCCTGCCTTTTCGCAGCCTCTTTAACCTTCTGAACATACCCTTCAATAGGCGGTGTCAAGGTCGCCATAAACCTATTAACCGGAAAAGGCTCCAAATCCGGAACCAACGCCTTTTCCTTCAACTTCTCCGGCAACGCCTCAATCGCTTCCTTCTTACATTTCAACAACCCGGTTTCCGCAGCCTGTCTAGCCCTATGTTTCCTCATCAAAATCCTACTATACTCCTTAGCCAATTTCATCCCATCCTCAACAGTCAACTCATATTTCGAAATCTTTTCGCCATCCACAACCCCCAATGTGATCAAATCCAACCCATCTGGACCAATCCGACCCGACCCATTTGCAGTCACAACCTCACCCTCATGCTTACCCGTTTTCGCAGTCTTTCTAAAATTAGCAATTTCTAACTTCCTGTTCTCAGAAAGCAACCCCATTTTCTCTCGTTCGGCTTCGCGGGCACGTTCTTTGGGTTTCAAGAATCTAACAGGGGCTTTGGATTGTAAACACCCATCAACCATAACTTCGAGCTGACTTTTGCATTGACCTTTGGTTTATGGGTCTGAGGATGGTTGCTGTGGCCCACCCTTTTTGATGGTGATTTTGGATCTTTTTAATGCTTGGCCTTCTTTAACCTTGCCTTTGCCTTTTGCTGTCCCGCTGACAAAATAGAAAGGTAAATAATACGAGTAGTATTTTGTATTCTTGATTTTTTTTTTACCTAAAGAAAGGAATGGAAAGGAAAGGGAATTTTGGGGCGTTTTTTTAAAAAACCTTTCTGCCCAAAACTGAAGGAAATCAACCTATTGTTTTGTGTAATTACCATACTGTCCTTTTCTAGTTTCTACCCACTTTTTTTTATCGGCAAATACTGAAAAATAGTTAAAATACCCCTCATCTGAGATGCCAAGCCACGTACAAGTGTTGTCTACGATAGGGATGTGTAAATGGCCCGACCCGCGACCCGTAAGTGCATGAAAATCGGAACCGTGACCCGGCCCGTGATGGGTCGGGTTCAGGCGGGTCGCGACGCAGGTTACGGGTTTCCTTCACCTTTTTTCGGTTTTTGGCTTGACCCGACCCAGCCGGGAGACCCGGCCGACCCCCGCGCAACCCGAAAATGCAACAAAAGCGTGACCCGTGACCCGGCCCGTTTGCCCTTCGGACGGGTCGGGTAGGGCCGGTTCCGGGTCGGGTCACGGGTTTCGGTCCAAATGCTCATCCCTAGTCTACGATTCCATAAAACAACAAATATATACATTATGATAAAACATTTGGATTTAGTTTTGTATAACAAATATATTAAATTAATGATACTTATTGTGTGTTAAACAACTAATAGAAACATAACAAAAATAAATAAAAGAAATTGTAGCTAAACTATATTTTGAGAACTTATGTTTCGTAACTTCAAATCTATACAAATTAAAAATAACCTATGAATTAAAAAATAAATATATAACATATATTATTCTCATATTAAAAAGGGTACAATTGTAAAGTTATAACTTTATATCCATTTCTTTTCTTTTCTATGGAACTCAAGAACACGAATAACTTTCTACCTTCTTTTCTTTTCATGTGTTTTCTTTTAAACTCGAGAATAACATTTATTCTTAAATTCTTCTTTCTTTTCATCTCTTTTCTACTTCTTCCATTTCTTTTCTTTCTATAAAAACTCGAGAATGCAGTGTAAGGGTTGAATATAACACTATACAAAGTTTAGGGTTATAATGTAACAATGACGTCAACCACCCCTCTCTAATTTTTATTTTCAATAAACCTTTATTTATGGATATGGATTATGGAATTAGTATTATCTAATTTAACAAAGTGTCGAATACATTTGGTAAGTAGTATTAACACTGTACTCAGAAAACGGTTTTTGACAAGTTTATGCTGGTGGCGATGATGTTGTTAGAAGGAAAAAACATATATAACATATTTGATAACATAAATAAGATGATTTTACGAGTGGCAAGCATGGATGTGAAGAATGAAAAGAAACTCACAACATCAAGTATTGCGTCACCTTTCCCCGTCACTAGACTATGACTGTCACGAGAACCATTACATCAGTAGACTACTGTCACAAGAACGATTAAATCAAACGGTAACCTAAACTTAAAAGTTAAAACCAGACTGAGCTAAACCATTCATTAAACTATGGTGCCAAACCTTTGGATGGTATGCAAGTTACATATTGTGGTCTTGTTATGTTTAAATTTATAATGTGTCATTGTTGGTTTTAAAAATTTAACTATTTAAGACACACTTCCATTCTTACCAAACCCTCGACCCACACTGTCGTACAAACTCCAATTCCAAACCACCAACTAGTTTTAGCCATCTTTTCTAATATCTACTTTAGATCCTTAGTTTACAGTTTGTGAAATAAAAAAAGAAGACGGAAGAAGAAGAAAAAGAGAAAGGGCCAGTAACTAGGTTTTAGAATTATCAAGCACTGAAAACGGCACAATATATAGCTGATTCGTGTAATCGTGTCTAGTCCCAATCCTTCAGTTTTGTCTATCAGATTGACATTCTTTACTCAAGCTTGGCAAGTTTTATGAGAGTGGAACAAGATTTGGGCTACATACAAATTCCACACAAAATCTATACTACATTACAAGACCATATATGCCTCTTGTACACAAAATATCTTTATATATAAAAAAACATTGATGATTCACATTCGACGAACAAAGTAAATATAGGATTGTAAATCAAAATCACAACCATCTATTCGGTCCCTGCGATCTTCTTCTTTATAGACTCGATATCGGTAGCCAGCTCTTTTCTACTGGACTGAAATAGAGAAAAAAATATGACATTATCAGTCACCTTCCAGCTATGGTTTCTAAAACATATGCACATAAAGTTGGGGACTAAGGGGTCCAAGCAGGTCAAAATGCGGGTTCATATCTCGATTCAACAATGACAAGCCCAGTCCCAGCTTTAGTTTGTAAATAGTCCAGAAGTGGAAGTTCATACCTTGAAGAGCAGATATCGGTAGACAAACCATCCAGAATATCCAAGTCCTACCAACTCCATGATCTTTGGAAGCTGAGATTTTTATGGTATCATGAATTAAAAAACAGAAAACGTTACAAATAGCGCTAAAAATCAAAATCCAACCTAGTTTTTGTTGCTTCTTTTGGTTTCTTTATTTAAAGTTCTGCTCTAATCGCAGAAAATACAAGAGAGAACACAGCAAAAATACAAAGTTTTCTAGAGTGTAACCTTCATCATTTAACTTAAAGATCAATTTGCAGGTAAATGGGTCACCATTTGATCATATAAGTTGGGTTACTAAAGTGTTGTAAAATACCCTCCTCATTGTCCTGGTTCTTGAGCTACCTTTAGATATAAAGGTAGAATTTCAACCCATGTACTAATGAACCAGTTCATTTAAGTTACTCTTCATCGTAAAGGGGTTATAATGAGTGAATACTAATATATAAAACATGTCAAATGTCTCTAAAAAAGTATCTTTAATGCATAAAACTAAAACCTCCTCACTAACTTCATTTAGAAATAGATTATTGTTGAACTTTGAAATAACATAATCTTAAACTCATATTTGACATCGTAATTAACTATAAGAATATAGTTTATGAAAAGTTGGACAAAAAGTGTTTTGGGTCAACCGACCCTCCTGTTTCAACGCGTACAAAGAGTGCTCATTATGACCCGTCACTCCACTCACCCATTTCGCCACCTCTGACTAAATCAAATGTACTGGCTAAATAACAAGAATGTACTTGGGACATGTTCACAAGCACTTATATGACTACTTACCAATGGCACTGAGTTGATGGCACCAATAAGGATTGAGGATAGCCAAATTGCAACGACTCCTCCTCCTCCGTAGATAATAACTGTGGACTTGTTTTCAAGTGCATCCCACTACAAACAACAAATATAGAAGAAACCAAAATATGAAAAAAGGATATAATAAGATAGTATGAAACAAAAAAAAGGGTAGGAAGTGTTTTGATGTTTTAGTGTAAGGTTCACCTTTTCCTTTAGGTCGGTGAACAACTCGTTAGCATCTACGGGGGAAGCATCTTCTGATGCCTTGACCTGGAACTGAGATGACCTCTTTGATCCTGGTAGGCAAAGGAACGTGAAACTTAAACTACTTATGCATCCAAATATATACCATCAATTATTTGATTATGTATTGGGTAAACATGATAGCAAAATCTTATGGACCAAGACGAACACGATCAATTATTTGTAACAAAGAGCAAACTCAACCAATGAAGTTTATATTAAAAAGCTACTGAAGCAGGGGCGGAGCCAAGGCGGGGTCTGGTGGGTGCTCAGCCTCCCCCAACTACCCCAAATGATCATTAAAATATTTGGCTCATTACATATTATTTGACAAGAACCCCTCCATTGTTAGATACTAAATGTTTTTTCTCTTGCATATTGCTTGGTTGAATCCTAATTGGCTTAGTTTATTTGTAATGGACTTGGTCATGGTTTAGTTGCCTCTATATTATATTGCCTCTATATATTATAAGTCGGCTAACAACAAATTCGCCCCCAC
>CM067167.1:205710447-205772506 GCA_034093135.1 Erigeron breviscapus | reverse complement strand
TTAGGTACGGGGGGTTAATCTTGCTAAGGACTAGACGAAAGGGTTTAGGATACTTGCTGGCGATTCCCTTACGGTGATGGACTCGTCATCCACGCCACCAAGTATTTTTAGTATGTGAATAGTGTCATGTCCCAAATGTGGATTTGGGATAGGTATTTATAGGGGTTATGGATCGAGGTCGGGCCCTCGATCCCTTGTACGACCCAATAGAGGCTCTTGAACGTGATATTTGTCTTGTAGTATCGACAAGGGGACAAAGCTTGAACCAAAAGAGAAGTACTTAAGACAGTACTTGTACGGCTTGGTCAGTCCTTGTCGCCGTCCGCTTATGTCTCCGGAGACACACCCGAACGTGGTACGTTCCGGTAATTCTGGCCGTAATTTGGTTACTTAGTTTGCAGGTATCTATATGATGCACTATCAAGCCCCCCAGCTTGGCATTTTGAGCGAAAATTGCCGAGCTTTAATAGCTGAAGTTTCAATTCCTGTTGAAGGTGTTGTTCTGTTATGCCCCCGAGCTTGACGTTTCGCGTGTACGCCGTATGTCAAGTTGTCATGCATCGTAAGCGTCCTTTCGCTTCCTCGCACTCTTCGTCCTCTTCCCTGCTCTTTCTCTCAGTCTAGTTCCACCGTGCCTATAAGTGTCAAATGTGCGGAAAGTCACTTATCCGTTCTTGCGTCATTTGTGACATCATATGAACAGTTTATCCAAGGAAAGGTTCAAGATCCTAGTCTTATAGATGAAGACTACGAACAGATTGATCCTTTGGACTTGGAAGAGATTGACTTACAATGGCAAATGGCCATGTTGACTCTTCGGACTAAATGGTTCTTATCAAGAACAGGGCGAAAGGTTGTGGGTTCCAAGCTTGTCTTTGACAAGTCAAATGTAAAGTGTTACAATTGCGAGGGATTTGGACACTTTGCTAGGGCATGCCAGAGACCTAGAAATGTTGATAAGACTAGTGTGACTTATCAGGATTTCTACAATGATGGAACAGCACAAAATGCTTCCAACACATGGCAACAAAGAAACTATCCGATTACACAGGGTTGATGGTTCATCATCAAAAGAGAAACAATGATCAGACATTTGTGTCTAATGCCTTTTTGGCGGAGACTAACAATGTGGGGTCTGTTGTTGATAATCTTGATAGTGAGGTTGCAGAGTGTGTCGACAAAGTTGAAGTTAAGACATCTGATGTCTCAACGGATGTAGACATATATAGATGGTCTGGTTAACTTCATGGCAAATATGAATATTCCTGATGAACAACATGACCTATTGAAAAAGGCCATTAGTATATGGTATGTTGATAGTGGTTGTTCAAGACATATGACAGGAGATAAATCATTACTGTCAAACTTTGTTGAAATATTGGGAGCTTATGTAAGCTTTGCTGGTCCCAAGGGTGGCTCAATTACCGGAGTTGGTGATGTCACAAATGGGAAATCAAGCTTGAAAAGGTGAATTATGTTGAACAGTTAAGTCATAATTTAATGAGTGTGACTCATATTTGTGACAAAGGGAATCCTGTTCATTTCACCAAGGAGGAAGCACTTATCCTAAAACCTGGATATGTGATTCCTGAAGAGTGGATTCTTTTGAGAGCTCCAAGGAAAAGGGATATATATGCAATGGCATTGGGTATCTCTAATCCTGAGATTGAGACTACGTGTCTTTTGTCTCAAGCCTCTGAATCAAACTCTTTACTTTGGCATAGAAAAATGGTTCATCTTCATTTTCGAAAAATGAATTTCATTACCAAAAATGGGTTGGTAGAAGGTGTTCCATTGAAGAGATATGGGAATGAGGATAAATGTGTTCCATGCAAGAAGGGCAAACAACACAAGATTAATCATAAGTCCAAGTCTCTGAATTCTATTGCCACTCCGTTTGAGCTTCTGCACATGGACTTATTTGGTCCAGTAAATGTGAGAAGTATCGGAGGAATGTATTACTGTTTAGTTGTCACAGATGATTTTTCGAGATTCTCATGGGTGTTCTTCCTTACTTCGAAGGATGAGACATATCAAATACTTGTGCACTTCTTTGCCAAAGTGGAAAATGTCTATAACACAAGAATTAAGAAAATTCATAGTGACAATGGAACAGAGTTCAAGAATAGGATGATGGAGTTCTATTGTCTCAGCAAGGGCATTGAGCAGCAGTTTAGTGCTCCATATCAACCTCAGCAAAATGGTGTTGCTGAAAAGAAGAATAGAACATTAATTGAAGCTGCACGAACAATGTTGGCTGACTCTAAACTCCCCACCATATTCTGGGGTGAAGCTATAAACACTGCTTGCCATGTACTCAACAGGGTTCTCACGGTGAAACGGTTTAACAAAACATGTTATGAGCTGTTACACAACAGAAAACCAAATTTGAGTCATTTGCAGCCTTTTGGTGTACCATGTACCTTCCTAAAGGTTCAGCCAAACTTAGCGAAGTTTGATGAAAAAGTGTATGAAGGATATTTTCTTGGATATGTTCCAGGAACACCAAATCGTCGTGTTTATAACAAAGTAACCGGTAAGGTTGACATTGCATACAATGTTGAGATTACAAGTTGCTCACCCGGCATTCATTCAGGTCCTGAGAAAATGTTCAATTATGAAGATATTTTCAATTCTCTTAATCCTTACAATAGCCCAGCGTTGTAGAGCTGCGTAATTCAGATGATATTATTGTGGTGATCCGTGATGATGATGTTTTTACATCACCATCCTACGGAGGACCTATATCTAATGCAGTCTCTGAGGATAGAAGAGGACAACAGGATTCTGAACAAGAAGTTGTCTCGAGAAGATCTGATGAACCAATGGGTCCAGATCCTTCATCTGAGAATACTTCTGGAAATGTTGTGACAGGGGAGCATCCCTCAGTTCAGATTGAGGAAAAGATCTCTACCAATTTGGGAGGAAATCTAGATGTTGATCGTGTCACACAAAAACACATTACGAAGAATCATCCCGTAGAAAATATCTTGGGAGATCCTAACGTTGGTGTTAGAACTAGGAGCAGTCTTCAGGAGAACACAAGTCTTTTTGCTAGCATCAAAGATACAGGCATACTGGAAACATGTATGTACAGTTGCTTTATCTCTCAAGTGGAACCCAAAAATGTGCAAATGGCACTTAAGGAACCGTCTTGGGTGGATGCCATGCAAGAAGAGTTAGACCAATTCAGAAAATTAAAGGTTTGGGAATTGGTAGATGTGCCTGCTGATATCAACCCTTTTGGAACAAGATGGGTATTCAGATGCAAAAGGGATGATAAAGGGATTGTTACTAGGAACAAGGCTCGGCTAGTTGTTCAAGGATTTGCACAACAAGATGGATTGGATTACACCGAAGTATTTGCACCTGTAGCTAGAATTGAGGTAATTAGGCTTTTTCTAGCCTTTGCATTCTTTAAGGGTTTTAAAGTGTACCAATTGGATGTAAAGAGTGCATTTCTATACGGTAAAGTACAGGAGTTGGTTTATGTGTCTCAA
This sequence comes from Erigeron breviscapus, assembly GCA_034093135.1. Classification (NCBI taxonomy): domain Eukaryota; kingdom Viridiplantae; phylum Streptophyta; class Magnoliopsida; order Asterales; family Asteraceae; genus Erigeron; species Erigeron breviscapus. The sequence continues at coordinate 205,769,006 of CM067167.1, read as the reverse complement.
CCTCCTGGGTTTACTGATCCTGACTATCCTGATAGAGCATATAAATTGGATAAGGCTCTATATGGTCTTCATCAAGCACCTAGAGCCTGGTACGATACATTATCCACACATTTAGTGGAAAATGGGTTTGTAAGAGGTCAGATTGATAGCACATTGTTCACAAAATGGAAAGGTGATGATTTCTTACTGGTACAAGTTTACGTAGATGACATTATTTTTGGTACATCTGACGAAAATATGTGCAAAGATTTTGAAGAAATCATGAAAAGCAAATTTGAAATGAGCACTATGGGAGAAATGAATTTCTTTCTTGGTTTGCAAGTTGAGCAGAGAAAGGAAGGAATCTTTATTCATCAAACCAAATATGTCCATGACATACTTAAGAAATTTGGTATGGATGAGGCTTCTCCTATAGGCACTCCGATACAAGTAAATCACTTGTTGGGAGCCGTCAACAGCTTGGATCAGGATGTTGATCCAACATTATATCGGTCAATGATAGGATCACTAATGTATCTTACTTCATCTCGACCAGATATCATGTTTGCTGTTTGCTTATGTGCTCGATTTCAATCCTGTCCGAAAGAGTCACACTTGAAAGGAGTAAAAAGGATTCTTCGATACCTTAAAGGACAACCATCTCTTGGTTTATGGTATCCTAAAGGAGGAGAATTTGATCTGTATGCTTATACAGACTCCGATTATGGTGGATGCAATTTTGATAGAAAATCTACTTCGGGAGGATGTCAATTTTTAGGAGACAGATTGGTGTCATGGCAGTGCAAAAAGCAAACATCCGTTGCCAATTCTACCTGTGAAGCAGAATACATGGCCGCTGGCAGTTGCTGTTCACAAGTATTATGGATTCAGCAACAAATGCGTGACTACGGTTTGAATTTCACTAACACTCCTATTAAAATTGATAATAAATCTGCTATTCTCCATTACCAATAATCCTGTTAAGCATAGTAAGACGAAGCATATTGATATTAGATATCATTTTATTCGTGATTGTGCTGAAAAGAAATTAATTCATCTTGAAAAAGTGTTGTCCGATGATAACTTAGCTGATTTTTACACTAAGGCCTTTGATCGATCGCATTTCGAGTTGCTAGTCCAATTGACTGGAATGAGAAACCCTTAGCTACTGTCTCTCAAGAACCATCTTAAAATCAGAAAATGCAACACAAAAATATAATAATGGTTTAAGGGGGAGTCGTTACTGCAAGAGAAATGAAGAAAACATGTGGCATTTAAGTTTACTCATTTGCTACATCCGATCTTTTTGTAGTAATTAGTTCTTCTAAACACCTGCTCAATATACAGTATTAAACATGACTATTATAAGATTTGTTAGAGTAATTTGATTTTAAAATTACTGTGATCGATTTTATAACTTTATGCTCCGTCATGTATATTGTGAATAAAAGGGTTCTATTGCACGAGAGATAATGCTAAATAGGGTATCTGGTTTCCAGAGGGACTCAACTGCGTTCTTATTGAACACCGAATAAGCGTGTGCCGTGATAAGGATGTAGTGTAAGTCAAGACTCTAATTTGAGTGTGTTTGGTACACCTTGAATTAGGTCTTGCATGTAAATTGCTCGAAAGGTTAAGTGTAATACTTAAGATTTCGGTCAAAATAGGTCAAACGGAGTCACTCAGTTGATATATTTGACAGATATTTTGATATGCAATTTACTTGAATAATTGAGTAATCAGCCGCTTATTATCTGTTATATATCTGTTTAAGTGTTTTCGGGTTCAATTATTTATAATTGAGATGAATACATGTGTTGTATGGATCTCATGAGTTCAGTGGTGTGTTTGCAGAATTATTTATCTTAACTGGATGTGTGTCAACCGTTAAGATAAAGGGTCTCCTAAGAGTATGAAAATTGAGTCTATCCAGTCCGGAATGGAGAAAGCTCAAGCTTGTTGGTCAAGCAGAGTACACTTACACACCAACAACTCACCAAAATTCAAACGGAGACGAAAATGAAGATTAAAAGTTTGATTATTGTGTTACTCAATCTTATCTCTCATTTTTGTTGTATTTGAATTTGTTAAAACAGCATTGTTGTGTCCAATGTCTGTTATTGTCAAATACTTAACAATGGTGCTTTGTAATTCATTAAATAGTGACATATCGGGTCTTGATTTAATGATTTTATATTGTAAGATTGTTTAAGTGGTGACAATTATCAAGAATCTCTTTATCGAGAAAAATACTAAGAATTGTGTCATAGAATTAAAATTCGGTGTCTGTCTTATCGTGTTTCTCTAAGAATTCTTTTTCGTTAATCATATCGGGTTCGAGAAAATTCTTGGTGAATTTTCAAAGTGTTAATCAAGTTCGTGAAGGTTGACTTTTTGGAAAGTCAAGGTTCACTTGAATCGAAATTTAAGCTAAGTGTTATATGCGTGTTAAGAAAATGGGCTGGATATGCGTGTTTCACTATTGGGCTTAAGTTTGCGTGTTCTGGCATAATGGGCCGAATATGCGTGTTCTGAACATGGGCTAGGGTTTGCGTGTTGTATGTGGGTATAAAAGGACTGACTTATACGCATTTATTATCATTTTCAAACATATTTGCGTGTTCTGTCAGAAACCCTCCATATTTGCGCGTTCTCCCATTTGCGTGTTCATCTACACAGATTTCGATTCATATAAACTTGATCTATTCGTGTTTAAGACACAAGAAACACTACCATTAACACTTATTGAACAAAGGTATACGATTAACAAGATTTCTAGATCCAGATTTTGTGTTTAAATGGCCAAATATTTAGGGTTTTTATTTTCGGTTATAAAATCACTAAATGGGACTATAAACACGTTATGGATGGAGAAATGGAACCTAAAAACTGTTAAATCGGACATATACGAACCTAATCGTACCTATTTAGAAGTTTCTGGTGTTCAAAATCACTGGTTAAGATTTGGGGGTTGAAGTTTCTGGTTTTGCGTGTTCATGATGAACTTTGCGTGTTCTCATGACCCAGATCCTTCCCAATCAATCTTTCCAGTTTTTGCGTGTTTGTGATGACGTCATCACAAAGGACACGCATTTGGCTGATATGCGTGTTCCTGTGTAAATTACACCATTTTGCGTGTTTGTCACCATTTGCGTGTTATGACACAGTTTGCGTGTTTCATGACTTGTGAAAATATTTTAAATTGGAAAGATTTTCGAATAAGTAAAATATGAAACTAAAACACGTATTGACCAGTCAAACTCGACACCATATGTGTGTATTGTCACCATATGTGTGTGTATAAGGAATTGCTGGTTCTAGGACTTAAAATTTTCAAATGAGTCAAATTAGAAAGTGCAATGACCTTATAAAATTGGACTTTAAAAATTTAAGATAAACAAATGGTTTTGATTAAATTTAGTAAAGTTCAATTTGTCGATTATTAAAACTAAATGTTTTGGAGGATTATGAAACAAATGGTTTCACTATCTTGGAAAACATTAAGAGTTTTAATTTCGACGTGTTGTTCGATAAAATTGGTGATGTTTTGGAAGATAATGAAACAAATGGTTTCACTATCTTGGAAAATAAGATTTTAATTTCGACATGTTGTTTCGATAAAATTGGTGATGTTTTGGAAGATTATGAAACAAATGGTTTCGCTATCTTGGAAAACATTAAGAATTTTATCGTTCAACTTATTTGTCGATGGTTAAAGTTGATAACATTTTCAGAGTTTGTGAACCACAGGGTTTCAGGAGCTTAGAAAATGTTAGGAGCTTCCAGAGATGAAGAAGATAGTCCGTCTCAACAGCTCAAAAGGAGGAGCTGAAGGCTAAGAATGCTCAGCTTCAGACAAGTCATGAGGCTCTACAGACGATCCAATCAGAGACATCTGAGCACCTAAAACAGATTGTCAAAAGATTGGAAAATCATAATGAAGTGATAAAGAGCCAGACTGCGGGTCTGACAAGCTTCGATGACGACTATGACCAGCTGAATGAGATAATTGAAAATCTTAGATCTCAGGGGGAGATACAGCCAACCTGCAAGGATGATGCCCTTAGGAAGGAGAGAAGAGAGGACGAGGGAGATGATCCTAGCAGACAAAGAGAAGAGACTCAAAGATTTCCAATGGGCATAAGGATTGCCACGTCTCAGGGGGAGTAACAAAGCCAGCCTTGGTGCTGCTGGTACCTCGCACAGAGTGAGACAAGATAAAAGAATTGAAAACTTGGAGGAAAAAATTGGGGGTGGGAGTCACGTAGAATAGGATCAAAGGGCAACACAAAAAGAGAAGAAAAAACTGTCGATCGAAGCGTAGAAGGGCAGGGACACAAATAAAAAATGAAATCGATACTCGCCTCACATAGGGTGCAGATGCTGGGGGAGAGCAAAAGCCAGCCTGCTGGTACCTCTTGATCCCCCACAGCTGAAGACAAGGGAAAAGGGAAAGCTTCTGCCGATGTTTGTCCCTCACTAACTGGATATGTAGGTGTTGGTGTCCAGGAACGACCAGCTGGAGGAGAAGGGGTTGGTCATCAGGAGGAATCAGCATCTGATGAAGATACTGATAGTCTACATTCTGGAGATGATATTTTATCATCTGACTCTTCTGACACTTTGATTCTGAAGAACGAGATCTTTACAAAGTTCGACACGATGACGTGGCATATCAAAATGCAATGGCCGACATGATCAAGCCGAAGGATCCAGGATCTCGTGCTGATCAAGAAAGAGCTCGTAGATTTGCCGCAGGCAGAGGCAAAGAACAAAAAGAATCCTTGACCGAATTTGATTCCGACTTTGAGCAGGAGATTCATGTCAAGAGGAAGAAGAAGAGCAAGAGAAAGTAGACAACTTCTGAAGTTCCTGAAGAGGGTTTTTGGCCAGCACTTAGGAAGACAAACAAAGACTTGAAGGCCACATCTAGATGCTGGTGTCAAGGGGGAGACTGTTGGTGCATGTTTCTCGGTGACAAAAGCATTCTAGATGTGTTGTGTGTTTTATATTCAAGTCTTGTAATTTATCTTGTAATTACCGTTTGTCAATAATATTACCTTGGCATATATTGTTGATCATATTGGGATCCTTTTATGTTTATATGTTTGTTTATTATTTATGTTTTGCAGGTACTTGACATGAATGTAGACATTACATGTAAAGAGTAATTAAGTTAATATTGTTTTTGCGTTTAACAGCAGTTGAAATATTAACTTAATGTACTTCCAAAGGGAAGTTAAGTTAATGTTGTTTCTACGTATTAACAGCAGAGAAACATTAACTTAATATATACTTCCAATAGGTAATTAAACAATGTTGTTTCTGCGTTTTACAGCAGTAGAAACATTGGCTGAGTTAATGTTGTTTCTGCGTTTAACAGCAGTAGGAACATTAACTCAAATATTCCTAAGTGTCATTTGAGAGTTCTTGGGAACAAGCAAAAGTTTGCTTGTTCAGAAGAACTCTCAAACAGTTTGAGAGTTTCTTGGGAACAAGCAAAAGTTTGCTTGTTCAGAAGAACTCTCAAACAGTTTGAGAGTTTCTTGGGAACAAGCAAAAGTTTGCTTGTTCAGAAGAACTCTCAAACAGTTTGTGTGTTCAGGGAAACATACAAACAGGCCAAACCCTAATGGGCTTTATGGGCCTGGCATGGAAACACTCAAACCCATAGGGTTTTGAGTGTTCCTAGCCCTTGCCTATAAATAGGGGTGTGTGTTTATGCGTGTTCTAACAAGAGTGTAGAGAGAAAAACGAGCAAATCTTGAGAGAGAAACTACTAGAGCTAAGAACACACAAATCTAGTAGATCTTGAGGGTGCTACTCGTCTCACGCACGAACCGCAAAACACACACCCGGTTTGGTTGGCTTTGTAGACTTAGATTACCACGTTGGTTGGTAAGGTTTGTCCGGAAAGCCGCCTCACTATATTAACCAAATACGGGTGTTTATGTTCACACAAAGATATATATATATATATATATATATATATATATTATAAATATATATATTATCATATATATATATATATATCATAAAAAGGTAGATATAAAAACCGTGGGTTATCTCGAGGAATTCCGCACCTCGACATATCCTTAGTCAATCTCGGTTCGATAGAAGAAGTAGACCCGAGGGACTTACAGATAATAATCTAAGACAGCTAGGAAGAAGGAAGAAAGGGGAATCCTAAGATTGCCAAGGGTGAATGCCTTTACATACAAACCAACAAAACCAGCAGAAGGATCAAGGATAGATTGCCCTCTTTCCGGAAGACGGATCAAATTAGGGTTTCGCGAAAAATAATTCGATACAAAGTTCTGATAACTAGAACGGTTAAGTGCAGTGGAGATATTCCTGATTCCTATCTTCGTCATTGCTAAAAAATACGGAATAAAAGTTGAAGGAAGGTGATGAGTGTACCTGATGAAGATCGACGATGGAACTGCAGAAGAAGATTTTTCGAAATAAGAAAGAGGGAGGCAAAAGACCTTTTTTGGCAATAAGTTGGTATTTATATGGAGGTAATAATCACGGGTACCAACCAGTGAAAAGTTACCTTGGGTCTTGTGCCAACAAGTTGTTACTCTAAGGGATAAGCCGTAATTAACTCTCTGAACCAAGTGGAATTAATGTCGCCTAAATATTAATAGGCTGATAAGACGGGCAAGTTGCACCACGGAGCGACGGAACACATTTTTGAAGTCTAACCGGACACCCTGCAGACAGCCTCTCCAGTTAGACTGGGGGGCTTGATTATATACCATATACGGAGCTTTATCTCCGTAGTTTAAGGACAATTGAAGGGGTTGTGATAGTAGATAAGTGTGGTTATTCACTACTGTAAGAGAACTTAAATTTCCAGGGGTAATAGCTACCAGACTTTAATCATGCTAGAACGATGTAAAATGAGTGGTCGGATGTTTTAACTTGATTAAGGGTACTTGCATGATACGGTTTGTGGTTTAAGGAAGTTACGGCTCTATTTTAATAAAGTCTAATTACCAAATAAGTGAGGCGTTAATTAATCAAGGTTGAGTATCATATATGAGTTTTAGTACCCTTACTTCTATATATGTTATAGCAAGATACAAGACTACTTCGTATGGTTAAGGATGAACTTGATTAAATAAAAGATATATGATTAAATACTCCCCGTCCCATTAGAAGTGTCTTACTTTGAATATTCAAAGTCTTTATCTTTGAACTTTGACCTTAAATAAAAATTTTTGTGTTATATAAAACTTGATGAAAATTATATCATTGAAAACACTTCTAAAACACAATTAATTCATATAACTTTCACTATGTATTATCTAACACAAAGAAAATTATTTACGGTCAAAGTTGCAAAAGTTAGACTTTGAAATTTCAAAACATGACACTTCTAGTGGGACGGAGGGAGTATTATTTATATTTATATTATATCTTTTATGTATATATATTTTAGAAAGTTTGTGGTTGTATGATGGCACATGAAGCTAAGTTGGATAGATTTTGCACTTTAACGTTATACTAATGAAATACTATAATATATTCTGTGAGCAAAAGCAAGTGTTTCTAGTAATTATATTATATTTTGTCATTAAGGTATACTTAAAGTCAAAATTATATTGAAAGCTTACGAAATCATCTGATGGTGCGATCTTTACGGTTATATATCAGTGTATGTATATAATATGATTTGATATATATATGATATATATATATATATATATAATATATAGTATTATACTCCCTCCGTCCCACTAGAAGTGTCATGTTTTGAAATTTCAAAGTCTAACTTTTGCAACTTTGACCGTAAATAATTTTCTTTGTGTTAGATAATACATAGTGAAAGTTATATGAATTAATTGTGTTTTAGAAGTGTTTTCAATGATATAATTTTCATCAAGTTTTATATAACACAAAAAAAAATAATTTAAGGTCAAAGTTTAAAAATAAAGATTTCGTATATTCAAAGTAAGACACTTCTAATGAGACGGAGGAGTATTTAATCATATATCTTTTATTTAATCAAGTTCATCCTTAACCATACGAAGTAGTCTTGTATCTTGCTATAACATATATAGAAGTAAGGGTACTAAAACTCATATATGATACTCAACCTTGATTAATTAACGCCTCACTTATTTGGTAATTAGACTTTATTAAAATAGAGCCGTAACTTCCTTAAACCACAAACCGTATCATGCAAGTACCCTTAATCAAGTTAAAACATCCGACCACTCATTTTACATCGTTCTAGCATGATTAAAGTCTGGTAGCTATTACCCCTGGAAATTTAAGTTCTCTTACAGTAGTGAATAACCACACTTATCTACTATCACAACCCCTTCAATTGTCCTTAAACTACGGAGATAAAGCTCCGTATATGGTATATAATCAAGCCCCCAGTCTAACTGGAGAGGCTGTCTCTAGGGTATCCGGTTAGACTCCAAAATGTGCTCCATTGCTCCGTGTCGCAACTTGCCCGTCCATCAGCCTATTAATATTTAGGCGACATTAATTCCACTTGGTTCAGAGAGTTAATTACGGCTTATCCCTTAGAGTAACAACTTGTTGGCACAAGACCCAAGGTAACTTTTCACTGGTTGGTACCCGTGATTATTACCTCCATATAAATACCAACTTATTGCCAAAAAAGGTCTTTTGCCTCCCTCTTTCTTATTTCGAAAAATCTTCTTCTGCAGTTCCATCGTCGATCTTCATCAGGTACACTCATCACCTTCCTTCAACTTTTATTCCGTATTTTTTAGCAATGACGAAGATAGGAATCAGGAATATCTCCACTGCACTTAACCGTTCTAGTTATCAGAACTTTGTATCGAATTATTTTTCGCGAAACCCTAATTTGATCCGTCTTCCGGAAAGAGGGCAATCTATCCTTGATCCTTCTGCTGGTTTTGTTGGTTTGTATGTAAAGGCATTCACCCTTGGCAATCTTAGGATTCCCCTTTCTTCCTTCTTCCTAGCTGTCTTAGATTATTATCTGTAAGTCCCTCGGGTCTACTTCTTCTATCGAACCGAGATTGACTTAAGGATATGTCGAGGTGCGGAAATTCCTCGAGATAACCCACGGTTTTTATATCTAGCTTTTATGATATATATATATATATATATATATATAATATATCTACTTATATATATATATATATATATCACTATATATACATATATATATCTTTGTGTGAACATAAACACTCGTGTTTGGTTAATATAGTGAGGCGGCTCTCCGGACAAACCTTACCAACGTGGTAATCTAAGTCTACAAGCCAACCAAACCGGGTGTGTGTTTTGCGGTTCGTGCGTGAGTCGAGTAGCACCCTCAAGATCAACTAGATTTGTGTGTTCTTAGCTCTAGTAGTTTCTCTCTCAAGATTTGCTCGTTTCTCTCTCTACACTCTTGTTGGAACACGCATAAACACACACCCCTATTTATAGGCAAGGGCCAGGAACACTCAAACCCATAGGGTTTTGAGTGTTCCTAGCCCTTGCCTATAAATAGGGGTGTGTGTTTATGCGTGTTCTAACAAGAGTGTAGAGAGAAAAACGAGCAAATCTTGAGAGAGAAACTACTAGAGCTAAGAACACACAAATCTAGTAGATCTTGAGGGTGCTACTCGTCTCACGCACGAACCGCAAAACACACACCCGGTTTGGTTGGCTTGTAGACTTAGATTACCACGTTGGTAAGGTTTGTCCGGAAAGCCGCCTCACTATATTAACCAAATACGGGTGTTTATGTTCACGCAAAGATATATATATAGAGATGCTTCCAAAAGGACCTCCGGCCACAAAAGCGGTAAAAGTCGGGAAGAGTAAAGGGTTTAGAAGTACCATACCTGACTGACAACGAAAATGCTTAGCAAGACATACCTGGGTCTGTTGGGGCCGACCACCTTGAGAGTAGGGAGTGGCAAACATGCAACCTAGCAAAAAACCTTAACACCGAAAGACAAACAAAACATATAAACAAAAAGGAAAATGACTAAGAAATTCCAAGAGAGTGAAAGATTCCTGCTCAACCTACGAAGTAGGGAACTAGCGCCGCCTAAGAAAACTAAACTCCTAGTCCTCCACGAAACTTACAAAACCCCTAAAGTAAGCCTAAACCCTAGTCCTATAGACAACCTATCATTGGTCATGTCCTCCTACATACGAAAGCCTTGTTCAGATCCTCCGCTCGACCTACCTCTTCTCCTATCAGGTCTAAGTCCCCTGTAGCGTTGAGTCACCTTGGGCCCATTACTCCAAGCCACCCATCAATAGCAGCCTTAGGCAAGGCAATATGGGTAAAAAGTCGATCAAAAAGTCCTACCCTAACCTAATCCTCTGCTCTAATCCTAGTCCTCCAAGCCGTCCTATCTGACATCATGTTCTCCGACAAGCCAAGCTCTAATAGGTCCTTCGTTACTCGATCCTCCCACCTCATCTTAGGCCTTCCCCTTCTTCGTATGCCGTCAACGTGAATAGCCTCCGCTCTCCTTAGTGGTGCCGTCAGATCCCTTCTCCTAACGTGGCCAAACCATCTCAAGCGCCCTTCTCTTAGCTTGTTAATGATGCTCCCTACTTCAAGTTCGGCTCTAAAAACTCCCGTGGGGATCCTGTCTGATAGGGTCTTCCCGCAAGTCCACCTTAGCATCCTCATCTCAGCCACCTCTACTCGAGCCGCTTGGGCTTTCTTCATCGGCCAACATTCTGACCCGTATAACATAGCCGGTCTAATCGCCACTCTGTAGAACTTGCCTTTCAGTTTTAGTGGGATCCTTTTATCGCACATGACTCCGGTAGCTGCTCTCCACTTCATCCATCCAGCTTGGATTCGACGTGTCACGTCGTCATCTATCTCCCCCGATTTATGTATCACCGATCCCAGGTATCTAAAAGACTCCTTCGGGCACAATATTCGCTCTCCAATGCGAATATCTTCGTCCCCTTGTTGTCTTATATCATGCTTATCGAAGTCACATCTTAGGTATTCCGTCTTCTCTCGGCTCACGCATAAACCATGGTCTTCAAGTGCTTCTCTCCATTTCTCTAGCCTATGGTTTAGCTCCTCCGTCGATTTATAAGAATATGTATCTATAATCTTTTATAAAAGAAACTGTTTTTCCGTTAACACATCAAGAACTTAAAATGTCTAAAATACCCTTAACTTAAAAACCTCTAATATCAACTCACGCTTTCAGAATTCCCACCCAAAAACCCTCCCCCTTCGCTCCAACAACCCTAACCCTCTCCCTCTCCCTCTCGATCTCCGGCCGCCATCATCCCCGCCGCACGCCATCACCACCATCAGAATCGAAGGCCTTTTTTTAATGTTTTTGATCAGATTTTAGTTCTCATCGATTTCTTCAAGAAGGTAGATTCAGTTTTCTTATATCATCTTTGTGATGATTGGGTATATTCATTACTAATATTTTTGTTGGTGTCTTTGATTTTGGTTTATCGTTGGATGAGTGATTGTCTTAAAGAAAGGTGTGTGATATAATGTCTTGCAGAGATGGTTGGTTTTTATCACCATCAAAGTTTTCTCCATTACTAATATAATGTTTTGCAGATATAATTGTCTCAAAGGTGTGTGCTACTACATTCAAATTTCAAGATTTGTTTTTATCACCATAACAAGTACATTTGTGCATCTAAAAAACTTTTCTCATTACTGCAGGGAATTCCAAGGGCTTTGCATCAATGAATTTAAAGATCTTCAGTTTGATCACCAAAATTCCTTTGATATACAATGTGCAGAACAGGTGAGTGAATCACATACATCCTTAGTTTCATGGCATTAGTTATGGTTCTTCCATAATACGAATGAAGTAAGTTATTGTATATTAAAGTTCTCATATTCCTGAACTGCTTGAGGTACTGGGTAAAGATCAATTGCCATGTGCATTAGTTTTTTATTTTCATTGGGTTAAGGGTTATATGATTTTCATATGGTTTAGGATTTTGACATGAAACTTGAAGGTCTTATTCTCCTATATAAGTAAAACGTAAAACTTGAAAATGCTTTTGTGGTCACTTATTATTCGACTCATAGTTATTTTTTGCAGAGAACCTGCTGCCATTTGGCTTTCTATTGATGTTCCAAGCACACAACCCCCGGGCAATATGATGGACAATTTATCGTAACTGCAACCAAAATAGATGCAGAGTGGTGGCTTCCCTTTTTTCCAGTTAAATATTAGCCGTTAAATGCTAAGCTATTAATTGTTTACATACCTATATGAAACTTAACACATATTCTGGTTACTAATTGTAATCATTGCTTTATAGTTTATAACTCTTTTGTATCTATCCATGTTAACCCAGTTTGATTATTTGAAGATTTGTAGCACAATCTTCTGGTAAATCTGAGTGTTCTAATGTACTCGGCTCGGACACAAGACCAACATGGAAAACGGGGCATTGGAATGAGTGAGCCTGATCAACACCTGCAGCCGTCGCCAACAAGTCAAAGCTGTTGCCACCACATATTCGGAAGATGTAAACTTATGTTGTTATGGATGTCTTTCGTGAAGCTGGGTGTACCTGCTACAAATAATGATGATATCACTTATCTTCACCATGGGCAACTGTATATTGTGGCTGGTGGCTGGTGGTTTTGTGGAATGAAGTTCACAGAAATAGGAATTTGGAATGGATAAAACAGCTGAGGCATATTGGTTTTGTAGTTAACTTTGCAATGTTTGAAAATGGGGCATATTGGAATGAAGTCATGAACATAACAGATCGCCATATTGGTTTTAGGGAGGACTTGGACACAAATCACCTGCCATATTGCCATATGTGGCTGGTGCTGGTCTGTAGCAAATAATGATAGACACTTCTTTGTTGTATCTTCATTTTTTTTGTGGTTTATGTCGCTCACCTTTTCTTCTTTTTAAATTTTTTTTCCCGCCGCATCGCGCGGGCACCCCTCTAGTTAAACTTAATGAGGATAATAATGTAATATTCAGTCCATGTGAAGAGATATAAGTTTTCTAAATAAAGATAGTAATTGAACCAGGTTCTACTTATTTGTAACCTAAAGAGACCCATCTATTAAATATTTATTTAAGCCGATTATTTAAAGTGATACTACTGTGTTGAAAACTTTTAGATAAAAGGGATTAGACAAGTTAGATGGAAGAATTAGCGAGGATATGTGGATATATAAGTTCATATCAGTATTTTAATAGATTATAGCATGGATCACGAGGTCGTGATCCGGTTTTAGTGGGGGAGAGTTGTAACACCCCAAAATTGTAAATAGTAGTATTTTATTAAGTTTATATTTATGAATACTAATGACAACTAAAGTGTTCTGTTCTATAAGAGCTTGGGATCAAAATGAAATATTTGATAAACTTTAGGGGTTAAAGTGTAACTAGTAGTATAAAATGCCCCTAATTTAATTGAATTTCTTTATCTAGCTAGAGTATTCCATACACTTATGTCGTTTGTGTGTGTGTTGGAACCGAGCCAGGAAAAAAAAAAAAGAAGGAATAAGAAGAAATTCATGAAATTCATCTAATCCTAACTTAATCAAAGAGGAATTCATCTAATCCTAACTTAATCAAAGAGGAATTCATTTAGAATCAAAACCCTAATTCTATAATAGCAATAATAATTCATCCTTGATTGATTTGGGGGAAACATGGAAGATTTCAATTAGGGTTCATCACAAGAGAAATTGGGGATTTCAAGTGTAGTTGCTATCTATGGTTAATTCAAGTAAAGGTAAAGTTGTTATTGATAGTTGTTAAGACTTTATAAGCATATGGAAATTTATGATGAAATTTTATGGTGATAATATTATTATTATCATCATTCTTTCTAGTGATTTTTATGAAAACCCATATTATGTTATTGTTTGGCTAACTAGTGTTGAAATTGAAGTTGATATTTTGAGATAATAAAGAAAATTTGTTAAGTGACAATAGCATTTTAAAGCATTTTGAGAGTTTTTTGGGGAAGGTTGATTCTGTTGAGCAGTTGATGGATGACTTATTCAAAGATGTGCTGAGTAATGAAGAAGCCAATGCTATGATTAAACCAGTGACTGATGATGAAATTAAGGAGGTCATGTTTAGTATGGATAGTAACAAAGCTCCTGGCCTGATGGTTATACTGCATGTTTTTTTAAGAAAGCCTGGGATTTTGTGGGTTCCAAGGTTTGTTTGGCTGTGCAGGAGTTCTTCAGGACTGGAAAATTACTTGGTGAGGTCAATGCTACACTTATCCCTAAGGTTAGTACTCCTTGTAAAGTTTCTGACTTTAGGCCTATTGCCTGTTGCAATGTTCTTTATAAATGTATTAGTAAAATTCTTTGTAATAGAATTAAAAATGGGCTGGGCAAAATTGTTCATATAAACCAGAGTGCTTTTGTGCCTGGAAGGCATATCCAGGATAACATTCTTATAGCACAAGAGCTTTTAAGTGGGCCCAAAAGGTGTGCAATGCAAATTGATATTCAAAAGGCATATGACACTGTGAGTTGGGAGTTTTTAGAGACTATTTTGAAGAAATTTGGTTTTCATAAGAATATGGTTAATTGGATTATGACTTGTGTATCAACTGCTAAGTTTTCTATTTGTTTAAATGGTGAAATACATGGGTACTTTAAGGGTGGCAGAGGACTTAGACAAGGAGACCCTATATCTCCTTACTTGTTTACATTGGTAATGGAGGTGTTTAATCTCATTATGAGGAAAAATATTCAGAGATCTAGTGATTATGGTTATCATTTTGGATGTAAGGAGATTAAATTGTCTCACATGTTTTTTGCTGATGATTTGTTGGTGTTGTGTAAAGGCAATGTGGGTTCTATTAGAGTGGTTAAGGAAACACTGGATGAATTTGCTAAGGTGTCTGGTCTCACTCCTAATCTGGGTAAGAGTACTATATTTTTTGGTAGTATAAAAGAACAGGATAAGGCTGATTTGTTACAAGTGTTGCCTTTTAAGTGTGGGAAACTCCCTGTAAGATATTTAGGTGTTCCTCTTCTTGCTAAGAAGTTGGGGGTAGGTGATTGCAAGGTTTTAATTGAGAGGGTTAAAAACAGAATTGATTGTTGGAGGCACAAAATGTTGTCATATGCTGGGATAATTCAGTTGGTTGCATCTGTATTGTCATCAATGCAATTATACTGGGCTTCAGTTTTTGTTTTGCCTAGCACTGTCATTAAGGAGATTGAAAAATTGTTGAAAGGCTTTCTATGGAATGGTGGTGATCTGCTGTGGGTAAAGCTAGGGTTGCATGGAAATGTGTTTGTAGACCTAAGGAGCAGGGTGGTTTAGGCATAAAAGATTTGAGAAAATGGAATGAAGTATTGCTTGTTAGGCAATTTTGGAAGATTATAGAAAACAAGAATGTCTTTCGTGAAGCTGGGTGTACCTAATGATGATGATATCACTTATCTTCACCATGGGCAACTGTATATTGTGGCTGGTGGCTGGTGGTTTTGTGGAATGAAGTTCACAGAAATAGGAATTTGGAATGGATAAAACAGCTGAGGCATATTGGTTTTGTAGTTAACTTTGCAATGTTTGAAAATGGGGCATATTGGAATGAAGTCATGAACATAACAGATCGCCATATTGGTTTTAGGGAGGACTTGGACACAAATCACCTGCCATATTGCCATATGTGGCTGGTGCTGGTCTGTAGCAAATAATGATAGACACTTCTTTGTTGTATCTTCATTTTTTTTGTGGTTTATGTCGCTCACCTTTTCTTCTTTTTAAATTTTTTTTCCCGCCGCATCGCGCGGGCACCCCTCTAGTTAAACTTAATGAGGATAATAATGTAATATTCAGTCCATGTGAAGAGATATAAGTTTTCTAAATAAAGATAGTAATTGAACCAGGTTCTACTTATTTGTAACCTAAAGAGACCCATCTATTAAATATTTATTTAAGCCGATTATTTAAAGTGATACTACTGTGTTGAAAACTTTTAGATAAAAGGGATTAGACAAGTTAGATGGAAGAATTAGCGAGGATATGTGGATATATAAGTTCATATCAGTATTTTAATAGATTATAGCATGGATCACGAGGTCGTGATCCGGTTTTAGTGGGGGAGAGTTGTAACACCCCAAAATTGTAAATAGTAGTATTTTATTAAGTTTATATTTATGAATACTAATGACAACTAAAGTGTTCTGTTCTATAAGAGCTTGGGATCAAAATGAAATATTTGATAAACTTTAGGGGTTAAAGTGTAACTAGTAGTATAAAATGCCCCTAATTTAATTGAATTTCTTTATCTAGCTAGAGTATTCCATACACTTATGTCGTTTGTGTGTGTGTTGGAACCGAGCCAGGAAAAAAAAAAAAGAAGGAATAAGAAGAAATTCATGAAATTCATCTAATCCTAACTTAATCAAAGAGGAATTCATCTAATCCTAACTTAATCAAAGAGGAATTCATCTCTTTTTAGAATCAAAACCCTAATTCTATAATAGCAATAATAATTCATCCTTGATTGATTTGGGGGAAACATGGAAGATTTCAATTAGGGTTCATCACAAGAGAAATTGGGGATTTCAAGTGTAGTTGCTATCTATGGTTAATTCAAGTAAAGGTAAAGTTGTTATTGATAGTTGTTAAGACTTTATAAGCATATGGAAATTTATGATGAAATTTTATGGTGATAATATTATTATTATCATCATTCTTTCTAGTGATTTTTATGAAAACCCATATTATGTTATTGTTTGGCTAACTAGTGTTGAAATTGAAGTTGATATTTTGAGATAATAAAGAAAATTTGTTAAGTGACAATATGACGGGGTTTTTAAAGCATTTTGAGAGTTTTTTGGGGAAGGTTGATTCTGTTGAGCAGTTGATGGATGACTTATTCAAAGATGTGCTGAGTAATGAAGAAGCCAATGCTATGATTAAACCAGTGACTGATGATGAAATTAAGGAGGTCATGTTTAGTATGGATAGTAACAAAGCTCCTGGCCTGATGGTTATACTGCATGTTTTTTTAAGAAAGCCTGGGATTTTGTGGGTTCCAAGGTTTGTTTGGCTGTGCAGGAGTTCTTCAGGACTGGAAAATTACTTGGTGAGGTCAATGCTACACTTATCCCTAAGGTTAGTACTCCTTGTAAAGTTTCTGACTTTAGGCCTATTGCCTGTTGCAATGTTCTTTATAAATGTATTAGTAAAATTCTTTGTAATAGAATTAAAAATGGGCTGGGCAAAATTGTTCATATAAACCAGAGTGCTTTTGTGCCTGGAAGGCATATCCAGGATAACATTCTTATAGCACAAGAGCTTTTAAGAGGGTATAATAGGAAGTGTGGGCCCAAAAGGTGTGCAATGCAAATTGATATTCAAAAGGCATATGACACTGTGAGTTGGGAGTTTTTAGAGACTATTTTGAAGAAATTTGGTTTTCATAAGAATATGGTTAATTGGATTATGACTTGTGTATCAACTGCTAAGTTTTCTATTTGTTTAAATGGTGAAATACATGGGTACTTTAAGGGTGGCAGAGGACTTAGACAAGGAGACCCTATATCTCCTTACTTGTTTACATTGGTAATGGAGGTGTTTAATCTCATTATGAGGAAAAATATTCAGAGATCTAGTGATTATGGTTATCATTTTGGATGTAAGGAGATTAAATTGTCTCACATGTTTTTTGCTGATGATTTGTTGGTGTTGTGTAAAGGCAATGTGGGTTCTATTAGAGTGGTTAAGGAAACACTGGATGAATTTGCTAAGGTGTCTGGTCTCACTCCTAATCTGGGTAAGAGTACTATATTTTTTGGTAGTATAAAAGAACAGGATAAGGCTGATTTGTTACAAGTGTTGCCTTTTAAGTGTGGGAAACTCCCTGTAAGATATTTAGGTGTTCCTCTTCTTGCTAAGAAGTTGGGGGTAGGTGATTGCAAGGTTTTAATTGAGAGGGTTAAAAACAGAATTGATTGTTGGAGGCACAAAATGTTGTCATATGCTGGGATAATTCAGTTGGTTGCATCTGTATTGTCATCAATGCAATTATACTGGGCTTCAGTTTTTGTTTTGCCTAGCACTGTCATTAAGGAGATTGAAAAATTGTTGAAAGGCTTTCTATGGAATGGTGGTGATTCTGCTGTGGGTAAGGCTAGGGTTGCATGGAAAATTGTTTGTAGACCTAAGGAGCAGGGTGGTTTAGGCATAAAAGATTTGAGAAAATGGAATGAAGTATTGCTTGTTAGGCAATTTTGGAAGATTATAGAAAACAAGAATTCTCTTTGGGCAAAATGGGTTAATGTTGTCAAATTAAAGAATATGAGTATTTGGGAGATTGAAGAAGATAAATATGATAGTTGGGGTTGGAAAACAATGCTGGGGATAAGGGATTTGGTAAAACAACATGTTTTGTACAAGGTTGGAAATGGCAGAAGAATATCAATGTGGTATGACAAGTGGTGTTCTGATGGACCACTGAGTCAGTTCATTACCAAAAGAGTGCTGTATGATGCAAGAATGGAGGTTGATACTACTGTAGCAGACATGATTAATAATGGAAAATGGAACTAGCCAGAAGGATGGGAAGACAGGTTTGGAGTTTTGAGGAATATTGCTACTCCTGTGTTGCAGTTGAATAAAGAGGACAGAATTGTATGGGTCTCAAATAATGATCAACATATGGAGTTTTCTACTAAACAGGCTTGGCAGGACTTAAGAGATAATTGGCCAAATGTTGAATGGAAAGGAGTGGTTTGGTTCAATCAGTTTAATCCTAGACATGCCTTTATCCTTTGGCTTGCTGTTCAGGGGAAGCTAATGACTCAAGATAGAATTGTCAAGTGGCAGAGTAATGGAAGCCTGCAATGTGCTTTATGCAAGTCAGGAACTGATAGTCATGAGCATTTATTCTTCAAATGTAAATATTCTGAGGCTATGTGGGTCAAATTAAGAAAGTTGGGATGGAGAATGAGTGAAAATTATTCACTGCAGGATCTAATCCATGAAATTGCTGGACAGGAAGGAAAGAATAACATTGGTGTTGTGGTTAATAAGCTCATTGTGGCTGCTGCAGTATATTTTGTTTGGCAGGAAAGGAATATTAGAATTTTCCAAAATGTGGAAAGGAATGAGGAGACGGTGTGCAATATTGTTAAAAATAGTATTAGAAACAAGCTACTGTCTTTAAGAGTTAGGAAGACCTTGAATGTGATCAACATAGGAGCTAATTGGGAGCTGGGATGGGTCAATAGCAGATTTGTGGCCAACTGAAGTGCTGTTGTGAATATTTCTGATTTCCTTAAAGTATGCATGCGATTTGGAATAGTGAGTTGTGCAAGATGAAGCTACTTGGTCCACTTCTAGCATACTTTGAGTTTTTTTTATGCTGCTCTTGAGATTTGGTTTGAATGGTCGACTAATGATCTTGTATAGATAGTGATTGAATAGAAGTGTATTTGGGATGGTACAGAATTTCTACTAGAATTGGATATTATTTACTTAAGAATTTACAAGAAAAATATATTTTGTAACTAGCCAAACACAACATATGTATATTATGGGTTTAGTAAATAGTTGAATAAGCACATAAGTAATTATATATTGTGCATTTGTAATAGGTTTTGAGTTTGGGTCGTCTAAGGATTTATTGCAAGTTGTCCTATGAATGTTCATGTTTCTTCTTTTTGAACAGTCAGTCGGTATTCAATATTAGGGAACACAATCAACATATTGATTGGAACTGCGAAAGACAAAGAACGGCATGTAAACTTCACGGAATATAATATTGCTTAAGATCTGTTTTGGATGATATACAAACCGAACCTGTCGGACCCAATTTCACTAGCTGGTTTGTGGTATCTTCAAACTGGTCCGGTCCAAACTAAAGATTTTTAGAATAAAACCCGGTCGCACTCGGGAAAAAAAAAAAAAAGTTTCTCTTATATTTTTCAAGATATATAACAATTTGGTTTATTAGCATAACACTTATAAAAAATCAAAAGATTTATAACAAACACAAAAAGTAGCTATTCTAAAACACGATGAACTATATCAAGGTAGGATATAGAAAAAGATCTAGATGTGTTCATCAATGAAAAGCAAAACTTCGTTATAAAAAACAATACCCGTTTAAAATATACAAAAACTGAGGTAATGTAATCATCAAATTTGATGATATTAATGAAAAACGTGAATGATTTGAGAACAAAAAGGACCAACCTTTAGTAGGAAGTACTTACTCATAAAGAGAAAAAGTGGAGAATAAGCTAACAAAAAAAATGTGCATACACACTAACAAAAGCTAACGAAATAAGCACACACACTTACCCATAACATAGATGGTGGTGGTGGTGGCCAAGGACGGATCTAGCATGGGGTCAACTGCCCCCACTTCAATTTTGGTACAATGTAATTTTTTAAAATTTAAATGGTATATGTGTAATTTTTTTCTCAAAATAAGAAAAAGTGAATAGGAAATACATACAAATATCTTCATTGTTGTAAGTTTATTCTTTGGAAGTCATTGGTCATCGAAGCATTAACTTTGAGATAGATCTTTCCATCGATAGAATAAAAACTTGAGTTGTTTTAATTTTTAATAATCATAATAGTTATGTAAAAAAGATATATATATATATACAAGCTAATTATTTCATAAATAATTATATTTTTCGGGTTTCTGCATTATGATTGAATAGTTTTCATTTAATAAGGCCTTGTCCGGCACGTGTGGTCCTTATTTATTAAAAATAACTGGTACTTTTTAAATACGAGTGTTACACCCGGTGTGAGGAACGAAATTCTTTTGAGAGTTCATTTTCTATTCCCAAGCTAGTGTCCAATTTTTTAACATTTTCAGATACGACTTTTATAAGTATGACAAACAACTTTTAAAATTGCCCCCTCGCAAAAAACATTCTGGCTCTGTCTCTGGTGTTGGCTGTTGTGAGGCTTGCACTGACGGGAGAATGGTGAAAAAGGTGGAGCGGTGAGGCTGTGAAACGACGGCAATCGGGTGTTGGGGCGTCAAAAAGGTGGAATGGGGGTGACTGTGGTTGAGTCTGGGTGGAGAATAAAGGGGCATCTATGGGAAGAATAAGTTTTGTAGAAGGATGTTTTAAGGTTGTGAATAAGAGACATGAAGTGGGGCAATTTATAGCCAAGTGTATGTTGATCAATTTACTTTGTATATTTTATATTATTTAATAACAATAGTCTTAATACTCTAATTTTCACTTTTATGCGTACTCTTAATTTTCACTTTGATGTGTGTTGTTGGACTATATGGAAAATCATACATTCATGTGTAAACATTTTTTCTCTGTTAGGACACACATTCTTGTTATGACCATGCGAATCTCCGTGATTGTTTGGATCTGTTGTCTGAACTATCAATATTGTTCGTCTTGTATTTCTCATGCCCCACTTCATGACCATTTTTGATGAATCTTCGTGAATCATCTAAATTGGCTTTCAACCACCACCGACTGGTCTAGTGGCTAGGAAAGACTTAACCTGGGCATATTTAATTTGGGGGTGGCTACTCGTATTTATTTTCCACTCATGGTGGGTTTGGGTGAGTTTTTCCCTCTAGATCTATAGGTGATACGGGTTTTTTTTTTTTTTGACAAGTGAATTTTACCTCAGACGTGTATGATGTGTGCTAATCGCACAACGAAAGGGTCCCGCACTAAGCGGATCTTAAATAGCCTTTCTCACCATACCACCTCCAAAGGATTCAAATTGGGATCTATTTTACGAAAATGTTCTCTAACGTCGTCCCAATTAAGACAACGTATATTAGACATATCGACATTCACGAGTAATTGGCTCTCTCCTATAAACGTCAGCCTTCCTTTTTTAATTTAACGTGAGTAGTTGGCATGTATGTTTATTAATTTCATTGTCATATTTTATTTAATTTTTTTTTTCACTGTGGTACAATTAAATGTGAGTAATTGCATGTATTCATTTATGAACAATAAATAATCTAGGTATCGGTAATGTAAGTAGTTGCATTATTATTTGCTTGTATCATTATTCTTTATCTGGAGATAGTAAATGAAATCAACTAACGGGCTTCAAAAATTCGAAAACAAAGTCACGTACAAATTCAAAATGCAATTTACTTCTCAACTAAAGTTTTTTTTTTTTCTTTTCTTTTTTTTTTCAGAACGTCACTTCTCAACTAAAGTTACCAAATGAAACATTGTTACATTGAATAAAAATAATTCTTTTCTAACAGTAAATAAATGAAATATTATAACCTCTAAACAAAATACTACCTTAAGAAGTATGATATGTTTTTTGGTAACAAAGTTTTGACAGTCAACTTGCAACGAAGTCTACAAAATATCATTCACCTTACCTAAATGCTCAACGAACTACAAAGTTGCGAGAGGAAAGTGTTCAAAGTTGTAAGAGAACCTGCACAACAAAATTTAGAACGTATCTTACAACGTATGATCATGACAGATGCAATTGTATAAACCAATTGGCAGTCAGCCAAGTTTTCATGCGGAAAGCTGAATAAGGTCTTTCATTAATTGATTTATTCAGTAAGAATCCTACCCAAAACAAGAAATAACCGAATAGAGCTGGATCAATTGATGCTAAATGGACGAAGCTGACAGAGACATTTAAGTTCATCATATATGCCTCAATCTATTCAATGATCCAGCCAACAGCAAAAAACAGCTACCATAGTAGATATGATCAATCTGCATCAATTAAGCAAACGGTTTAAAACATAAACAAAAACTTGATAGGCTATATGAAAGAATATAGTTCAAATTGTATAAGAGGGCTGTGGATCATTTGCAGTTAAAATGATGACTAATTAAAAGCTATAACCATGTTGCCCATGAAATGATATATGGACCGTGGGGATTATGATCGACATTCCTCACACAACTTGTATCAAGAAACAAACATCTGTAATATTTGTATTCCTGCATAAAGATCATTGTCAGCAAAAAATACAGGTATGGATGAGGGAAAAGGGTTAGTAACGGCATTTGATTGTTTGGACTCTTTTGGGAGCGGAAACAAGCTCATGGCAACATAACAATCTCTAAATGTGCATTATCAATAGTACCAAATTAGTGTAGCCATAGATAATTCATCATGGAGACTTATGAATAGCTCCATAATTTTGCTAGAACCACCCATGCATTACAAGAATCCAGCTAGCAGAATCCGCAAAATTTCATAATTTTGCACGTGCATACATTAATAAAAATAAAAATTTGAAAGGTGTAAATTACTCGCGAATATCGGGAGGTCTCCCCAATTTAAACCCCTCGATATGAAAGTGAAACCCCTATCATCCAGAGCTGGAGAAGAAAACTCACCCAAGTCCCAGGCCCACCATAGATGGAAATTATATTTCAACGTGACCACCCCAAATAATCAAATATGCCTAGGGTAAGACTTGAACCTAAGACCTCTTGTAAGGAAAAGACCTCTCTACCACTAGACCATTTGGTGATGGTTAAGGCCTGACATGCATACATAGTTAAGAGGAAGTCAAGAGCTTTATACTTAAGGTCGCACATGCATATTACTTGCATTCTGTGTCCAACTGAGTTAACTTATCATACAACCAGGTGGCAAACGATTGATGCTCTATTTTTTTTTACCACACGATCCATGACACTTCCGAATTCCAATTTACTATCAAGTAAAACCTGCAAATATAACCCTAGTTGAAATGAAAAATAGATTTTTTTTAATAAAAGTCCAATTTCAGATGGTTAGAAAGACCAAGAATATGACTGAAACGTACACAATGAAAATACATGGAAGGTTAGGGTTAGGCTCAACACATTTTGCTGACTCCAGTCTCATCAGCTTGTGGTTGTATAACTTAGTGGTAAACCTCAAACATAATACAACAGTCAAATTACTTGAAGTCATAGCAACACTATGTTTTATACCTGTTGTCAAAATCATGTAGTTTGGAACTCAGTTTGCATGAGCATCTAAATTTGTCGGATTTACATATCAAAGAATGTCAGAAGCCTCTGGCCAGGGTAT
Organism: Erigeron breviscapus; assembly: GCA_034093135.1. NCBI lineage: Eukaryota > Viridiplantae > Streptophyta > Magnoliopsida > Asterales > Asteraceae > Erigeron > Erigeron breviscapus. The sequence goes on along the minus strand of CM067167.1, from coordinate 205,745,037 downwards.
CCATGATAAATTTAATATTAAACTCAACCAAGTTATACACAAACCACGGTGTTGTGTTTGTCGTATTTGATTAACCAAACTCATAAGCATCCAGATAATAAAAGTTTTTTTTGTTAGTGATTGGTGGAATCGAAAAGAGCTACTAAATCAAGACTACATCACGAAAAGAAATGTAACACTTAACTTGAAAATTCTTTTGGATAATTATCACTGGTTAAGACGCCCTTTATAAGGCAAACTGAGAAAGGTTACTGGCTACAATCAATCTCAGTCAATATGTTATGATGAAAACTACTATGTGAATCCGGATTAAATCTTCGAAAAACAAAAGAAAAAGATGTATTGTCATGGATAAGCTAATCTAGAAAGTGCCGAATCTTTTGTTGGGCAAGTGAGTAGTATATTCTGGCTAAAACACAACCAGACTCCTTAGCTTTCAGCATTTAACAATTAGACATAAGATACAAATAGATTAATCTATGAACCACCAACAGTTTCAATAAGCTGAGTGCGAACAAGTAAAACGTTCATCTCAACTTGCTTTTGTGCCATTTTACATGATTTGGAGGGATGGTTTCGCAAGAAATGTGATTATCAATAAACTGGTGTAACCACTGTATGAACTTCTTGTAGATAATTTCTCACAATTTGACCAAATGAAAAAAGGAAACAAGGCTCTGGACACATTGCAGTTCCCCAGATAAAAAAAAACTTTTAGAATCATACTATTTCTTTCAACTGAAGTTGAACATCAAAGAATGCATGTCTCGTTTGTTCTTATATCACAGATAGTGTCAAGAAGAGCTCTAAACTAGTGCATAAGATAATGTGTATTGCATTTGGTGGTCCGAGCCTTACGAAGCATTAGAATAAGGGAATGTATCAGGTGCTCGGGAACAGAATACACACAAAAACATATAATAAGCTAACAACATAGGCTATTAACTCATACTAATTCACCGAAGTACTTATCTTACAACCAATACATTACAAGGGAAACTACACATGAAGGCCTAGAACAAAATCGACCGTTTCAAAGTTGTAAAACAAATGCATAATTATGGATTACTCATCATCATGATCAACCTAATACTTGGTTTAAAAAGGCGTGCCTAGGGTGCTAGGAGCTTTGAGGCGATCTCCAGAAAGCCTCAACCAGCTCTAGGCTGTAACCTTACGTGAAGGCAGCTAAAAGACAAGCCTCAGTAACACCTCAAGTGAGGCAGCCTTGTACGCCTCATGTTTACTTCAAAAAATTAGTGAGGCTTTAGTAGGTCCTTTATAAAGCCTTTTGTCGAAAGTCATCTAACTTTCGGTTTCTTATCCACTCCTAACACCTCTAAAATACTGTTGCGGCATATAAGCACTTTATTTAACTGGTCGAAAATGTTATGGAGAAGTGACTCTCTTTATAAGTATTCTGCAAAAGAACAGGGTACCCTTTACTGAATTGGTTGCCTAGGAGCACCTACTTAACCCTCATCAATCATCTACCATCATTAGTGAAAATCGGTTTCTTATTTAGTCCAAAAATGCAAAAACAAAATTCGGATACTAACACTACGCCAAATCATGTATCGGAGTGTCATAACATGAGACTATCCTAATTCCTAAGTTATTTCATCCACCTAATCATCAACATCACAAACAAGGATTTCCATCAATAAAACATATGAAACACAAACAAATCAACACAAAAAATATAGCAACAATGATCAGCAAAACACAAAATCAAAGATCCTAACCTTATTCCCACCTCATCATCTGAGTTTCCCCTTAACCGTCTCCTGCCTTTTCGCAGCCTCTTTAACCTTCTGAACATACCCTTCAATAGGCGGTGTCAAGGTCGCCATAAACCTATTAACCGGAAAAGGCTCCAAATCCGGAACCAACGCCTTTTCCTTCAACTTCTCCGGCAACGCCTCAATCGCTTCCTTCTTACATTTCAACAACCCGGTTTCCGCAGCCTGTCTAGCCCTATGTTTCCTCATCAAAATCCTACTATACTCCTTAGCCAATTTCATCCCATCCTCAACAGTCAACTCATATTTCGAAATCTTTTCGCCATCCACAACCCCCAATGTGATCAAATCCAACCCATCTGGACCAATCCGACCCGACCCATTTGCAGTCACAACCTCACCCTCATGCTTACCCGTTTTCGCAGTCTTTCTAAAATTAGCAATTTCTAACTTCCTGTTCTCAGAAAGCAACCCCATTTTCTCTCGTTCGGCTTCGCGGGCACGTTCTTTGGGTTTCAAGAATCTAACAGGGGCTTTGGATTGTAAACACCCATCAACCATAACTTCGAGCTGACTTTTGCGTTGACCTTTGGTTTCTGGGTCTGAGGATGGTTGCGGTGGCCCACCCTTTTTGATGGTGATTTTGGATCTTTTTAATGCTTGGCCTTCTTTAACCTTGCCTTTGCCTTTTGCTGTCCCGCTGACAAAACATGTTTGTTGGAATTGGTGCGTTAAGGTTTGTGTTTGGATTGATGATGTTGTGAGCTTTTTGATGTTTGTGATTCGCAGCATTTTTTTTATTTTGTCACAGGAATCTGAGGGAAAATGAAACTAGGGTTTAGTGATCTTTGGGCAAGGAATTTGATCTTTTGGGTTAAGATGGGCGTGCTTAAAATAATGACAGCGGGTCTAGTGGGTAACTTCAATCTTTTCCCAAAATTCTGAGCGGGTCATCCCATTGGGTATCTTAGTTTTATTGCTATCTTGGACGACGGAAGTATACAATGGAAAACTAAATTTAGATTTTGGGTGAGGCGTAGGATAAGAAAGAGAGCTGCCAATAAGGTTTATCCACGTTTTCTAGTACAACATTATTTATTTATTTTATAATTATATAACTGTTTATTTCATAACTTAAAAAGGGCTAATTACTTGGAAAGTCATCCAACTTGTCACAAATACCTTTTCCGGGGTCCCAACAAAAAAAAGTTTTAATGTAGGGAGAAAACCCGGCTAAAAAATGTATAAAGGGGTTTTTGTAAGTTGCAGGTAACAATTTAATTTTCAAATACCCCACATTAAAACTTTTTTTTGTTGGGACCCCGGAAAAGGTATTACTTTTTTTTGTTGGGACCCCGGAAAAGGTATTTGTGACAAGTTGGATGACTTTCCAAGTAATTAGCCCTTATAGGGCACGTGAATTTATGAGGACGTGGCAGGTGATTTGGCAGATAACCGGGTAAAAAGCAATGTTATCCGGTAAAACCCCTTAATACGTTTTTTAGCCGGGTTTTTACCCCACATTAAAACTTTTTTTTGTTGGGACCGCGGAAAAGGTATTTGTGACAAGTTGGATGACTTTCCAAGTAATTAGCCCTAATTAAAAAGTTAATATAATATTAAAAAATCTAAAAAATATTTATGTCTGTGGCATGGTGTCCATGAATAAACCTTACAGGATTGAATAAAGGGTAATGATCAATCCTCCTAGCTTATTAGCCTAAAAATCCTCCTAACTTATCGGATGATGACATGTGGAAAATCAGGAGGTGAGATTAGGAAAGAGAATTAGTGGAATCCACATGTCACATTTATATAGTTTTAGGAGGATTTTTAGGCTAATTTTTAAGAAGATTAATTATTTTCCTTATAATAATTATTATCACATACAAATATACTAATTATTATCGATGTAAATATAATTCTTATATTTATTTATAAGGTAGAGTATAATATAATACTTTCAATAATGTATTTTACATTTTTACCTTTTAAATTAGTTCTTTAATTCACTATAAAAAACCTAACATCATGTACAAATTTCAAGTTATTTGAAAACGTTATACTCCGTATTAAAAAACAATAAAAACAATACTTTAACTTTTGTGTTACTGAATGATGGTTGGTAAGTAGAAGCGTGATCTGTGCTCTATAGAAATGGCCATGTTTTAGCATATGTTCTTTGTAAATATATAATTTTTTTGGAATGAGAACTCGAGATCGTTCATAATGACAAATTGTTTTATTATTCTGTCTTAACACAAGAAGATAAAATGGAAAAGATGTAACTAATCGACTCTTAAATGACGATTGAACAACTAAATATTAGTCATTGTTACTTTTCTTCTACAAGACTTTGTTTGTAGCAAAGAAAAGTGGGTCGACCCGCACCCAGCCCGCTTTAACCCGCACCCGTTTGACCCGCATTTTTAAAATTACCTGCTTTGACCCGCACCCATTTCGACCCTTACCCGTTTGACCCGTTACCCAAACCCGCCCGACCCGCCCATTTTGCAAGTCTAGATGGAAGATAGGCTTTTAGAAATGCTAAAATAACAATGAGGGTTGAATATGAAATTATACAAAGTTTAGGGGTTATACTGTGACAATTCGACCATAACGACGTCATGTCTAATTTTTAAGTTTAATAAATTTTATTTATGGATAGGGATTATGGAATTATTTACTGTACTACGGAGTATTATCTAATTTAACACAGTGTCAAATACATTTGGTTAAGTAGTAGTAACATGGTACTCAAAAAACGATGTTTGACAAGTTTATGGTGGTGGCGATGATGTTGTAAGAAGTAAAACATATATAATGTTTTCAATAACATAAATACGATGTTATTACGAGTGTTAGGCATGGATGTGAAGAATGAAGAGAACTCGCAACATCAACTATTAGGTCATTTTTATTCGTCACTAGACTATGACTGTCACGAGAACTAGTATTACATCAAATGGTAACTTGAAAGTAAAACCACACTGAGCTAAACTATCCGTTACACTATGGTGCCTAACCTTTGGATCGTATGCAGAGTCGCATATTGTGGTCTCGTCATGTTTAAATTTATAACGGTGTCATTGCAGGTTTTAAAATATAAAACAGATTCTTCCATTCTTACCAAACCCTCAACCCACCGTGTCCTACAAACTACAGTTCCAAACCAACAACCAGTTTTAGCCATCTTTTCTGATATCTACTAAGATCCTTAGTTTACACTTTGTGAAATAAAGAAAGAAGACTGAAGAAGAAAAAGAGAAATGGCCGATTCAAAAAATATAAAACAGATAACCAGGTTTTAGAATTATTAAGGACTGAACACCTCAAGTGAGGCAGCCTTGTACGCCTCATGTTTACTTCAAAAAATTAGTGAGGCTTTAGTAGGTCCTTTATAAAGCCTTTTGTCGAAAGTCATCTAACTTTCGGTTTCTTATCCACTCCTAACACCTCTAAAATACTGTTGCGGCATATAAGCACTTTATTTAACTGGTCGAAAATGTTATGGAGAAGTGACTCTCTTTATAAGTATTCTGCAAAAGAACAGGGTACCCTTTACTGAATTGGTTGCCTAGGAGCACCTACTTAACTCTCATCAATCATCTACCATCATTAGTGAAAATCGGTTTCTTATTTAGTCCAAAAATGCAAAAACAAAATTCGGATACTAACACTACGCCAAATCATGTATCGGAGTGTCATAACATGAGACTATCCTAATTCCTAAGTTATTTCATCCACCTAATCATCAACATCACAAACAAGGATTTCCATCAATAAAACATATGAAACACAAACAAATCAACACAAAAAATATAACAACAACAATGATCAGCAAAACACAAAATCAAAGATCCTAACCTTATTCCCACCTCATCATCTGAGTTTCCCCTTAACCGTCTCCTGCCTTTTCGCAGCCTCTTTAACCTTCTGAACATACCCTTCAATAGGCGGTGTCAAGGTCGCCATAAACCTATTAACCGGAAAAGGCTCCAAATCCGGAACCAACGCCTTTTCCTTCAACTTCTCCGAAGCCGCCAATCGTAGAGGGTGAGAATATAATAGGCGGTGTCAAGGTCGCCATAAACCTATTAACCGGAAAAGGCTCCAAATCCGGAACCAACGCCTTTTCCTTCAACTTCTCCGGCAACGCCTCAATCGCTTCCTTCTTACATTTCAACAACCCGGTTTCCGCAGCCTGTCTAGCCCTATGTTTCCTCATCAAAATCCTACTATACTCCTTAGCCAATTTCATCCCATCCTCAACAGTCAACTCATATTTCGAAATCTTTTCGCCATCCACAACCCCCAATGTGATCAAATCCAACCCATCTGGACCAATCCGACCCGACCCATTTGCAGTCACAACCTCACCCTCATGCTTACCCGTTTTCGCAGTCTTTCTAAAATTAGCAATTTCTAACTTCCTGTTCTCAGAAAGCAACCCCATTTTCTCTCGTTCGGCTTCGCGGGCACGTTCTCTGGGTTTCAAGAATCTAACAGGGGCTTTGGATTGTAAACACCCATCAACCATAACTTCGAGCTGACTTTTGCATTGACCTTTGGTTTATGGGTCTGAGGATGGTTGCTGTGGCCCACCCTTTTTGATGGTGATTTTGGATCTTTTTAATGCTTGGCCTTCTTTAACCTTGCCTTTGCCTTTTGCTGTCCCGCTGACAAAATATATTTGCTGGAATTGGTGCGTTAAGGTTTGTGTTTGGATTGATGATGTTGTGAGCTTTTTGATGTTTGTGATTCGCAACATTTTTATTTTTTTTGTTACAGGAATCTGAGGGAAAATGAGGTGTGAAATTAGGGTTTACTGATGAAACACGGTCTTTTTGAAATGCTGAATTAACAATAACACTGCATTTTTTGTATGGATTAAAAAGGAAAAGAAAGGTAAATAATACGAGTAGTATTTTGTATTGTTGATTTTTTTTTACCTAAAGAAAGGAATGGAAAGGAAAGGGAATTTTGGGGCGTTTTTTTAAAAAACCTTTCTGCCCAAAACTGAAGGAAATCAACCTATTGTTTTGTGTAATTACCATACTGTCCTTTTCTAGTTTCTACCCACTTTTTTATCGGCAAATACTGAAAAATAGTTAAAATACCCCTCATCTGAGATGCCAAGCCACGTACAAGTGTTGTCTACGATAGGGATGTGTAAATGGCCCGACCCGCGACCCGTAAGTGCATGAAAATCGGAACCGTGACCCGGCCCGTGATGGGTCGGGTTCGGGCGGGTTACGGGTTTCCTTCACCTTTTTTCGGTTTTTGGCTTGACCCGGCCCGACCCGACCCGTGAACCCAAAAATGCAACAAAAGCGTGACCCGTGACCCGGCCCGTTTGCCCTTCGGACGGGTCGGGTAGGGCCGGTTCCGGGTCGGGTCACGGGTTTCGGTCCAAATGCTCATCCCTAGTCTACGATTCCATAAAACAACAAATATATACATTATGATAAAACATTTGGATTTAGTTTTGTATAACAAATATATTAAATTAATGATACTTATTGTGTGTTAACAACTAATAGAAACATAACAAAAATAAATAAAAGAAATTGTAGCTAAACTATATTTTGAGAACTTATGTTTCGTAACTTCAAATCTATACAAATTAAAAGTAACCTATGAATTAAAAAATAAATATATAACATATATTATTCTCATATTAAAAAGGGTACAATTGTAAAGTTATAACTTTATATCCATTTCTTTTCTTTTCTATGGAACTCAAGAACACGAATAACTTTCTACCTTCTTTTCTTTTCATGTGTTTTCTTTTAAACTCGAGAATAACATTTATTCTTAAATTCTTCTTTCTTTTCATCTCTTTTCTACTTCTTCCATTTCTTTTCTTTCTATAAAAACTCGAGAATGCAGTGTAAGGGTTGAATATAACACTATACAAAGTTTAGGGTTATAATGTAACAATGACGTCAACCACCCCTCTCTAATTTTTATTTTCAATAAACCTTTATTTATGGATATGGATTATGGAATTAGTATTATCTAATTTAACAAAGTGTCGAATACATTTGGTAAGTAGTATTAACACTGTACTCAGAAAACGGTTTTTGACAAGTTTATGCTGGTGGCGATGATGTTGTTAGAAGGAAAAAACATATATAACATATTTGATAACATAAATAAGATGATTTTACGAGTGGCAAGCATGGATGTGAAGAATGAAAAGAAACTCACAACATCAAGTATTGCGTCACCTTTCCCCGTCACTAGACTATGACTGTCACGAGAACCATTACATCAGTAGACTACTGTCACAAGAACGATTAAATCAAACGGTAACCTAAACTTAAAAGTTAAAACCAGACTGAGCTAAACCATTCATTAAACTATGGTGCCAAACCTTTGGATGGTATGCAAGTTACATATTGTGGTCTTGTTATGTTTAAATTTATAATGTGTCATTGTTGGTTTTAAAAATTTAACTATTTAAGACACACTTCCATTCTTACCAAACCCTCGACCCACACTGTCGTACAAACTCCAATTCCAAACCACCAACTAGTTTTAGCCATCTTTTCTAATATCTACTTTAGATCCTTAGTTTACAGTTTGTGAAATAAAAAAAGAAGACGGAAGAAGAAGAAAAAGAGAAAGGGCCAGTAACTAGGTTTTAGAATTATCAAGCACTGAAAACGGAACAATATATAGCTGATTCGTGTAATCGTGTCTAGTCCCAATCCTTCAGTTTTGTCTATCAGATTGACATTCTTTACTCAAGCTTGGCAAGTTTTATGAGAGTGGAACAAGATTTGGGCTACATACAAATTCCACACAAAATCTATACTACATTACAAGACCATATATGCCTCTTGTACACAAAATATCTTTATATATAAAAAAACATTAATGATTCACATTCGACAAACAAAGTAAATGTAGGATTGTAAATCAGGATCACAACCATCTATTCGGTCCCTGCGATCTTCTTCTTTATAGACTCGATATCGGTAGCCAGCTCTTTTCTACTGGACTGAAATAGAAAAAAAATATGACATTATCAGTCACCTTCCAGCTATGGTTTCTAAAACATATGCACATAAAGTTGGGGACTAAGGGGTCCAAGCAGGTCAAAATGCGGGTTCATATCTCGATTCAACAATGACAAGCCCAGTCCCAGCTTTAGTTTGTAAATAGTCCAGAAGTGGAAGTTCATACCTTGAAGAGCAGATATCGGTAGACAAACCATCCAGAATATCCAAGTCCTACCAACTCCATGATCTTTGGAAGCTGAGATTTTTATGGTATCATGAATTAAAAAACAGAAAACGTTACAAATAGCGCTAAAAATCAAAATCCAACCTAGTTTTTGTTGCTTCTTTTGGTTTCTTTATTTAAAGTTCTGCTCTAATCGCAGAAAATACAAGAGAGGACACAGCAAAAATACAAAGTTTTCTAGAGTGTAACCTTCATCATTTAACTTAAAGATCAATTTGCAGGTAAATGGGTCACCATTTGATCATATAAGTTGGGTTACTAAAGTGTTGTAAAATACCCTCCTCATTGTCCTGGTTCTTGAGCTACCTTTAGATATAAAGGTAGAATTTCAACCCATGTACTAATGAACCAGTTCATTTAAGTTACTCTTCATCGTAAAGGGGTTATAATGAGTGAATACTAATATATAAAACATGTCAAATGTCTCTAAAAAAGTATCTTTAATGCATAAAACTAAAACCTCCTCACTAACTTCATTTAGAAATAGATTATTGTTGAACTTTGAAATAACATAATCTTAAACTCATATTTGACATCGTAATTAACTATAAGAATATAGTTTATGAAAAGTTGGACAAAAAGTGTTTTGGGTCAACCGACCCTCCTGTTTCAACGCGTACAAAGAGTGCTCATTATGACCCGTCACTCCACTCACCCATTTCGCCACCTCTGACTAAATCAAATGTACTGGCTAAATAACAAGAATGTACTTGGGACATGTTCACAAGCACTTATATGACTACTTACCAATGGCACTGAGTTGATGGCACCAATAAGGATTGAGGATAGCCAAATTGCAACGACTCCTCCTCCTCCGTAGATAATAACTGTGGACTTGTTTTCAAGTGCATCCCACTACAAACAACAAATATAGAAGAAACCAAAATATGAAAAAAGGATATAATAAGATAGTATGAAACAAAAAAAAGGGTAGGAAGTGTTTTGATGTTTTAGTGTAAGGTTCACCTTTTCCTTTAGGTCGGTGAACAACTCGTTAGCATCTACGGGGGAAGCATCTTCTGATGCCTTGACCTGGAACTGAGATGACCTCTTTGATCCTGGTAGGCAAAGGAACGTGAAACTTAAACTACTTATGCATCCAAATATATACCATCAATTATTTGATTATGTATTGGGTAAACATGATAGCAAAATCTTATGGACCAAGACGAACACGATCAATTATTTGTAACAAAGAGCAAACTCAACCAATGAAGTTTATATTAAAAAGCTACTGAAGCAGGGGCGGAGCCAAGGCGGGGTCTGGTGGGTGCTCAGCCTCCCCCAACTACCCCAAATGATCATTAAAATATCTGGCTCATTACATATTATTTGATAAGAACCCCTTATTAATATATATAACAATTCAAATTTAAACTACTACAGTACATTGCTTGGTTGAATCCTAATTGGCTTAGTTTATTTGTAATGGACTTGGTCATGGTTTAGTTGCCTCTATATTATATTGCCTCTATATATTATAAGTCGGCTAACAACAAATTCCCCCCACCCCCTTCCAAAAATTTCACTATTGACAAATGGTTTAGAGTACACACTTTGCCATAAAAAAAAAAAAAACCTGTGGTACAGAAGATACAAATGACCAATTGCTCAAAACTTTGGTAGTTTCCAGAGAATTCAGTTGCTGCTGCTTATCTTCTCTTTAATTTGGCTTTTTTTTTTTCAATTTTCTATCCTCCTTTCAAAGCTACTCGCCTACGACTTTCACTTTTGACACTTAAATATTTCCCTGTTTCTTTTTAATTCACTTTATAACCTGCATATATAATGACTTGAAATCCAATAACCCTATTTGAAGAAGCTACTGAGTCTAAAGATGTTTGTTAACTCATTTGGCCAGATTGTCAAAGTTTCTTCACCGGGCTCTACTGCTCTATTGGTGGATTTTATTTACTCATTTGGTCAGAGTTTCTTCAGCCGCTATTGCAAAGGAGCTTCAAGAATACGAGGTAGCAGCACGTAATTTAATATCTTGATGTCACTATTGAATCTTAGTATAGGTGCTCTACGAAGGAAATAAAACGTGTTTTGCTATTCTTTTCATGCTAAAGAAATCCATATATGGAATAAGGGTGTGGATTCGGATGGCTTCCATCCAAAGTTTTGATCGCATGAAAGGTGAGTTAGACTATGATATGTTTCTTCTTTGAAAATATACCGAACAGGTAGTGCAATGCCTCCAACGAGGCCCACTAGGCTTGGTAAGAACTAGAGCGCAAGTGCTACAAAAGAATGTCAACTCTTCAAAGAATGACAATGTTTAAGATTTTATTATGCTACTGAATTCTAGAGTTATGTCCATGGAGCCTAAAAAAAGAAAAAATAAAAAGAAGCGCTAAGTACTGTCACTTTAATAATAAATCATAAGCTAAATTAAATGACTTCCATGTTAAATAATGAAACAATTTTTCTATGCAGAGTGAGGTTATGAAATGATTTCAACTTTAAAAAGTAAGAAAAGCCAAACTTCAAATGCATAAGGTAGACTTTGATGTAGTTAATTCATGAATGGTTTAGTTTTTGTATGTGTGAAGATTGAGCTTACATGTTTATATTCTCACTAGTTTTTTTCTTATTAAGAGGGTTAGTTCGGGACATGATGATTAGTATTTGTGGTAAGTAGAAGACTTTTGAGATTAGTTTTACCATGTTTACTTATGTTTGAGATCGATTTAAGTTTATGTATCTATTAGAATTTTTTCTTTCTATCTTTCACTCAAACTATATTGCCTTCATACTCTTTGAAAAAACATATATCGAACTCTATCTTAAATAAAACACAGCCCCCCTCAATTTAAAAAGCTGGCTTCGCCACTGTACTGAAGATGGCTGCAAATAATTTTTGTGGACATATTTCAGTCTACCTGCAATGCTCAAGTTTACGCAATTACCTAGATGGCTAGATGCATAATGTAATTATACAAGTAACCAATACAAATTTTAACCTGGTTGCATTTATTCCGATTTGGTCATTACAAGCAATCAAGCATTTTTTGGGTGACCCAGGTGCGATAGGACCTAACCGTTAGGTGGTATACAAACCACAAAATTATGGGGTTAACCAATCCAGAATAACAATCTACTTTTCATTTTCTCCTGTTTTTCCATCTTACTTTTTTACGTCTCCTGAAACCATCAAACTTTCAACATTATCCCTTTATAATCATTATCTAATGCGTATACTGGCAAAGGCAATAAAAATCTCGATAAACATACTACTCGTATAATTTAGCTTGTTGTAAACCCATGAAAGCGATGTCATCAAGTTCAAATTGTTTAGGCAATACAAAAAACAAGTCACTAGAGAACACAAATTGCGTCACTATCATATTCGTAAACTAGATTAAGTCGATACGTTTACTATCTTTAACGTTATACAAGTATGGTTGATGGTTTTATAGAAAAAGGAACATGACAAAGAAGAGGATAACATGGCGAGCACCTTACTATTTTTAGATAATTATCTCAATCTAAAAATTACCTATATCCTGAGCTCACAACACAACAATATGATTTTTAATTTTTTATCTTATCTTACAGTTATATATATATATATATATATGGAATATAAGCACTTAAAATACTATTTATCCCAAAAAATATATGACATCAAAAACTACACATTAAACAAATTAAGAAAGGAATGGATAATGTTTGTTACCTGAAGACTGTTTGATAGAATTAGACAACCCAGAACGTGCAGGGAGGTTAGGTAAGGCGGAGCAACGGATAGTATTGGTGGTGGTGGTTATGGTGGGAACACGTGGTAACAAGACGCCGGTTGCCGCCGCCGCATACACCGTCGTTGCCATATAGTCAGTCAATTGTTGTCCGCACAAACTTCTGCTCTTTCTATCTTATTCTTCTCTCTGAGTTCCTTTTGTTTTCCTATGGTTTTTTTTAAGTTTTTATTTTTGTTAAATGAAAGAATAAAGTGAAGATTTTGTTGTGAACACGTGGTAACAAGACGCCGGTTGCCGCCGCCGCATACACCGTCGTTGCCATATAGTCAGTCAATTGTTGTCCGCACAAACTTCTGCTCTTTCTATCTTACTCAAACTATATTGCCTTCATACTCTTTGAAAAAACATATATCGAACTCTATCTTAAATAAAACACAGCCCCCCTCAATTTAAAAAGCTGGCTTCGCCACTGTACTGAAGATGGCTGCAAATAATTTTTGTGGACATATTTCAGTCTACCTGCAATGCTCAAGTTTACGCAATTACCTAGATGGCTAGATGCATAATGTAATTATACAAGTAACCAATACAAATTTTAACCTGGTTGCATTTATTCCGATTTGGTCATTACAAGCAATCAAGCATTTTTTGGGTGACCCAGGTGCGATAGGACCTAACCGTTAGGTGGTATACAAACCACAAAATTATGGGGTTAACCAATCCAGAATAACAATCTACTTTTCATTTTCTCCTGTTTTTCCATCTTACTTTTTTACGTCTCCTGAAACCATCAAACTTTCAACATTATCCCTTTATAATCATTATCTAATGCGTATACTGGCAAAGGCAATAAAAATCTCGATAAACATACTACTCGTATAATTTAGCTTGTTGTAAACCCATGAAAGCGATGTCATCAAGTTCAAATTGTTTAGGCAATACAAAAAACAAGTCACTAGAGAACACAAATTGCGTCACTATCATATTCGTAAACTAGATTAAGTCGATACGTTTACTATCTTTAACGTTATACAAGTATGGTTGATGGTTTTATAGAAAAAGGAACATGACAAAGAAGAGGATAACATGGCGAGCACCTTACTATTTTTAGATAATTATCTCAATCTAAAAATTACCTATATCCTGAGCTCACAACACAACAATATGATTTTTAATTTTTTATCTTATCTTACAGTTATATATATATAATATAGATGTGTATATACACTCTCCAAATCCGAATACGAAACATCACCATTTGTGTTTCAGATCCGCATTTGGGTCTGGTCGGGAAAAAAGATAAGCGATACAGTGATGGTGGTGATGGATGGATATAAACGCGGTGGTGGCGGCGGGAGGTTCGAAGGATTTTTATGAAAACCCGATGGGAAATAGACGCAGTGGTGGTGGCTGGAGTTTTGAAGTACTTTGTGAAAACTCGATGTGGAATAGACGCTGTCGTGGTGGTCGGATTTTTGAGGGAGATGGTTGGGTATATATATATATATATATATATTATATCTATATATATATATATATATATCACATATATCTATATCTATATATATATATATATCTGTCTATATCTTATTATATATATATATATCTATATCTATATATATATATATATATATATACACCGTATTAATCAATTACTTGAGGAAGATCTGATGTAAATATAAGAATGGGTTGCATATATTCATATAGATATAGAAATAAACATTTACGATATGGATGTTATGTATCAATGTACGTACAGATATGGATGGAGATATAAAGATATATTTGGAAAATGGATCTTTAATTTGAAGAGGATAATATATACTGTAAGTTTTTGTGGGGAGTTTGAGAAATGAAGCATAAATGTTTTGTTTTGTTGTTATTTTGGATTAAAAGATGAAGTAAATAAAAATGGTTTGGAATGGTTTAAATCTGGTGTGAAACGCGGTGGTGGCGGCGGGAGGTTCGAAGGATTTTTATGAAAACCCGATGGGAAATAGACGCAGTGGTGGTGGCTGGAGTTTTGAAGTACTTTGTGAAAACTCGATGTGGAATAGACGCTGTCGTGGTGGTCGGATTTTTGAGGGAGATGGTTGGGTATATATATATATATATACACACCGTATTAATCATTATATATATATACACCGTATTAATCAATTACTTGAGGAAGATCTGATGTAAATATAAGAATGGGTTGCATATATTCATATAGATATAGAAATAAACATTTACGATATGGATGTTATGTATCAATGTACGTACAGATATGGATGGAGATATAAAGATATATTTGGAAAATGGATCTTTAATTTGAAGAGGATAATATATACTGTAAGTTTTTGTGGGGAGTTTGAGAAATGAAGCATAAATGTTTTGTTTTGTTGTTATTTTGGATTAAAAGATGAAGTAAATAAAAATGGTTTGGAATGGTTTAAATCTGGTGTGAAACGCGGTGGTGGCGGCGGGAGGTTCGAAGGATTTTTATGAAAACCCGATGGGAAATAGACGCAGTGGTGGTGGCTGGAGTTTTGAAGTACTTTGTGAAAACTCGATGTGGAATAGACGCTGTCGTGGTGGTCGGATTTTTGAGGGAGATGGTTGGGTATATATATATATATACACCGTATTAATCATTATTCATATAGATATAGAAATAAACATTTACGATATGGATGTTATGTATCAATGTACGTACAGATATGGATGGAGATATAAAGATATATTTGGAAAATGGATCTTTAATTTGAAGAGGATAATATATACTGTAAGTTTTTGTGGGGAGTTTGAGAAATGAAGCATAAATGTTTTGTTTTGTTGTTATTTTGGATTAAAAGATGAAGTAAATAAAAATGGTTTGGAATGGTTTAAATCTGGTGTGGTGTTGCTGATGAAGATGATGGTGTTGTTGAATTTGATTTTGTGTTCCTGGGTTTGGGACAAGAGAGAAAAGAAAAAAATTAGGAGAATTAACAATTATTTGGATTAAATGGGATTTTGGAGTGTATAAAGAGAAGAACCTTAAATGACTGGAATACCCCTCACGTGGATGTCACGTGTAAGGTTTAACGGAGAGGAGATGCTGGTCAACAAGTCAAAGGACCAAACGTGATCCTTATCCTCCTATAAAGGACTGTCCTTGAGATTTTTGATTATAAATGATGAAACATGACTATTTGGGTAAACCACAGGGATGATGTCATTAACTCTAAATTTTATTTTAGAAATTTGTATTTATATACTTTTAGTTGATTGATGGGGTTTTTCTAAGGAAAATCGAATATTTGACTACAAGCAGTTACACACAAATATTATATAAATGATTGATATATTATAAAAATGCCCCCACTGATTTTCGGTAACTTCATCGAAAATGATGCAGTTAACTGCATCCAAGCTAAGCCTTTTTTATGTATATGTTTTTTGGAATAACTACATGGAAAGCAATTTACTTATGTTTATTGGTTTTCTTAGAAATCGTCAAAAGCATTTACAAAAAGACATCATGACGTTTTCAAAACACGATACATCGTAGGATAATAGAAGTTAAAAGTGAAAGAAAGTGTTTAAAGGTTTGAAATGCTACATTTGTTTGTTTACTAAAAATAGATATATCGTCATAGTTATAGTTATAGTTATTCTAAATAAAAGCATGCAATTGTGAAACTAATTAATGGTTACAAGTACTTTAAGGTGGCCAAAGAGCAAAAGACTCGGTCGAACTAAACTTCACCCTGCCTCTCAAACTCTACCAAATATTTTCATTTCTATTTTGCCCCATAATTAATCGTAACAACCAAAAAACATATTTGAAAGTACTAGCTAGCTAATTTAAAAGAACATCAAAACACTCATCCAAATCTTGTTATCATTTGTTTTAATTTTGAAGCAATCTAAAAGGCCTCAATATTATCAAAGATCCTGTTATTTTTCCTTTTCCTGGTTTCATTTGATGATGATTTATGTCAAGAAAATAATCTTGGATGTATGAGGGACTTGGAAAAATCAATGTTATGTGTAAATGTTGATGGGGTCTAAAACAAGCTTCATCATCATTTTTGTTACATTTTGTGGTTTATGTTCGTTAAGTTTATTTCAAGCCATCATGGACGACCATCACGATAGTTCGTTGGATGATTTTTTTCGAGATTACGCAAACAAATCAATACCAAAAGATCCCAAAATTGGCAAAATGTATAACGTAGCTCTACCCTCGAATTTTACAGGAATGGAAGTTTCGGTTGTACACCTCCAAAGTTCGAGTGTTTGGGCTAAAGGAGCTAATTTGGGCTATTTCCAAGTTCCTCCAAGGATAATCCCAAAACCAAATGTTACATGGCTCGACATAGTCTTTTCAAATCTAGGAAATTGGTCATCGTATTACTACGATATTCCAAATTACACTTTTGTCACCCCGATACTTGGTTTTAGTGCATATGGTCTAAGTCATTCGAGAGGTAAAAATGGTGATTTCACTTCTAAAACTACCAAACTAGATTTACCCCTCATCCGCGACCCAATAATGGTTCGATTCCCTTCAGTATGGTTCCCTAGAGGGAAATGTGTCAAGTTTTACTCGGATGGAAGGACTACAATAACCAATATGTCTTTGTCACACACATGTGAAGTTTGGGGCCAAGGATACTTTGCGATTGTTGTGCGGGTCCCACCTACGCATCAGGTTTGGAAATTGTGGGTTATCGGATTTGGTGTTGGGACTATAGGGTTCTTGTTGTGTGGATTAGTTTTATTAAAGATCATTAGATGTATAGAAAAAAGAAGAATCCAAAATATGGAGAAACAATCTGAGAAGAGTGAGGTATTGGATACAAAATATGTTGGGAATAGTAGAATGCCTTGTGCCTGTGGCATAAGAACTCAACCTGTTCTTGAGAACGATTATTTTCCTTAAACTTATGTAAATCCGTACTTGTTATTGTTATACTAACATTTGTGTTGTAAATCTTTCACATTGTACATGTATTTGATGTCAAAGTGTAGAGATTTTTCTTAGACTTATGTACCAAAGTAAACACCACCGACACAGCAAAATCGTCAGCATCCTAGTTTCTTTACAAGAGTTCTTATGACTGACAGCTTATATCTTAATCAAAAGACTCGCCTTTCACTTAAACTTTGATTATTTGAGTGATTGTTCATAGAAACTTTGTACACAAATGGTTCAATGGATAAGTACTCTCATAGTCTCATGTACCAAAGTGTACAAGATATGCCAAATATCAATTTACTTATCTATGTCATTACCTTATTGGTAACTTTTTTTTTATTCAGCAAGAAAGGGATATATTAGCTAGAGTCAAGTTATGAGCAACGGATTTCGAAAGGTGGATCTGTAAAGCCACTACCGAGGATTTTATCGACAACAATCTTGCTAGCAGCCTCTGTGACATGGACACCATCCCAACTCACATATTTTCCTGGATCACTACAAGCTGATGCAGTAAGATTTTGGCCGTTTACAATCTTGTTATTGCCACAAAACACTTTCGGATTAAAGTTGTACGAACCACCTCCATTCCCACAACATGCTAATGTGCCATACTTCAATCCTAGATCAATTTGCATAATAAAATTTAGGTTAGTTAATTAAGAATTTGTAAGGTATATATGTATCGACGCAATATATGATTGTAGCTAGAAAGAAATAATAGTACCATGAGAAGTGGGATGTTGGCAAAGCTCTAGCAATGCTTTGTGAGAATCGGCATAAATGACTTTGGCATCCAAGAGTTGTTGCCTCGTTTGGAGAAGTGCCTCATGGAGCATATTATTGTATTCAACCACAGCCTTGTTGTATGAGATTAAACACCCGAATTCATCAATATCATTCTCACTATGAGGGAGTTGTACCAAAAATGCAGGATAACATCCTATGGGTGCCAAATTTTGGACCAAAAATGTACGACCCCCTAACCCGTGCAACTCCTACATAAAAACATATTACAAAATCGCTATAATTCCTTATTCTTTTTTTGTAAAAACGTACTCTTTGATAGGCATAAATGACTTTGGCATCCAAGAGTTGTTGCCTCGTTTGGAGAAGTGCCTCATGGAGCATATTATTGTATTCAACCACAGCCTTGTTGTATGAGATTAAACACCCGAATTCATCAATATCATTCTCACTATGAGGGAGTTGTACCAAAAATGCAGGATAACATCCTATGGGTGCCAAATTTTGGACCAAAAATGTACGACCCCCTAACCCGTGCAACTCCTACATAAAAACATATTACAAAATCGCTATAATTCCTTATTCTTTTTTTGTAAAAACGTACTCTTTGATAATAATGACTTTTCAAATGTATATATACTTGCCTTAATGGTGCTGGTAATTTGTGAAATGACTTTAGGAAGTGTTTTTTTGACTCCATTGATGCCATTTTTAGCTAAGTTGGATGTGAAATCATTTTGACCGATGTAGAATGTATAAAGCGACTTTCCAAATATATCTGGTGGAGGAAGATTAGATGACCCTGTAAACAAAACAAAGCGCAAATGCCACTATAATTAATATCCTTTCTTAACTTTCTTGTATGATTTTGTTTGGAGAACAAACATATTAATTTGGTATGTTACCTTTGGAGTAAAGTTCGTCGACTTGTGCCTTGAAATGTTTCATTTGGTTAAGTTGAATGGGCAATGCAAATGGGCTGAGTCCGGATACAAACAAGGAGGTTTCTGGTATAAGCGCAGTTGATGCAAGCGTTGCAAAATTCGCACCGTGCCGATAATCCGATCCAATGGACTTCAAGTATGGGCTCACATATGGAATTCCGATTCTTTCCGCTACACCCGATCGAATATGATTTTGCAACAATCATTATTACTCCATTAACAAAAGATTTTTTCAAGTCAATGGTCAAATAACTTAAAACATATGATGTGATGATGATCATGATGAATTTTTTAGAATAATTTCATCTATATATTCTTGTAATGTTGAATATTACATCTATATCTTTTAAAATTTTAAAATTACTTCAATATCTTTTCAAAACTTAAAAGTATTAGGTTAAAAAACAAATTACAAAAACTATGCGCTAATTATGTGAACCAATTACATGTAAAACAATATTTTTACTTTCTTCAATCTCTCCCTGCAATTCATTGGTGACACATCAATTTGAAAAAATATGTTTCTAATTAGTTAGTAAACCTGACATTTCTCGTTTTTTACATTCACATGAATCAATATTTAACCATAAATTAGTATTTTTATTTTAATGTCAATGTTACTTTTTTGTTTTTAAAGCAGTAAATTTATACACCATTAATCTTCATAGAAAAAACGCTACAAGATCTAGCCAGGATTTGAACTCTAATTTGTGGGTAAAAACCTCACATGCCTCCACACTAATATCAAAGTAATTGTCAGTTGATCTTAGGGATGAGCATGGGACTGGTACCGTCCCGTACCGGTCCCGGTACCGACGGTACCGATCCCGAAAATAGCCAAAATCTGGTACCGGTCCCGATCCCATTTGATTCGGTACTGGTCCTGGTACCGTACCGAGACGGTACCGGGATATCGGTACCAAATCCCGACTAGTCCCATTTAAACATAGACACAAATGCATTTCACTAATGTATTAGTTCCAAGTGCTGGTAATATATCCCAATCACTTATTAATGTTAATGCATTCCAGATTCTAGTAATAAGAGTGGCATCATGCCTCCAAACATCTAACTGTCCAGATTATGTGCATGACATTAATGTAAACTAAGATATAAATTATAATCAGAAACGAACTTGCGAAACTTTTAGGACTATGAAAAATCTATATATGATTTTAGTGTAGTGTTGACTTTTTCATATGCTGGTATTTGACTTATTAATGCAACTACCATTATTGTAAAAATGTAATTGTACTCAGTTTCCAAGCATACGTTCTGATATGTCAAATATCCATCATTTATGCATAATAAGAGTAACTAGTATACACTGATTTACTAAATGGCTGCAAACACAAGATTAGTTGAAGACTTGAAATTAATAAAACACAATCATCCATGTCCAAAGAATATGAGTTTGAAGTTTATATGGGACTAATCGGGACTTTTTCGGGATTTCGGGATTTTCCCGGTACCAATCCCATTTGGTACCGATCCCGCAAACCTATAAAAGTGGGTACCGGTCCCGGTCCCACGTGGGACTCGGTACCACTTCCCGGTACCGGGATCGGGACGGTACCGGGACGGGATCGGGATTTGGTACTTTTTGCTCATCCCTAGTTGATCTAGATAAAGCTTCGTTTTTTTTTTTGAATTGTCATTCTATTCTATACATACTTCTAAATTACATGCATGCTTGGCAAGTGATATTAGTTAGAAATGTTACCTTTTTACTCAACAAAATCACAATTCAGTCACTTATTTTTTACAAACGTGTTTAATTCACAGAATGTTTTGGAATGGTGAGTCTGCTAAAAATTAAATTTGAATAAATAGAATCTGACATAACATTTTCGATTTTTGAAGATTCAGGTGATGGACAAAATTAAATTTCTTCCCCAATCTCAATGATTAAAGATTCCATCAAATGATGATATATTTATATTTCAATGGAATGAGAGTTTTCTATCTTGAGTTTTCTATCTTTGAAATCTACACACTAAAGATAAAATTTAATATCAACTTTATAAGATTTTTTTGTCAATGGGGTTGGTGGCCCATTGGTAAGGTCTTTGACCTTGGGAGGATCCACCTGGGTTCGAGTCCCACTTCCACATTTGTGGAGGTGGATTAATAGGGGGTTTTTCGAGATTCCTGGTTTCCAGGCATACGTGTAATTTAGGAGTAGAAGTAGGATAAAATGCCGTTCAAAATTCAAACATGACCTTATAGTATTTCCTTTTATCTTTTACGTGTGGCGGTGTAGGAGAGTTTTACGTAGTACACTACGAGGAAATGACGAAGTGTTGTCTGAATTCTGAAACATGAACGACGAACAGAGGGGATGGGGCACTTTGTCTTTTAATAGGAACAATGTTGTAGTTCCCGATGCAATTTGACTATCCTGGTCTTTTTCCTGTAATAATTTACTCTAACTAGATTTTATATGTAGGTTCAAATTGTTAAATTTAATGTTTTAAATAAACACGCTCATTAACAATATAATTATGTATAATTTTCTTAAACTAATCAGGTATATTTAATTTAATTTAATATAACATAGCAGTTTTAAATATTGATACAACATGATGTCTTTATTCAATACTAGATTTAGTCCATTGTCCAATGACATTTTTAAAATAAATTATTAAATTGAAAAACTTTATAAATTCAGATTTAAAAATATATAAATTTTTTTTGATATTTGCCAAAAATAAATTTATAAATGAGTTATCCTTCTAAAGATTAGCTTAAAAATCCTCCTAAAACTATTAAATGGTGACACGTGGATTTCACTAATTTTCTTTCCCAATCTTGCCCCTGGTTTTTCCACATGTCTCCATCTAATAGTTAGGAGGATTTTTAAGCTATTATTTTAGATGGATTTATCATTTCCCATTTTTAATATATTGATAATAAAGTTTGTGTTTTTTAGAATGTGGATATACATAATTAAGTGGATTGAATTACCGTCATTGATTGAAACATAGATACATTTAGATTTTTTTAAGATATATTTTAATAATTTATTTATTAATAATCATGAAAACTAAAAAGTTAATTATATTTAAATTAAGTATTTTGTAAGATTTTTTTTTTAAGAAAAATTAAAAAGTGTAAATTAATAATAAAAAAAATGTAAGTTAATGAGACTACTAATTATTTATTAATTACTCTCTTTTTATATAATTAACTCATTTGGTATGTTATAATTTAAGCTTTTTAAAAATTTAACTATGAAAATCCTAAATATGTATTACAAAATATAAATATATAAATGGATATAAATTAAAGATTTCATTCAATTTTTTCTTAAAGAGGATAATATATGACGTTATATTCTTAACTATTAAACAATATGTGAGATTAAACAAACATAAAAAATCATCAAACCCAACCATAAAAAGAAATGTTTAATTAGTTTAAATAATATGCCTAAAAATGTCCAACAAAGAAGAATAAATGCATGCCAAAATTAATGGTGAGGATTAAGAAAAAGAATACATATATCAACACATGAATAATATAGGCATATTTTTAAAGGGAGGTGATCTCTACACAACAATTTTTAACCATACACAACATTATATGCATTATATGATTGTACTGTACAACTGTATAATGCATACAGTGTTGTGTATGGCTAAAAATTGTTGTGTAGAGATCATTTCCCATTTTTAAATCATATGATTACTAAGAAAAATATTTTGTTCCACCATATCCCGCATGCGGTGCGTTTGCATATCATACGTACATTAACCACCATCTCCCAATCCCCTCCCCCTTTAAAGATAAGAAACGTTATCCGCAGGAGATAGAGTGATATATGTGTATACACTATACACCACAACATTGTACTTTGGAATACTAAGCAAAATATTATAAATACAAATATTTGATATTATATTAATATATATATATATATATATATATAGGGTTTTAGGTAAAATAAAACAAGTATTAAAGTAAAACAAATAAAATAATAGGTTTCTCTTCACTGAAAATCACCGTGCATCATGAAAATCATCGTGCATCATGAAAATCATCGTGCATCATTTGGTTCGTGAATCTTCGTGCATCAATTTGACCATGATCTAAGGGTCAAGATCTTTTCTTATTTGTTTTACCTTAATACTTGTTTTACAATACCTAATCCCTATATATATATATATCATATATATATAATAAACATATAAATATAGATACATTGCCTACTCTCATATGTGATATGTGTATTAACTAATAAAAAGCATGATATACATACGTGTACGTACCTATGAAGTCGATCATGAGGCGACCATCAGAAGCACGACCCACTGGATGTTTAAAATACGTCATACCATTAGGCGACGGGGCTTCAGGAAATGCCCACCAAAAACCACCGGTGTCAGAATTTGAGTCACCGAAGTTGAAAATAGCTTCATAATCACATCCTGCATCGCATAGCCTCACCAACAATATTGCTACCATTACCAGCAAAGGAACCATCAAATACCGTGGGAACATTATCGAGCCCATGATTTTAACAATATATATGTATAAGCTGGTTAAGTCAAAAAATATTGAAAGAGATAAATGTAACAAGAAAAAAGGTTGAATGTGCATATGTATGAAAGGGATGTGTCTAAATAAAGTGAGCAATATATAGATGAAACGAAAAATATCTTGCGTGTAATTAAATGATTATGTTTCCAGCCAACAACCTTAAAATAAAGATACAAAAGAATAGTTTTTCAACAAATACAAAAAAAGGTAATAAAATAGAATATACTTAAATTAAATAATCCAAAGCCAAAATGTATAAATACATGAGTTCATTCAGCTTAATTATTATATTAATATGGTGTGTATATACATACACCAATAATGAAAAATTAATACGACATATATAGTAGTATGAAATTAAAATATCGAATATATTTTTTTTATTGTATTTCTAACTTAAGATTTTAAACTTTCAAAATTCTTTTTTTGTTGTACATTGTGCTTCGATTATATTTTACTGTAATTGCTTGTAAAAGTAATAAAATAAAATAAAAAGCTTCTAATAACATTTTGAGGATCTTTCATTTTTTTTATTTTTTTTTATTTTTTTAAGTTAGAGTGAACGTCAACTTAATTAAAAATTAGTACTATTTTTAATTTTTTTAAAAATAGAAATTGATCGATAAAAGGCTTATTTTTTATAATAAAAAAATATATGATACTATCAAGATATCCTACAGTACTATTGTGTATGTTATATACATTATTGATTATGCTGCTTATAAACATTACGGAGTAGGTATAATTGTATAGTTTTAAACTAGTCCTAATACATGTACGATGTACGGTAGCTATATAGATTGTATCATAAAGAAATTCGAATATGCCACATACATGATTCATGAGTATGAAATAAATTGTGGTTAAAGTAAACCGATGATCGAAGTTAAATTATAATAAACAGTAATGATAAATATAATATATGTTTAGTTAGAGTTTTGGATATACCTTAAATTTTTACAATCACATCAAATTCGGAACTTGTAAGCATAGTGGATGACGGCAAATAATCTTGTGATTTCGGATCGTAAACTCAATTTTTTGAAGGTCTTCATGTTAATAACTTATTATAAGTAATATAAGTAATAGGAGTTGAAGAATTGAAAAAGAAAAAGAGACAATTTTATTAATGAGAAAACGATCAATCAAATCTACTAATAAACTAAAACAGGATTAAGATGTTCTTTAAACGACACGTGGCGTAATCCTTGATCGACATGTGTCCTTTTAATTTATTTATTTTATTAAATTAGCTTTTTTAATTGTATATAGATTCAATTTTCTTATTAGACTTAGAATTAAACTCTAACTCTTGACTTATAAATACAAAACAGATTATAACCTTATTTGATTGATCGTTTTCTCATTAATAAAATTAATGAGTATGAAATTGAATTTATATACAATTAAAAAAGCTAATTTAATAAAATTAATAAATTGAAAGGACACATGTCGATCAAGGATTACGTCACGTGTCGTTTAAAGAACATCTTAATCCTGTTTTAGTTTATTAGTAGATATCTTTAAATATACATTTATATACAAATTGGTTTAATAGTAATTATATATATATAATATATTATATATATATATATATGTGTGTGTGTGTGTGGTGTGTGTGTGTGTGGGGTGTGTCTATAACTTTTTATAATAAAACCAAACTTTCAGTTCCTTTTATTTAAAGCATTTGGAAAATAAGTATGTTATATGGAAAAAAGGTATGGACAACATGAACATTACATGTTACCCAAACTGAATATGCATGGATGCATGATACCTTGCACGCGGATTTCCCTAAATCAGTGACCAATTAAATTTGCTAACTCGACATCATGAACAAAAAATTGCGGGTGTGGCAAAAATTTTATACCAGTACGTAATATATGGAGATTAGAGAATCAGTTCCTAAGCATGTTCAAGAACAGATTTTACTTTCAAGCTAAACGAAATTGTTAAGTTTTTACAACTAGAATAATACTCGCCAATGTAGTGCCGTGGATTATTCCCTTCATCTATTTGGACATATTCAGATTTTCTTTTTGAATTAGGCCATTTAAATGGGCCAAAGCCACTTTTTGAATTAGGCCATTTAAATGGGCCAAAGCCGGGCTATTTGATAGGCATTGTTAAGTTGGGCTTAGCTGGATGCTTTTTTGTTTTATATCGAAAACCTCAAGAGATCAGCTACTTGGTTAGTCCAAAATGCATAATGCAGAACACATAAAAATTAAAATGTAAAAATGAATCTATATATAATCCAGGTTTCAAAAACTATTAGGGTTTTGCTAAATACATTCCTAAGGGTTGTAGTTTAGGTGCATAAAATAGTCGTATACTTACTATAAAATTTAGGGATAAGGTTCTAATATGAAAAGTTTGTTTTTTATGCATGTTAACTAAAACTCTTAGATCTGAGTTTACAATTTTCCAAACTGTTAAGATATATACTTGTTAACTTGTTATACATATTATTTTTGTCCATTTGGTGATGATAACATTTCATTGGTACACGCACTAGAAGACTAGAAGTAGTTATTCGGGCCTTTTGGGCCTTAATTATAATCCTTAAAACTTAAAAGGAACCATGTTTTATGGGCTTGCTTAGTCAAGTCAGTACAATTTCACCCTGCATCCACAAAGGACACAGCATGACAGCAATGAGCAACTTAGATAATATCTTGATCATTTCATCAAAATTCTGTAAGAAAGTAGATAAAACATGTTGAAGAAATATGAATTTGATCAACTGTTTATGTTTAGCTTTCCTTTAGAAGCTTATCTTAAAAGGTCAACAATAAATAAAAATGTTTACTACATTTATATATTTTCAAGTGTAAAGTATAAGTTTGTTGCGGAGTCAAAAACAACTTTAAATTAAATCTTTTCTGACCCTACCATTAAGACTACCTGTATAGGCTGTTTCAAAAGAACTTGTTTTTTCTGAACCTTGAAATTTGAGTAATATATGAATTGACCCACTAATTTATAAGTTATAGGTTTAAATCTTATGATGAACATTGTATGCAGTTTATCTGATTAATTTTATTAGCCTTTCGAACAAAACAATAATCTTTTAACAAATACAACGACATGGTATGAAAGTGAATAAGATTTCAATTGATTGCAAAGTTCATACTGAGTCACACATACATATCATATAAATGTACAAAAATATCCCCTGATTTTTAAGGTAACTTCATCAAAAAATATGATTGCATTCAAGCTGAGCCCTTAGTTTTAATATTATAAAAGTAATGTATTATGTATACATTTTAAAACCACTGGGTTAAACCCCAGTGGTCAGGGGTGTTTCACTAAACCTGCTATGCGGGGCCCCGGGGAGTTTACTCTAAGGTCTCGAGTTCGAACCTTGGTAGGTTCTCCTCGACGGTATTTTCCAATTAAGGAGGTGGTATGGTGAGAAAAGCTATTTAAGATCCGCTTAGTGCGGGACCCTTTCGTTGTGCGATTAGCACACATTGCAATCTTGAAAGTTGAAACTATTATCGAATAATAACAGGAGACATATCCAGGTGGCCAGGTACCACGTGAACATGTATATGCCTACCTGGAGATTTAGGTAAAAGTATACATGAAGCATGGAAACAAAATTATGGAGAAAAAATAAATCTTGGAATTGGCCCGAGAATAACTTTTACATTTAGTATATTAGAAGAAAAATGTAAAGAAGTAGCTTTACAAGAACAGTTAAAAAGAAATGCATACGCATTTTGTAAAACAGCTATATATACACCACAAGCTTGGAAGATCTGCAAAAGTCCCTTGATGACGTGTGGGTTTCGATGTGTGAGCTGGAGTTTTTGCTGATCGGCCGTGGGGCCCAATTTGTTTTCTTAATATTTTATAATGACCCGATCCATTCTTAGACACGTCAGGGGCCCGGACCACATCTTAAAACCGACATCACTATGGTGGGGGTCCACCTAATGACTTCCAAGATGCCATTTCTTTTTCTTATTTTTTCGAGTCCCTCGTGGAGTAATCTTGGCCGTCCGTGTGGGTCAAGAAGCCATGCTTGGTACAAAACTTCAAAAGGTTATTTTACTATTTTCTAGTTTATCTTTACTTTTTTACAACGGCAGCTATTTTATTAAAATGTAGGAGACCTCTAGCAAGTCAATACTCAATAGAGGTCACAAATACAAAAATGAATTCAGATCTTTTAGAGTTAAAATAATTTTTTATAAGTAATTTTAATCATTAGATTAAAATCGACGGTTAATATACAAACATAACTTTTGAATTTTGACCTTTAAGTTTAATCTAAGGTTCAAAATGTGTCTAACTTTACTAGTAAAGTGAAGTTAGAAACAACTTTAAAATACCTTAATCTTTAAAAGTTTTCAAAATACAAACAATTACGAAGATAAAAGATTAAATTAAACAAATAAATATCCGCAAGTCCACAACGATGCACATATATTAACGACGCTCGAGCAGCAAACCTCCGAGTTACATATAAATAATATATTAGTGGATTAATTAACCCGATTCAACAAGGTTTTCCACTGTCCATCGGTTCAACTAGAATTTCGTTTGTTAAAAATCATTGGCCCAAAATGTACAATTAAAAACTATAATAATAACTATATTTTTAAAAACTATTTGATGAAAAAAGGGTGAGATCGACCATTGGCAATGAGCTACGTGGCCCGTGCCGGCGGTAATTGAGATAGAAAGCGTGCTGATTCAGCATGAGCAAATCGACGGCTGGGATTGGAGTTTCATTTTGGTGGGCTTTTGCTTCAAGTCAAACATCATGCGTCAGACACTCTGTGCTCTCCGCGTCGGATAAATTTACAAGTGGTCCCTCATGCAACATCTTTGATTCTTTATTTTATTTTTCAATTAAACTTAAAATGCAACAACAATGGTATTAACAGATGTGATGACGATCACGACAGTGGTGTCAGCAGTTGTGGTGATGACGGATGATGGGGCGATGGTGACACAGTAATGGTAATAAATGTGTAAGTAAATGAATAATTAACGTTAAAGGTTGTAGTGTAGTTATTTTAAGAATTGAGACATCTATACTATAAATTAGTTTATTAAAGTTATTATAGGTATACTAGACAGAGATATTTAAATTAGTTTATAACAAAAAGGGGTATATTAAATAGTTCAAAATTGTAATTTGAAAAGAAAAAAAAAAGAATAGTTGATGCTTTATATAGTAATATGATATGGATATAAAGCTTATTAATCTTCATTTTAATCTTAATATATATTAGTAGAGTATCTACAATGGTAAACATTTTTCTAAAAGTGTTTTTACAAAAAACTTTTATTCCAATGATAAAAGCGTGAAACTAGCTCAATATCCTTTAGATTTTAATTAAATATATAAGAATGAGAATGCAATAGCTTGAATTTTTGGGTATGTTTGGCACAAAAACTTGGAGTTGGGGCTGTGGTTAGGGGCTTGGAGCTGGAGCTTAGAAATAGGGCTAGGAGTTGGGGCTTCTATTTCAACGCTTCTTCCATCAGCTTTTATTTTAAAGATCTTTCGGAGCTTTTAGGAGCTTTTTGAGACTGAGGCTTTTGATTTAAAATGTATATCCAAACAAGACTACCGTTTTAAATGGGACTTCTTTTTAAAAGCTCGGGACTTTTAAGCTCCTAAAAGCATCCAAAAACCCTCTACCAAACATACACTTTAAGTCATTGATAAAAAAAAAAAAAGTCTTCTCTACTAATGATAAAAAGTATTTTTAAAAAGTTTTTATCATAGTATCAAGTCTTGAAAAAAGTTTTACAAAAACACCATTGGAGATGCTCTAAAACAACTTATCTAACTTCAATATTACAATCACAACTCTTAATTTCTTATTTATTAAATCAACATATTTCGTTAATATATTTACATTTTTTTTGTTTTTCTATCACCAATTTACACTTTTTAACTTTTTTACCATTAACTTATACCTTTTAGTTTTTCAAAAAATAATAAATATTACTAAATACTTAATTTAAATATATAGTTAATATTTTTAGCTCTTCATGATTTTAATAATCTTTTAATATACCAAAAGACAGTTGCTCTAATAACTTATCGACCAATCATAACTTTCAATTTCCTCAAATTGACATTTGATTTCAATTTTGACTTTAATTTACATTTTTTTGTTTATCCATCACCAATTTACACTTTTTAACCAATACTTCAATATAATTAATCAAAAATAATAGCTAATATATATCCATTAAAACTATTATCTTTATCTAACTTATCGACTAATCATAGCTCTCGATTTTTTCAAATTAACTTTATCTAATCCAATAGGATATATATTTCTAATGTCTTTTTATTACATAATTTTCCTTTTTATTTGATAACATTATTGACATCTGAATTGAATAGTTAGTCTTTTCATATATTTTCACCTTTTGATTTACATGTTTTTATGAGGTACACGTATGAACATATAATGATGATAATGTCATAAATCCGTATATTAGACACGAGTTTAAAATCTAGTTAATTACTAAAAACATATCTTAACAAAAAAAATTCTAAAAACTTATTTATGTTTCAATTGATGATGGTAATTCAATACATATAATAATTTATATCCACCTGACTAAATCTAGTTAACATGTATGAAAAAGATTATATCTTTTATATTTTATGATAACTGTATAAATGTAAATATGTAATATATCTTTAATCTTTCATACAGATTAGTTGTTTTTCTTTAACAGAAGAAAATATTCTTTTCTAAAAAATATCAGATTTACTCCACATGATGTGTCTGTGTATTTCGTTGTACATGCCACAACTTTCAAACCGACAAGTATATTTACACCAATGCCAAAAGATTACTTGGATGCTTATATCGATAATGAAAACCATTGAAGTGCCCTGTCCTCACAAAAAGAAAAACGTAATCCCATTATCCCAATCCCAATTGCTACTAAAAGGGGGAATTAAATGAATCAGATACAATAATTATTGATCACGTACAGTATTATTATTAAGTTCAATTCAATATACGTCATGGTAGGTACAAATCAAAGATAGAACTACGAGACATGGCTAAAAAGCCTAACGCATGGAACGACATGAAGAATTTTGGGTGGTTATCGGATTTGTACATCTCATAAACTACGTCATGAATCACAATTAGT
The DNA here is from genome assembly GCA_034093135.1 of Erigeron breviscapus. Taxonomy (NCBI): domain Eukaryota; kingdom Viridiplantae; phylum Streptophyta; class Magnoliopsida; order Asterales; family Asteraceae; genus Erigeron; species Erigeron breviscapus. The sequence continues at coordinate 205,714,004 of CM067167.1, read as the reverse complement.
GTGTTACTATGTTTGTAAAGTTAATATGGGTGTGTAGAAATAATGAATATTTGAGATAATAAACTTACCAAATAAAAAACACAAAACATCACATTATAGCTCAGTGGTTGAGCACCAGCTTTATGTCACACCCCATTGTAGCGGAAATACAGGGTTAACAAATAATTGCGTACTAATCAGAAGGTAAATAGAGATTACATCCATTAATGCCAATACAAGTTCAATACAAGTACAATCATTCAAATGTGGACCCCAAATTACGGATACAAGTCATCCTCATTTGGAACTGGGCCCACTGAATATGAGTTCAATAAATTGGACAGTCTAATACAATTAAAGCTAATAACATGAGAGTCCTCAAATGTCTGATGCTAATTGTACGTCCAATGTCAAAAGAATGGCCCTAATGCCATAGATGATCCAGGACTTACTGTTGGTTACCTGAAAAGCATGAAATTTGAGAGGATCAACTATCGAAATAGTTGGTGAGTTTACAGTGTGTTTGACTAAAAGATCAGTCGTCATTGGGAGCACCCAATGACATGTAGTTGTTTAAGACAAGACAGTCCAGACCGAAGTCCGACCATAATATATATTTAAGACAAGACAATCCAGACCGAAGTCCGACCATAATATAATTGACAAGACAGTCCAGACCGAAGTCCGACCATTATATAATGACAAGGCAGTCCAGACCGAAGTCCAACCATAATATAATGACAGTCAGATACGAAAGCTGACAAGACTACCATTAAAATCTCATAATGGTAAAACTACATAAGGGGGATCATTTTAGTTCGTCAAACACAAAGAACAATTTAGTCAGCCGACAACATGGCAAGTCAAGACATATAGATCAATTTTCATAAGACATGTATACACTTTTTCAGACAGTCGTACAACTACTTAGCTATCAACCCTAGAATGCCACGACCAAGAATGTGATTTAAACTTTCATCTTATTTAACTTTAGTTGGTAATATCAATGACATTGTCATTATAAGGTAGTCTAAAGTACCATTCGATATTCACCAAGTTCAAACGTTCGAGTTATCGAAAACTGAAAATGTTAAACAGAACAAAAACTCGCGGCGCGAGATGGATGACTCGCGGCGCGAAGGCCATTTTGAACTAGTTCGCGACGCGAGGCCTGAAAGGTCGCGGCGCGAGAGCAGACCTGCACGAGTGAAAGTGCAGTTTTTGGCCATTTTCGCCAAACTAAATTGTTTCCATTTCAAATCTTTTCATTTCAACAAGTACCAACAGGTTCAATAACCTGGAAACAATACCATTTCACAAATTCAACCATTTTGATTTCAAAGACCCATTTCAAATCAAATTTCATCTAATAACCAAACCTAAAACTCATTTCATATTCAAAGCCTATTTATTAAATCAATCATAACTGAAATTAATCCATAAGATGGAATTTAATCAAATCAAAAGTTTAAAGAAGTATGTTACTTACCAATTTAGTGTTCTTGAGATAGAATGAAGAAAATGGCGATGATGATGATGATAAAACCCTAATTATTATTGCAAAATGATTACTTCCTTTGATTTCTCCTTTGATTTCCTTGCCAAAACAGATTTTGATATTCAAGAGATTTTTGTGTGTGTGTTTCTATGTGTGTGTGTCGACCAAACAAAGAAGAAAGAAAAGAGGGAGGTGTTTGGTGGTTTATTTCCTGCCACAAAATCAAGGACCGGCCTATGTGGCCCTCTTTGAGATATTTTTGTACCCTTTATTCGGTAAAATGCTTACGATTAAATACCGTTTGACCAAAAGGTTATAATTTAAAGTAAAGGTATTTTCCCTCGTCTCATTTTAGTTAAGACAAGTCAATAAAGTTTCGTCAAAGTGAACTTTATAATATTAAGTCTAGACAGTCTATTTATTTTGTACAAGACATAACCTTTAAATATTTATTTAAAGTTATTTTTAAAGACTCGGCATTCGTCTAGATAGCTAATAGTCTACGTCATCAAGATACGTCTAATTTGACTAAGTCAAAAGTCCAAAAGTCTAATAATTTCCACGTCAAATGACTGTCTAATTGAGATTAAGACTAACCCGATGTTAATTAATTACGAGTTGTCACAGCATCCCCGACTTCTAAGGATTTCGTCCCGAAATCAAATCTTGCTCAGTAAAAAGATGAGGATAGTTATCCCTCATATAGTCTTCACGTTCCCAAGTCGAGTCAGGTCCGTGTTTTGAGTTCCAACGAACTTTGACCAACTTGATACGACTACGTCTAAGTTGTTTGAGCTGTTTCAACAGGTTCCTCGACAAATTGAAGAGAGTTGTTCACTTGCAGCTCTTCGACAGGTACTACTAATGTTTCATCAGTCAGGCATTTCTTAAGATTTGACACATGAAACGTGTGATGAACGTGTTCTAGCTCTTGGGGCAAATCGAGCTTATAAGCCACGGAACCAATTCTTTGAACAATCTCGAATGGTCCGATATAACGAGGGCTAAGTTTGCCTCGCACACCAAAACGCGCAGTGCCTTTCCAAGGTGACACTTTTAACATGACTTTGTCTCCCACTTGGAACTCAAGTGGTGTCCTTCTACGGTCGGCATAGCTCTTTTGGCGATCTTGAGCCGCCTTCAGCCGTGCCCTAATTTCAACAATTTGATCAGTAGTCTTCTGAACTAGTCCATATTTGTACAAACGACGTTCACCAGCATCAAGCCAACAGACAGGAGATCTACATTTCCGTCCATACAAAGCCTCATATGGAGCACATTTGATGCTAGTGTGATAGCTGTTATTATATGAAAATTCAGCTAACGGCAAAAAGGTATCCCAACTACCCTTGAAGTCAATGACACATGCACGAAGCATGTCTTCTAAAGTCTGGATGGTACGTTCACTCTGTCCGTCAGTCTGTGGGTGGTAAGCCGTACTCAAATGCAATTGAGTGCCTAGGGCGTCTTGAAAATATCTCCATGACTGTGAAGTAAAACGACCATCTCGATCAGAGATAATAGACAAATGAACGCCATGAAGTGATACGATCTTTTCAATACATAACTGAGACAATTTCTTTATCTTCCAATTCTCCCGTATTGGAATGAAATGAGCAGACTTCGTTAATCGGTCGACAATGACCCAAATAGTATCGTATCCTTTCAGGGTTCGAGGCAGTTTAGTAATAAAGTCCATAGTAATCTGTTCCCATTTCCAGTCAGGAATTTGGGGTTGTTGGAGCAGCCTAGAAGGCTTTTGGTGCTCCGCCTTGACCATTGAACAATTTAGACACTTTGAGACATAAGTGGCGATATCTCTTTTCATACCAGGCCACCAATAAAAGTCCTTTAGCCCATGGTACATTTTGTCAGCACCAGGATGGATTGAATACTTAGATCGATAACTCTCGTTCATTAAGAGTTCTCTAAGTCCATTGTACTTGGGAATCCACACTCTGCCCTTGACATGTCGGATCCCATCGCCATCCAATTCAAATAAACGTTCAGCATTCCACAATGCTTCTTTCTCGATACGCCCTGGCTGTAGGGCATCGTTTTGATCGTCCAGAACTCTATC
>CM067167.1:205665447-205705447 GCA_034093135.1 Erigeron breviscapus | reverse complement strand
CGCGAACTCTAGACAACCAGTCCATACCAACTATCACATCGAAACTTCCTAGTTCTATGGGAATCATATCTATCTTAAAGGTTTTACCAGACAACGTTAAATTGCAATCTACCAAATGATCTCTAGCAACATACTTTTGACCGTTTGCATACTCGACGATATAAGTTTCTTTCATGGGAATAACTACTATATTAAATCGAGACTTAAATTCTAAGGATATAAAGCTTTTCTCAGCACCAGAGTTGAATAACACAAAGACATAATGATTATTGAGTATGAATGTACCTATCACAACGTTGGGATCACGTCGTGCATCGGCAGCATCCAAAGCAAAAACTCGACCTCTTCCTTGTCCTCCTTGATTCCTAGCTTGATTATTCCCCGCATTGTTCCTCACGGGAACTATGGCATTGTTGTTCAGGTTTAGATTAAGTCGTGGACAAGCGGGTCTCATATGGGTTTCGCTCCCACATTCGTAACATTGACCTAGTGCCTTGTCCCTACAAAACTTTTCCAGATGTCCCGTCCTTTTAGAACGACGACAAGTAGGACAATTTCCCCTGTGATGAAGATTACACCTATTACACTTAGGATCTGGGCCAGTGTACCTCGTGACATCCTGAGTGACTACTGCAAAGTTTCTAGCAGTCTTAAACCTCTTTCCATTTCCACCATCGCCAAAACCACTGCTAGAGGCATGATCATTCCTTCTTTTGACAATCTCAGTTCCAACAGAAGAAACTGTCACACCCGCCCTATCCGGGGTATGACTTACATGGATTCACAACACAAGATATACTGAACGACACAAAACGTTGTCGTTTTAAATACATTTATATAAAAGCATTGTTCACAAATTTATATTACAATTTATGAAAGATATTATTCTTGAAAACAATTATTTAATATTAAACAATATTAAACAGTAGACAGAGACTTTAGCAAATTGACTTGTCTTTACTAGAGTCTGAGGGTAGGCCATGGTCCAGTATGTTGTATGCAGCGGAAAAATGTCCCATGTATAGAGTATCGTCTAGTTACCTGAGAATACATGCTAAAATACGTCAACATAAAGTTGGTGAGTTCCATAAGTTTTTCATATAGAAAATATAGTTTCACAAAATGTCAGAGTTCAGTGTGACCATTGCCTTACCGCAATGTCAAATAGTTATGATACAATATCAGCAAAGAGTATCATATGTTTTAATTAAAATATAGAGTATGAACCACAAGATTTAAAGTAACTATTTGATCACACAATGGATCAAATAGAATATAAGAGTAGATACTGTATACATCAAGTTCTAAGCTCATGAACCGAACTAGACAAGTGTGTGTTTATTTGCCTCCGAAGTAGGTACCTTGTTCAGGGTACCCTAAGCTTTCCAAATATAATGCATTCGTATACAGTTGGTATGACCAACACGAATGGGGGTGCCTACCCCAATAGTACTATTCAATATACCCACGTTTATGTTTCCATAATTAATCGTTCATGATAGTGAGGACTTTGAGTGAACAGAGCAACTTAGAATCAACCATATATACATTTCTGGAGTACTTGTGTTCATCATAACAGTAAAGAGTTTGTATTTTACCCCGAAGGTAAAATAAATAAAGCAGTGTTTGTATATTACCTCAAAGGTATAATAAAGAAAACTGAGTTATATAATATATCATATATTATATAAAATTTTGCAATTATACATATAAGTATAACAAATAGTTTTTATGCATGTATCTCAGCCCCTAAATAAATAAAAGAGTTGAAAAGGGGATTATAGAAACTCACCTTAGTGTTGTAGAAGAAAGATCACTTAGACGTACTTAATCTTGTGTGATTATCAGAGAGAAATTTAGAAGTGAATATATGATGGTGTGAGTTTTATGGTTAAACGAAGGTGGCTATTTATAGAAGGGGAAAACGCGTTAATAAACGCGTTCGGTATATAACGCGTAACTCGTTTTATATATAATATTATTATATTAAAACGTTTAAAATCTTTAATATTATTTTATTATTCGATGATTTATATATATTATTATTATATTATAAAGTTAATCATGAATAAGGGGTATGTATATATATAGTATTCTTTTTGTCCATACACTTAGCCAACTAAACCCGTGATTCATAATTCATAAATTTTTAATTATAAAGTAGATAAAAGTGTGTTTCCCACTACTTCTTGGACGTTTCTAATGATAGATTTCCTTTATCATAGTAGTATGTATTTATACATTGTTTTAATCCTAAATTGTCCATACGGACTCCTATTGAGAAAATTCAAGTTTCTATAAGATCAGAAAATTAAGATATACAACTTTCATTTTAATAATTTTTGCTCAGTTAACCTCAGTGAGCGGGTTTTGGACGTTTATATTATAAGAATAAAGTATGAAAGTGATGTTTACTATTTAACACTATTTAGTTTTAAATTTTAGTGAATTATTATTTTGACGTGGGTCCCGCTTGAATTAAAAATTAATAAAAATTTTCTGAATCTTGATTTTTAATATCGATAGAATTATTTGACGTGGGTCCCGCCATTTTACTTTTCACTATTACCTTTTTACAATTTACCTTCTATCTTTACTATTTACTATTTACTTTTACCTTTACTATTTACAATTTACTTTTTACCTTTACTATTTAAAATTTACTTTTTACATTTACTATTCATAATTACTATTCATGAATACTGAATACAGTCATTATTCACTGATACGGTATTACTTATGAATACGGTTACTATTCACGAATACGATACTATTCATAAATACGGTTACTATTCACGAATACGATACTATTCATAAATACTGTTTTTGATAGTATAAGTATGGAAAAGTATTTCCAAGCAACTCTCAAATAACTATTTGAGTTCTTGACAATAATTGTCCATGATTTATCAAAAGAATATTTGCTCAATTTATTTTGCCATAAAATGTTTGTTCATGTTGTTTGATCTACAAAGATTTGAATAGTACACATAATAGTAAATTAATCAACCTGAAATTTTGGCGGTTGTCACATTCTCCCCCAGTTATTTAAATTTCGTCCCAAAATTTAGCACGTGTGATCGGAATGTAAGGCTTTGTCAAACAAGTGAGGATACTTTTGTTTCATTTGATCCTCACGTTCCCAGGTAAATTCAGGACCTCGCTTTGAATTCCATCGGACTTTGACAATAGGAATTCGACTCTGTTTCAACTGTTTGGCGTCCCTATCCATGATCTCTACTGGTTCTTCAACAAAGTGCAGCTTGTCATCCATTCGAAGTTCTTCCAATGGAATAACTTGTGTTTCGTCAGACAAACACTTTTTCAAGTTTGAGACGTGAAACACATCGTGTATACGGCTAAGTTCTTGTGGTAGTCTAAGCCTATAAGCTACCGGACCAATTCTTTCTAGTATTTCGAAGGGTCCGATATACCTTGGGTTTAGCTTACCCCGTTTTCCAAAACGGATGGCTCCTTTCCAAGGAGATACTTTCAGCATAACCTTATCTCCTTCTTGAAATTCCAAAGGCTTCCTTCTTACATCAGCATAGTTCTTTTGACGATCTCGTGCTGCCTTTAATCGGTTTTGTATTTGTACAATCTTCTCAGTAGTCTCATGAATGAGCTCAGGGCCTGTAACTGGACTGTTTTTCTTTACTGGAACTTTGTCACCTAATTCAGCCCAACAGATGGGTGAACGACATTTTCTCCCATACAGTGCCTCAAATGGTGCAGCCTTGATGCTAGTGTGGTAATTGTTGTTGTATGAGAACTCACACAAAGGCAAGTGTTTTTCCCAACCATTCCCAAAATCAACTATGCAAGCGCGCAACATGTCTTCAAGCGTTTGAATGGTCCTTTCACTTTGACCATCGGTCTGCGGGTGGTATGCAGTGCTCATATCTAACCGTGTACCTAGGGCTCTCTGTAGAGTCTGCCAAAATCTGGAAGTAAAATGACTATCCCTATCAGAAATAATCGAAATAGGTATTCCATGTCGTGATACTACTTCCTTTATGTACAATCTAGCCAGCTTGCTCGTTTTATCAGTCTCTTTTATGGGCAAGAAATGTGCAGACTTAGTGAGTCGGTCTACAATTACCCATATCATATCACAACCATTAGCAGTCTTCGGTAACTTTGTGATAAAGTCCATGGCTATACATTCCCACTTCCACTGGGAATCTCTGGTTGTTGTAGCAATCCAGATGGCTTTTGATGCTCTGCCTTCACCTTTGCGCATGTTAGACATTTGCTAACATAGGTGGCTATGTCAGCTTTCATGTTAGGCCACCAGTATAATTCTTTTAGTCCATGATACATCTTATCTGATCCAGGATGTATCGAATATCTTGACTTGTGTGATTCGTTCATCACTAAGTTTCTTAAATCTCCATAGCTTGGTAGCCAAATCCGGTTAGAAAAATACCGGGTTCCATCGGGTCTAACTTCAAATTGCTCTTCCATCCCCCTCAAAGCTTCTTCTTTGAGATTGTCTTTCTTTAATGCTTCAAGTTGAGCTTCACGAATTTGGGAAGTAAGATGAGTATGAATGGTCATACTTAAAGCTCATACTCGAAGTGGCTTTACTCTTTCTTTACGACTTAAAGCATCTGCTACAATGTTTGCTTTGCCCGGATGATAACGAATTTTACAATCGTAATCACTGAGCAATTCCACCCATCTACGTTGCCTCATGTTCAAATCTTTCTGGTCAAAAATATGTTGGAGACTTTTATGGTCGGTGAATATAGTACACTTTGTACCATATAAATAGTGTCTCCAAATCTTTAGAGCGAATATTACAGCTCCTAGTTCAAGATCATGAGTCGTGTAGTTCTTCTCGTGCACCTTAAGTTGACGCGAGGCATAGGCTATCACCTTATCTTTCTGCATTAACACACATCCCAATCCTTGATGAGATGCGTCGCAATATACCACAAAATTATCCGTTCCTTCGGGTAGTGACAAAATCGGAGCACTACAGAGCTTCTCCTTCAGCAGTTGAAATGCTTTTTCTTGTTTATCTTCCCAGGCAAACTTCTTGTCTTTTTGAGTCAACGACGTTAAAGGTTGGGCTATCTTAGAAAAATTTTCGATGAATCTTCTATAATAGCCAGCAAGACCTAAAAATTATCGTATTTCTGTTGGTGTTTTCGGTGCTTCCCAGTTCTTAATAGCCACGATCTTGGCAGGATCTACATGAATTCCTTGACTATCAATGACATGGCCTAAGAATTGTACTGTACGAATCCAGAATTCGCATTTTGAAAACTTTGCGTACAATTCTTCCTTCTTGAGTAGTTCCAAAATTTTCTTCAGATGTACCTCATGCTCTTCCTTGGTTTTAGAATAGATTAGAATGTCATCTATGAATACGATAACAAACTTATCTAAATATGGTTTGCACACACGGTTCATGAGGTCCATGAAAACTGCGGGTGCATTCGTCAAACCAAATGGCATCACTTCAAACTCGTAATGGCCATAGCGGGTTCTAAACGCCGTCTTGGGAATGTCTTCTTCTGAAACTTTAAGCTGATGGTAACCGGATCTAAGATCGATTTTTTGAGTAACAACTCGACCCTTGTAATTGATCAAACAGGTCATCGATCCTAGGAAGTGGGTACCGGTTTTTAACCGTCAACTTATTCAACTCCCTATAGTCTATACACATGCGAAAAGATCCGTCTTTCTTCTTGACGAACAAGACTGGAGCTCCCCAAGGTGAGGAACTCGGTCGAATGAATCCTTTCTCTAAAAGTTCTTGCAATTGACTTGCAAGTTCTTTCATTTTGGAAGGAGCTAATCGATATGGTGCTCGTGCCACTGGTGCAGCACCAGGTACTAAGTCTATTTTGAATTCCACCTGCCGGATTGGTGGAAGACCAGGCAAGTCTTCAGGAAAGACTTCTGGAAAATCTCGTACGATGGGTATGTCTTCAAGCCGTTTCTCCGGAGTCTTTTTCTCCGATATATGGGCTAGGATTGCCTGGTATCCCTTTCTGAGATACTTCTGAGTCTTCATGCAAGATATAATGTTACATCATACTCCATTCTTATCGCCTTGGATAATCAACTTCTCACCGTTTGCAATTGGAATTCGAACAACTTTTCGTGACAGACTATTTCTGCTTGGTTTTTAGACAACCAGTCCATACCAATGATAATATCAAAGCTTCCTATTTCGAATGGTATTAGATCTATAGAAAATAATTCGTTTGCTAATTCTAAGGTACAACCTTGGATTATGCTTTCGACTTCGATCATTTTACCATTTGCTAATTCTACAGAATACTTAGCATCTAATGGGGTAGGTATAATTGAAAGCAGGTGAATAATTTTATTTGACACAAAACTTCTATTGGCACTAGGATCAAATAAAGCAGAGACACAATGATTATTCAGATGAAACATACCCGTGACGATGTTTGGGTCTTGGCGGCTTCTCCCGCATTGATCATGAATGCCCTTTCTCGAGCATTGTTGTTGTTGTTGTTTTGTTGTGGTTGTTGCTGCTGTTGTTGTTTCGATTGTTGTTGTTGTGTGGTTGTTGTTGTTGTTGTTGTTGTTTCGATTGTTGTTGTTGTGGTTGTTATTGTTGTTGTTTCCGTTGTTGTTGTTGTTGTTGTTTCTCAGCTTTGGACATTTATTCCTGAAATGTCCTTCTTCACCACACTCATAACATCTTATTTTTGTTCCATTGTTGACAGTTGAATTAGGGATTCTACAGTTCTTGGCCAGATGACCAATTTTCTTGCAATTATTGCATTGTACTGTGCAAGGACCGGTGTGATGTAAAGTACACCTATTGCAATATGGCCTGGTTCCTATATAACCATTATTTGATGATGGTTCTGAGGTCTGAGCAGGTCTCTTTGTCTGTTGATCCCCTTGATTCTTCCCAAAGTTATCTTCCCAAAGTTATCTTCCCATCTCCTTTTCTTATTGAACCCTTTTTGATCACCAGACTTTCCTTCTGTATTTGCACGAAATTTTGCTTTGTCAGCCAAACTGTTTGCCAACCGAACCGCATGTTCGATGTCAGTGGTTTCGGTAGCTATGATCAAATCCTGAATCTTTGGTGGAAGTCCAGAATTGTACTGCTCAATCTTCTTATAATCGGGTGTAACCATGGTTGGGCAAAGAAGTGCCAACTCATGAAAGCGGTTGGTGTATTCAGATACTTCATATCCCTTCGTCTTCAAATTATGAAATTCTACCTCCATTTTCTGAATTTCGCTCCTCGGGCAATACTTGGCTTTCATACGTTCCTTCAAATCTTCCCATGACATTGCATAAGCTGCATCAATTCCTACTGTAGTGGCGTACTCATTCCACCAGGTAAGAGCTTGATCTTGTAGTGTGCAGGTAGCATATTTTACTCGGCTATCTTCAGCGTAGTTACTAACACGAAATATGGACTCCAGTTTCTCGAACCATCGGATGAGTGCAATTGCTCCTTCAGTACCATTGTATATAATGGGTTTACATTGTTAAAATTCTCTGTAAGTACAACCTCTAGGTGTACCATTATTGTCATGATTATTGTTTACGTTTGCGGCTTGAGTTGCAAAAGCTACTGCTATACTTTCTGCTACAATTCTAGCAATATCTGTTGCGTTCATTTCTGGTACTTCTTTTGACGTCCGGATCCTTAAATATAAATAAAGAAATTGATGAGATACTACCACATCATACCATAACCACAATTCAATAGTTATGACTAAAAGAAATGTAAATCAAGATAAAGATAGTAGATTTATTGGATAACAAACTTTGAGATATAAACATCTCAAGAATCCATTATTTTATCTAAAATTACATTTCCCGACATATACGCCGTAAATAGTAAGTAACTAGACAATATCTATTGTGACAGAGTAGATGGGTTTATAGTAGTGGCTCTCGATATAGCCTCAAACATAGCTTCAAATCTTGTTATCTTCTCCTGTAGTTCCAACACGGTGTCTTCAAGACCATGTATCCTGAAGTGAGCTTCCTCCATATCACCTTCCAGTGCGACTATCATATTATCTTGATTTTCCACCTTCTTCCGCAGTATGTTTGTTCTTTCCCTCAACTCCGTAATACACTTTTCTGCTCGGACTATGCGTAGGACCAATGTAGGGACAATGTCATGCAAAGGTTCCATAGTTAATGCAGGAATATTGGTTGGACCGTTGGCTTTTCTGAACCGGTCAGAGTTAAGGAGTCCTTCTTCAAATCTCCATTCCGCCAGAAATCTTGGTATAGCATTAATAGATCTCCGCAGCCGCTGAGCGGTGGTTCAGGATGAGTAAGTCGAGCATGTCGTGACTGAGGGTGGTTAAACATCGGATATCTAGGCATTCGGATCCTTCGTATTAAAGATCGAGGTGAACTTGAAGGACCTTCCCCAGATGGATTTGAAAAAGTAAAAGTAGGCGTAGTGCTAGTAAAAACATTAGTGGTGACAGTAGTGTTTGGTCCAGGGACAAGTGCGTTATCAGCTTCTTCTCCAACGTGATCGGTCTCCTCCATTGGCTGATTTACTACATGACTAGGAGAGTCGGAGGGTTCAAGTACAGGTGGAGGTGATCGAGACGTAATCTCTTCCTCACGATCGGATAAGTATTCCACTACGAATCCCACATTACTCTGTTGCTATATATATATATATATATATATATATATATAATATACATTAAATTATATATTCTAAACATATATAATCAAGTAGGGATTATTCATAAAATTATGCATGTATTAGGGTGTTGTTCTATATGGGGTTATAGTCTAGGTCCATCAATTTGCTACCTAGTTCACTATAACTTGGGCTCTGATACCAATCTGTCACACCCGCCCTATCCGGGGTATGACTTACATGGATTCACAACACAAGATATACTGAACGACACAAAACGTTGTCGTTTTATAATACATTTATATAAAAGCATTGTTCACAAATTTATATTACAATTTATGAAAGATATTGTTCTTGAAAACAATTATTTAATATTAAACAATATTAAACAGTAGACAGAGACTTTAGCAAATTGACTTGTCTTTACCCGTGATTCATAATTCATAAATTTTTAATTATAAAGTAGATAAAAGTGTGTTTCCCACTACTTCTTGGACGTTTCTAATGATAGATTTCCTTTATCATAGTAGTATGTATTTATACATTGTTTTAATCCTAAATTGTCCATACGGACTCCTATTGAGAAAATTCAAGTTTCTATAAGATCAGAAAATTAAGATATACAACTTTCATTTTAATAATTTTTGCTCAGTTAACCTCAGTGAGCGGGTTTTGGACGTTTATATTATAAGAATAAAGTATGAAAGTGATGTTTACTATTTAACACTATTTAGTTTTAAATTTTAGTGAATTATTATTTTGACGTGGGTCCCGCTTGAATTAAAAATTAATAAAAATTTTCTGAATCTTGATTTTTAATATCGATAGAATTATTTGACGTGGGTCCCGCCATTTTACTTTTCACCATTACCTTTTTACAATTTACCTTCTATCTTTACTATTTACTATTTACTTTTACTATTTACTTTTACCTTTACTATTTACAATTAATATTTACTATTTACTTTTACCTTTACTATTTAAAATTTACTTTTTACATTTACTATTCATAATTACTATTCATGAATACTGAATACAGTCATTATTCACTGATACGGTATTACTTATGAATACGGTTACTATTCACGAATACGGTACTATTCATAAATACGGTTACTATTCACGAATACGGTACTATTCATAAATACTGTTTTTGATAGTATAAGTATGGAAAAGTATTTCCAAGCAACTCTCAAATAACTATTTGAGTTCTTGACAATAATTGTCCATGATTTATCAAAAGAATATTTGCTCAATTTATTTTGCCATAAAATGTTTGTTCATGTTGTTTGATCTACAAAGATTTGAATAGTACACATAATAGTAAATTAATCAACCTGAAATTTTGGCGGTTGTCACAGAAACAATGGTTCTTTTCAAGTCTATCACCATCCGGTTGGTTGCACTAACTGCCGCTTGAAGAGTCAAAGGATTAAAAGCGGCTACCAACCTTCGGACATCAGGTGACAAGCCATAACAGTATCTTCCGATCAATTTCTCCTCCGTATCTACCATACGAGGAACTAACCTTGCCAATTCATGAAAACGAGTTGTGTATTTCTCGTTGTCCAGTCCAATCATACTATGATTCCAGAATTCACCTTCCATCTTCTGTACTTCCTCCCGAGGACAGTACTTCTCCATCAGCATCCTTTTAAAGTTTAACCAAGGGATGCTATTAGCCGTCTCTCGGCCACGAGTCCTTATTTGTTCGTTCCACCATGATAGAGCGTGCTTTTGAAATTGAGAGGCTGCATACTACACTTTGTGCTCTTCGGCACAACGGCTGATATGAAGCACCGCCTCTATGCTTTCCAGTCAATTGATTAGACCGACAGGACCTTCGGTGCCATGAAACTCCTTTGGCTTACAATAAGTGAAGGTCTTAAAGTCACTCCCGTGCAGATGAACTCGAGGAATAAATTGTTCAGCAGTAGGCTCAACACTGTTACTGTTGTCAGTTTGATGGTTATTATTGGCATTCATGCTTGTCGTAATCTGAGCGACTAAAGTAGGCATAGCAGCCAACAACTGTTGTGTCACAAATGCCGCCATATTATTTTCCCCGCCAGCATGTGGGGTAGATCCAGGACCAGTGTTCACATTTGCAGCAGCAGTTTCTGGTCTTTGCTGGATCACATGTTCTTCCTGTTCAGTTCCATCAGGTCTAGGGTTTGATCGAGTAACTCTCTTGGGAGCAGCCTTCTTCTGGACTTTGCTTCGCGCCTTGGGAGCCATAAGTCTATGACATGAACAAAAATGTCATTTAGAGATTTCCTTGAAAGGTTAGTCAGAAAGTAGCTTTGCAAGACAAATGACAGCACAATGCAATTCACAAATTGTTGACTTGTATGAATTCATGTACTAGACAAGACAAGAAAAATATGGAACATCATATTTCTAGAGTTAAGAATGAGCAATTGACATAGTTTTGAACAAGTATGTAAGCCAAAAAGACGATCGTATTTCATTGAGGTCCAAAATTTACATAGTCTAACAAGTACGATTCAAAATATGTGGGAACTATATCCATAACGATAGACTACATAGTCAGAGTAATACGACTTAAAGACATGTGGGAACTACCTCCACAACAGATAGACTACAACTCAAAGTACAAAAGTATGAGTTGTTATAAGTTCTAGGCTTACAATACATAACTACTACAAGATTACATCTTGAAAAGAACAACAATAAGCAAAGCCACAACCAAGGTCACCACAACTAACAGCATGCAGATCAACGTTCTAACAGTCTCCTTCCCCTCCTTAGCAACCGTCATAGCATCAGAAGCATGAAGATAAGCTCCAGTCAACGCTTGGGCTTGATTCTCAATAGCCTCCCTAGTACGGATGAGAGAGTTGTTCATCCTTGACATTTGTCGGAGATAATATTCCGACCTATCAGTTGCATCAGCAACTGGCATCACTTCAGCAGCATTGGGATTGTAAACAGGCACTCTGGAGGGACCCGTAGCATACGGATCGCCCAGAAGAAATGAAGTACCAAACACACGGTTGTCCTGAACCGGTGCTGAAGGACCAGGAGCATTAGGGTCTCGAGGAGCATAAGGCAGACGAGCTCCCTCGGTAGTTCTCCTCTGATATGGAGCTACCGGTGACTGAGATGGTTGAACATGGATAGATACATGTTCATTTCCAGATTCACTGGATGTTGACACCAGATTGATGGGGCGAGACTCATTGCCCGAAGCCTCAAATTGTTCCTCTTCAGAAGAGTGGGGAACACGAGAAATGGAGTTTGCTACTACTGGAACTTGAGGAGTACCAGGAACAACAGCATAAGAGCTAGCTCCGTCCGACATGACAAGTCTGAAAGGATAGTCAAAGAATCCATATAAGTCTAATGGAGGAGACAGTACAAGTCAAATGGATGTGACAGTACTCAACATACGAATTTTTAAAGAAATCTTTGTCTAGACTATATACATACGATTTGGGTTTCTATTAACAATATACCTTCAATGCTTATATATAGGGTCACTCGCAGCCTTCCCACCACATTTACAGTATTTTGTTAATATAATCCAAACTATCACGTATATAAGTCCCATGTATACACATACGATTTGGGTTTCTACTCCTAACATACCTTCAATGCTTATATATAGGGTCACCCGCAGCCTTCCACCACATCTACAGTATGTTGTGAGTATAATCCAAACTATAACGTATATACAAAGTCTAAGATATTTATTCCGAGCCTTATATTATTTTACATAATCGGGACGTAGTTGATCAAGCTAGGTCTAATTATAGACAAATAATATAACTCTTGAAATAAGTATCCTAAACCTTAGTAGACTTAGATTTCCTTTTGAAACGAAAGTGGCTATAGATTGAGTTTTTCCAGCGGAAAAACTCTGTATTAACTATAACCTTGGCTCTGATACCAATTTTTGTCACACCCCGTTATAGCGGAAATACAGGGTTAACAAATAATTGTGTACTAATCAGAAGGTAAATAGAGATACAACCATTAATGTAACATCCGTGAATTTTGACCCGTTGACTTTTTGTGTAATTTGACTAACAATCTTGTTGAATGAAATAATTGGGTCGT
The DNA here is from genome assembly GCA_034093135.1 of Erigeron breviscapus. Taxonomy (NCBI): domain Eukaryota; kingdom Viridiplantae; phylum Streptophyta; class Magnoliopsida; order Asterales; family Asteraceae; genus Erigeron; species Erigeron breviscapus. Next base: position 205,692,738 of record CM067167.1, on the reverse strand, counting down.
TTGGTGAATTAAATGACAATGTGTGTTATTGAGTCGATAATATGTTTTGATGGGTGTTTAAACGTGTAACGATTGTTTTATGGCTTGTGGGAGAAACGGGTCGGCCCGTGGGTAGTCCAAGACCCACCAGCCACCTATGACCCTTTCCCCCCCCCCATATCTCTTCTCCTCCTCTCATTTCTATCTAACTTTCTATCTATCTTCTTCCCCTTTCTCTCTCAAGTAAAAGAACCATTTCAATCTCTCCACATTTTCTTGCATCAAACTAGTAGTGGGTCGATTATAACACAAGAATCATTACCGTCTATACCTCATTTTCGTCATATTGAAGAATCAAGATAGAAGTTCTTGCATTTTTGCCCATTTCGACCTAATTTGGGTTTTAACTCGGAAAGGAAGTTTTGGTGTTGGACGCGAGGTGAACTTCGTACGGAGATAACTTAACTTTATATCGATCTTATCTTTCATAACCAATCAAGGTGAGTTTCGTATCTCCCTACCCGCTTGGGATTCGGGCTGAAAAGTGTAAACCTGGCGTGTTTACTTGTATTTATTGGTGTATTGATTGTTTGACATGATTGATGGATTGATGTGACGTATCTTTTCGTTTGATTGACTTGGGTTGTGTTTTCGTTAAGTATTACTTTTATATTAGGATAGACGTACATACATGGAAGTCGGTTATGCCTTCATTGGGTTCTAGATGTGGTGGGAAGGCTGCGGGTGACCCTATATATAAGCATCTGGGACTTGAAGAAAGTGGAATCCTCTGAAGTATATGTACGTATAGTTGGTTTATATTGTGATTAGTGGCTCACGATTGTTGATTATTGATCGATGGCTTTTGATTGTCGTATATTGATTGTTGGGTTATGTTTGAGGAATATTGATTGTTGGCACAGGTTATCGTATATTGGTTGTTGGTTTATGAAGTATGCATTTGCATTTGTTTGTAAGCATTGCATACATTGTTGTTGGACCCTCGGCAGGGGATTGCCGGCATCCTGGTGCATAGATGTATGCACCCATTTTGGATGTAGACCTGACCCCGAGTATATAGACATATATATCTCGATGTTTTTGAGATACAGCCCTGTCCATGGCGATGGCAGAGGGGTATCGTTGCATACGTGATTGAAGGTCACGCTTGGGATAGGCATATTTGCTTATTCATACATTTGGCACTTGCATTGATACATACATCATTTGTGCATCCTCATTACACTCTCATTTCTTTTGTGTAATCTTGTTGTTGGACGATATTGTGTTACTTAGAGGCTCGCTGTAAGTCATGTCTAGCCTCTATTCTTATATTGTGATTATTGATGTTGGTTCATTACGAACCATTACTACGAACTCACCAACCTTGTGTTGACTATGCTTAGTACACTTTTCAGGTAATCAGGTTCTCCCCGGACGTGGTGTTTAGTTGATTGCTTGCTGTCTAACCCGGACTTGGACCTCATGGATCAAGGATTCATTGACCCTCCTTTTGCATAGACAGTCCAGACCGAAGTCCGACCATAATATATATTTAAGACAAGACATTCCAGACCGAAGTCCGACCATAATATATATTTAAGACAAGACAGTCCAGACCGAAGTCCGACCATAATATAATGACAAGACAGTCCAGACCGGAGTCCGACCATAATATATATTTAAGACAAGACATTCCAGACCGAAGTCCGACCATAATATAATGACAAGACAGTCCAGACCGGAGTCCGACCATAATATAATTTAAGACAAGACAGTCTAGACCGAAGTCCGACCATAATATATATTTAAGACAAGACATTCCAGACCGAAGTCCGACCATAATATAATGACAAGACAGTCCAGACCGAAGTCCGACCATAATATATATTTAAGACAAGACAGTCCAGACCGAAGTCCGACCATAATATAATTGACAAGACAGTCCAGACCGAAGTCCGACCATAATATAATTTAAGACAAGACAGTCTAGACCGAAGTCCGACCATAATATATATTTAAGACAAGACATTCCAGACCGAAGTCCGACCATAATATAATGACAAGACAGTCCAGACCGAAGTCCGACCATAATATATATTTAAGACAAGACAGTCCAGACCGAAGTCCGACCATAATATATATTTAAGACAAGACATTCCAGACCGAAGTCCGACCATAATATAATTTAAGACAAGACAGTCCAGACCGAAGTCCGACCATAATATATATTTAAGACAAGACAATCCAGACCGAAGTCCGACCATAATATAATTGACAAGACAGTCCAGACCGAAGTCCGACCATAATATATATTTAAGACAAGACATTCCAGACCGAAGTCCGACCATAATATATATTTAAGACAAGACAATCCAGACCGAAGTCCGACCATAATATAATTGACAAGACATCCAGACCGAAGTCCGACCATAATATATATTTAAGACAAGACATCCAGACCGAAGTCCGACCATAATATATATTTAAGACAAGACATTCCAGACCGAAGTCCGACCATAATATATATTTAAGACAAGACAGTCCAGACCGAAGTCCGACCATAATATAATTGACAAGACAGTCCAGACCGAAGTCCGACCATAATATAATTTAAGACAAGACAGTCTAGACCGAAGTCCGACCATAATATATATTTAAGACAAGACATTCCAGACCGAAGTCCGACCATAATATAATGACAAGACAGTCCAGACCGAAGTCCGACCATAATATATATTTAAGACAAGACAGTCCAGACCGAAGTCCGACCATAATATAATTGACAAGACAGTCCAGACCGAAGTCCGACCATAATATAATTTAAGACAAGACAGTCTAGACCGAAGTCCGACCATAATATATATTTAAGACAAGACATTCCAGACCGAAGTCCGACCATAATATAATGACAAGACAGTCCAGACCGAAGTCCGACCATAATATATATTTAAGACAAGACATTCCAGACCGAAGTCCGACCATAATATATATTTAAGACAAGACATTCCAGACCGAAGTCCGACCATAATATAATTTAAGACAAGACAGTCCAGACCGAAGTCCGACCATAATATATATTTAAGACAAGACATTCCAGACCGAAGTCCGACCATAATATAATGACAAGACAGTCCAGACCGGAGTCCGACCATAATATATATTTAAGACAAGACATTCCAGACCGAAGTCCGACCATAATATAATGACAAGACAGTCCAGACCGGAGTCCGACCATAATATAATTTAAGACAAGACAGTCTAGACCGAAGTCCGACCATAATATATATTTAAGACAAGACATTCCAGACCGAAGTCCGACCATAATATAATGACAAGACAGTCCAGACCGGAGTCCGACCATAATATATATTTAAGACAAGACAGTCCAGACCGAAGTCCGACCATAATATATATTTAAGACAAGACAATCCAGACCGAAGTCCGACCATAATATAATTGACAAGACAGTCCAGACCGAAGTCCGACCATAATATATATTTAAGACAAGACAGTCCAGACCGAAGTCCGACCATAATATATATTTAAGACAAGACATTCCAGACCGAAGTCCGACCATAATATATATTTAAGACAAGACAGTCCAGACCGGAGTCCGACCATAATATAATTGACAAGACAGTCCAGACCGAAGTCCGACCATAATATAATGACAAGACAGTCCAGACCGAAGTCCGACCATAATATATATTTAAGACAAGACATTCCAGACCGAAGTCCGACCATAATATAATTGACAAGACAGTCCAGACCGAAGTCCGACCATAATATAATTGACAAGACAGTCCAGACCGAAGTCCGACCATAATATAATGACAAGACAGTCCAGACCGAAGTCCGACCATAATATAATGACAAGACAGTCCAGACCGAAGTCCGACCATAATATAATGACAAGACAGTCCAGACCGAAGTCCGACCATAATATAATGACAAGACAGTCCAGACCGAAGTCCGACCATAATATATATTTAAGACAAGACATTCCAGACCGAAGTCCGACCATAATATAATTGACAAGACAGTCCAGACCGAAGTCCGACCATAATATAATGACAAGACAGTCCAGACCGAAGTCCGACCATAATATAATGACAAGACAGTCCAGACCGAAGTCCGACCATAATATATATTTAAGACAAGACATTCCAGACCGAAGTCCGACCATAATATAATTGACAAGACAGTCCAGACCGAAGTCCGACCATAATATATATTTAAGACAAGACATTCCAGACCGAAGTCCGACCATAATATATATTTAAGACAAGACATTCCAGACCGAAGTCCGACCATAATATATATTTAAGACAAGACAGTCCAGACCGGAGTCCGACCATAATATAATTGACAAGACAGTCCAGACCGAAGTCCGACCATAATATAATGACAAGACAGTCCAGACCGAAGTCCGACCATAATATATATTTAAGACAAGACAATCCAGACCGAAGTCCGACCATAATATAATTGACAAGACAGTCCAGACCGAAGTCCGACCATAATATATATTTAAGACAAGACAGTCCAGACCGAAGTCCGACCATAATATAATGACAAGACAGTCCAGACCGAAGTCCGACCATAATATAATGACAGTCAGATACGAAAGCTGACAAGACTACCATTAAAATCTCATAATGGTAAAACTACATAAGGGGGATCATTTTAGTTCGTCAAACACAAAGAACAATTTAGTCAGCCGACAACATGGCAAGTCAAGACATATAGATCAATTTTCATAAGACATGTATACACTTTTTCAGACAGCCGTCAACATGGCAAGACATAAGACAAATGATTTCATTTACCAAATCTCATGGCATAGACAAAGACAAATCATTTATAAAGTAGTCGTGTATACAGTACATGCTTTTCAGGCCCAAAGTAAAAGGAAAAAGGGCGCCATAAACTCACCTTAGCGATCAATGAGCTAAAAGTATGAGTAGTCCGAGAAATGAGCAGTCTAGTCTCCACGTCTATCCAAAACCTAGGATATGAGTACCAATGGTGAGGATCAAATCTCACGACGACAAGTATCATACGTACAACTACTTAGCTATCAACCCTAGAATGCCACGACCAAGAATGTGATTTAAACTTTCATCTTATTTAACTTTAGTTGGTAATATCAATGACATTGTCATTATAAGGTAGTCTAAAGTACCATTCGATATTCACCAAGTTCAAACGTTCGAGTTATCGAAAACTGAAAATGTTAAACAGAACAAAAACTCGCGGCGCGAGATGGATGACTCGCGGCGCGAAGGCCATTTTGAACTAGTTCGCGACGCGAGGCCTGAAAGGTCGCGGCGCGAGAGCAGACCTGCACGAGTGAAAGTGCAGTTTTTGGCCATTTTCGCCAAACTAAATTGTTTCCATTTCAAATCTTTTCATTTCAACAAGTACCAACAGGTTCAATAACCTGGAAACAATACCATTTCACTAACCATTTCACAAATTCAACCATTTTGATTTCAAAGACCCATTTCAAATCAAATTTCATCTAATAACCAAACCTAAAACTCATTTCATATTCAAAGCCTATTTATTAAATCAATCATAACTGAAATTAATCCATAAGATGGAATTTAATCAAATCAAAAGTTTAAAGAAGTATGTTACTTACCAATTTAGGGTTCTTGAGATAGAATGAAGAAAATGGTGATGATGATGATGATAAAACCCTAATTATTATTGCAAAATGATTACTTCCTTTGATTTCTCTTTTAATTTCCTTGCCAAAACATATTTTGATATTCAAGAGATTTTTGTGTGTGTGTTTCTATGTGTGTGTGTCGACCAAACAAAGAAGAAAGAAAAGAGGGAGGTGTTTGGTGGTTTATTTCCTGCCACAAAATCAAGGACCGGCCTATGTGGCCCTCTTTGAGATATTTTTGTACCCTTTATTCGGTAAAATGCTTACGATTAAATACCGTTTGATCAAAAGGTTATAATTTAAAGGTAAATGTATTTTCCCTCGTCTCATTTTAGTTAAGACAAGTCAATAAAGTTTCGTCAAAGTGAACTTTATAATATTAAGTCTAGACAGTCTATTTATTTTGTACAAGACATAACCTTTAAATATTTATTTAAAGTTATTTTTAAAGACTCGGCATTCGTCTAGATAGCTAATAGTCTACGTCATCAAGATACGTCTAATTTGACTAAGTCAAAAGTCCAAAAGTCTAATAATTTTCACGTCAAATGACTGTCTAATTGAGATTAAGACTAACCCGATGTTAATTAATTACGAGTTGTCACACTTTACATGCTGGAGTTTTCGAGTTCGAGACATGTGAAGGACATTTGAAGAAATTCCGCAATAAAGTCCTCCAGTGAAACAATTTTGAGTCCTGCAAAGGGGGCAGGGTTTATCTCAGTTAAATGTCGTGCCTTCGGGCGGTTTAGTTGGAAGTTTCTCCTCCTACTAGGTATTGAGGGTGAGGGGGCTCTTTAGCGCGGACCCGGTTAAGACAACGTAAGCTATATCCCCTGTTGCGAGCAAATGATCCACATCTTTCAAAAAAAGATAGGTAAACGGATAAAAATAATTTCGGTAGTCGATCTATTAAATAACAAATAAAGTATTGTATAATTTTTTTATTTAACCATATAAACGTAAACAAATTACTTTACTATTTCTATATATTTTTGATTTTTGATATGATGATAACTTGTTGCACTAATAAAATACTCAAAAAGATCAATTAAGAATAGAAACTTTGGCTAAAAATCCACACTTAACTTTTTAAAGCAATCGTACTTATTGTGCTTCGTACTATCATTTTATAAAATTACCATGCCAACCTCATATTAAAAATAACTTAAACTCATAAATAAATATGAAAAAACAAGTCAGTCCTCGATATTGTATATGGGTTGCGTAATCCGCATGAACCTTAACTACATTCCAAACCTGTAACGAAGGTTAGTGCCTCATTGATAAGATACTTATATTTTAGGGTTTTCCATCAAATGTTCAAATCTTGGTAAAGATATATTCGTGTATTTTCAAGAAATATGTCATTCGAGTTAGTTTAAGAGTAAGACATTTACCGTTAAAACAACACACACTCATAAAAGAAGATGATTATAAGAACGTTATTCACATTTATTCTTACTTTATCTCGTTTTTCCAAAAATTTTATTATTGTTTTACTCATTTTAGTATATATGTGCTTACACGTTTCTCTTCTGTCTTGTTGTTTCCATATTTGTGCATATTATCTATTTCCTGATTTGACATTATCTTATCAACCATCTAGTTTTGCATTAACCCTATGTTACGTTACCATTTTCTTTATTAATTTTAAATACTAAAAAAATACTAAAATATGATTGGTTTTTACTTTCTTATTTTCTATTGGTTTCAGATATCTTGTTGGTCTCGATTTTTCGGTTTTATTAACACACTTAACTTGTTCACGTTGATTTTTTTCATGTACGAATTGAATATCACAATGTATGTTATAGACTATGTTATCTTACTCAGTCCACGCTAGAGAGCTTTCTCACTCAATACCTTGTAGGACAAAAAACCTTCTAATAGTTCTCTCAAAGTCACAACAATTTATTAGGAGAAAACCTTGACCCCTTAGACTCGAAACTGGGTCTGCCCTAATCCAAAAATCCTTAAACTTTTATTTTCTCTTCTAATCAAGTGAGTAATCACCAATGACTTAATAGCCTAGTGAAATCTTGGTGATGGAATAAGTTTTTGGGATCATAAGATCTTGGGTTCAAATCCAACAAATGAGATTTTCTCAGATTTATTTAGTTTTCTTCAGTGCATTATTATTGCTGAGTGGGAACCCAATTGGGTAGTTTCACTCGTAGAACGATGATACTCTAGTGGTGTGATCCAAATTCGCATTAAAGAAAAGCGAGTAATTTTATATAAATGGTAATTAAAGATTAAAACATTTATTTAAATAAAATTTAAAAAAATGGATCTAAATGGCATACAGGGCTTGGACACCGAAGATTGAAAATATATGTGGGTAAAATCGTAATTCCATACTAAATTAAGCATGCGGACGTGAAATGTATCATAAACTATGACTTATAAATATTTGAACGTACTAATAATATAAGTAATATAAGTATTATTATTTCAAAATTTTAAGGGTAAATTACACAAATGATACCCGAGGTTTGTTCGAAACTACACTGGTCATACCTATAATTTAAAAATTACGCGAGATATACCCATCGTTGTCAAAAACTTACACTGACCATACCTATCGCTGACGGTCGTCTATTTGGCCGTTAAGTCAAGTCACGTGCCGTGCATGTGAGGTATCAAAACCGTAATTTCGTGTAAACTTCAGGTATCATCCGTGTAATTTATCCTAATAATTTTTTTTAAGATATTTATATTTATATTTCATTTATTAAAATGGGTAGATATTCTATATTAAAATTCACATATATATATTTATTTTTTTAAAAACCTATTTCAAAATAAAAAAATAAATTTATGAAAAAACGTGATCAAATGATACAGGTTAAGGCTTAGAAATTCTAAGCTCAGACTAACGACTAACCCTGGAACTTCAAATCCAAAATGCTACAGATTGCTAATCTGAGGTGAAATTATATTTTAAAACTGTGACGAGTCTTCGACTTTGCTTTACCCTCTAATCTGAGGGGGATGTCATCAAACCATACGAAAAAATTATATTGTTTTTTTAATTGTTTTTTTTGTATTTTTTTAAATAGGTTTCTATTAACAAGAATAAATTATTAAATAAATAAAATAAAACAATAATAAAATAATAATTAAAGTAAAAATTATAGTGGTTTTCATGGTTCTAATCCTTGTTTAATTCACTATACACATATAACAAAATAATAATAATATATATTATATAAGTATTATTATTTCAAAATTTTAAGGGTAAATTACACAAATGATACCCGAGGTTTGTTCGAAACTACACTGGTCATACCTATAATTTAAAAATTACGCGAGATATACCCATCGTTGTCAAAAACTTACACTGACCATACCTATCGCTGACGGTCGTCTATTTGGCCGTTAAGTCAAGTCACGTGCCGTGCATGTGAGGTATCAAAACCGTAATTTCGTGTAAACTTCAGGTATCATCCGTGTAATTTACCCTAATAATTTTTTTTAAGATATTTATATTTATATTTCATTTATTAAAATGGGTAGATATTCTATATTAAAATTCACATATATATATTTATTTTTTTAAAAACCTATTTCAAAATAAAAAAATTAAAAAACGTGATCAAATGATACAGGTTAAGGCTTAGAAATTCTAAGCTCAGACTAACGACTAACCCTGGAACTTCAAATCCAAAATGCTACAGATTGCTAATCTGAGGTGAAATTATATTTTAAAACTGTGACGAGTCTTCGACTTTGCTTTACCCCTCTAATCTGAGGGGGATGTCATCAAACCATACGAAAAAATTATATTGTTTTTTTAATTATTTTTTTTGTATTTTTTTAAATTGTAGGTATGACCAGTGTAGTTTCGAACAAACCTCAGGTATCATTTGTGTAATTTACCCAAATTTTAATGACTTAATAATTTAATAATGAGGCGTAAAACGACCACGTCAGCCACATGACTGGTGGAGCTAGTTGTCCAATTCTACACGACGTGTAGATCGATATAGATTCCAACACGTGTACGGTAGATCATAAGAAAGAGTATTCTACAATTTATGTTTTACAAAATGCTGCCCTCCTCTTTATTTGAATTGCTCTTATTAACCCCTTTTAGTTTTTAACTTTTTATTACCTAATAACGTTCTACCTTAGTTTCTATAGAATTGACTCTTTTTATTTACTGTCGTACTACGGTACTAGCAAATAGCATGACTTGATAACCATAATTTCTAAGACGAGTATGGTATCCTAAAGATAATAACGTTGTTTTTTTTTACTACAACGAAAAAATAAAAATATTGTTGTTTTATGTAATGAAAGATATAACTTCAATGAGTATATATCTTAGATGTGATTTTTTAAACGTGTTAAACTTAACATGTATCGACATTATTGTTAATGGAATGTTTTGTACTTCCATCAAGACAATACACAAAATAAATATTTAGCAAGACATGGATGTTGATGTCGATATGGCTAGTTTAAAGCTGAGCCTGAGCATCCTTAACTATGTACCATAATGATGCTAATAGTGACAAAAAGGCATAGTTCATAACAACAAAAAGAAAGAAAAATAAAACCTTTTATATGCAAAATGCAAGACCATAAAAAGTGAAAAGCAATATTATTGATGGACTAAGGAGTTCATCTAGACAATTGAGAGGGGTGAAATGAAAAAGAATTACTTAAATTACATGATAAAATAAAGTAAAAAAATAATATAATAAGTCGATAAACGGCCAGCACGAAATCAATGGGCCAGCTCAACTACCACCTTTGTCGCTGAGCAATTCATGTTTCACAATTCTCTCTAGGAATTCTTGTAACCGTTGATATTTCCAGCTCATGATTAATAATTAATAAATATAAATATAAATCGATATAATTTAATATTAAAGTAATTTATTATTGGCTTGATATTTCTTATTTTATTTAAAAAAACCCATGTACGTGGCTCACTGGATTGGCGTGTCTGACTGTCTGTCAATAATTTTTCAACCATTGCTGGCTTGGTACTTGAACATTTTTAATAAATCAAAGTTTGGGTTTTGAGTTGTCACAAAATTTGTTACCTTAGAGCATCTACAATCGTAAATTTTGAAAAGCTTTTTTATCAAAAAAGGTGTAAGTGTGTGTAAGAGGTTTTTAAAAAAAAAGTCTTACACTCCAATGCAATAACCTTTTGATAACTTGAACTTGAATAAAATACAATATTTTAGCAAGACATGGATGTTGATGTCGATATGGCTAGTTTAAAGCTGAGCCTGAGCATCCTTAACTATGTACCATAATGATGCTAATAGTGACAAAAAGGCATAGTTCATAACAACAAAAAGAAAGAAAAATAAAACCTTTTATATGCAAAATGCAAGACCATAAAAAGTGAAAAGCAATATTATTGATGGACTAAGGAGTTCATCTAGACAATTGAGAGGGGTGAAATGAAAAAGAATTACTTAAATTACATGATAAAATAAAGTAAAAAAATAATATAATAAGTCGATAAACGGCCAGCACGAAATCAATGGGCCAGCTCAACTACCACCTTTGTCGCTGAGCAATTCATGTTTCACAATTCTCTCTAGGAATTCTTGTAACCGTTGATATTTCCAGCTCATGATTAATAATTAATAAATATAAATATAAATCGATATAATTTAATATTAAAGTAATTTATTATTGGCTTGATATTTCTTATTTTATTTAAAAAAACCCATGTACGTGGCTCACTGGATTGGCGTGTCTGACTGTCTGTCAATAATTTTTCAACCATTGCTGGCTTGGTACTTGAACATTTTTAATAAATCAAAGTTTGGGTTTTGAGTTGTCACAAAATTTGTTACCTTAGAGCATCTACAATAAATTGATGAAAGCTTTTTTTAAAAAGCTCTTACACAATTTATGCATTTTTATTACAAAAAAACTTTTCAATTTATGGATTCGATCTTTAACCCCTTGGCCGAAGGTCTATTCCTATCTTATGTAAAACATGGAAACAATCTTTTTATTTTAGGTAGGGTATGGTTATTCACATCTCAACCTCCTTCTACACCGTCCTAAATGGTATTAAGACTCATAACCTAGGTAGGGTATGGTTATTCACATCTCAACCTCCTTCTACACCGTCCTAAATGGTATTAAGACTCATAACCCCGTGAAAGATAGTATTAACAGTATTTTAATGAACTATGGATTAGTGAATAGATGTCTAGGATGATAGAACTCACAAAAGGGAGCAAACGTATTTTCCGCGTTATGCAGGAAAAACTTGTATTCTTGTCTTAGAAAAAAGTTGGCAATGTCTTTTCTTCGATGTAAACGACCAACAAACAACAACTAGCGAATAAAGACGTATATATTAATATATTATCAAATAGTCTATGGTCATTTTCATAATCTAGACTTGCATATTTTCATGTTGCAAATTATCAAGTGAAATATGTTGGGATTATGAACAACACAATGAATACGATGAAATTTTGTAACGCGCTATGTTTAAGGGAAACAGCCTCGATTAGCAAGACGCCATATTTGGGCGAGCAACATTGTTATATAACAATTCCTTTATCATGTTTTTGTTAACTTTCTTGATATATTTATTTTCTCTAAAAGATTTTATCATCTTTTATTTAATATTTACTTATATGAAAAAAATAAATGATTAATCATCCTAACCAAATAGCCTAAATATCCTCCTAACCATGAGATGATTACAAATGTTAAAATTAAGGGAGGAGATTAAGAAAGAAAATAAATGGAATCCACATGTCTCATTAATTTACACTTTTTTGTTTTCCATCAATAATTTACACTTTTTTGTTTTCCATCAATAATTTACACTTTTTTGTTTTCCATCAATAATTTACACTTTTTTGTTTTCCATCAATAATTTACACTTTTTTGTTTTCCATCAATAATTTACACTTTTTTGTTTTCCATCAATAATTTACACTTTTTTGTTTTCCATCAATAATTTACACTTTTTTGTTTTCCATCAATAATTTACACTTTTTTGTTTTCCATCAATAATTTACACTTTTTTGTTTTCCATCAATAATTTACACTTTTTTGTTTTCCATCAATAATTTACACTTTTTTGTTTTCCATCAATAATTTACACTTTTTTGTTTTCCATCAATAATTTACACTTTTTTGTTTTCCATCAATAATTTACACTTTTTTGTTTTCCATCAATAATTTACACTTTTTTGTTTTCCATCAATAATTTACACTTTTTTGTTTTCCATCAATAATTTACACTTTTTTGTTTTCCATCAATAATTTACACTTTTTTGTTTTCCATCAATAATTTACACTTTTTTGTTTTCCATCAATAATTTACACTTTTTTGTTTTCCATCAATAATTTACACTTTTTTGTTTTCCATCAATAATTTACACTTTTTTGTTTTCCATCAATAATTTACACTTTTTTGTTTTCCATCAATAATTTACACTTTTTTGTTTTCCATCAATAATTTACACTTTTTTGTTTTCCATCAATAATTTACACTTTTTAGCCCTGAATACTTAATTTATATTTATTTTTAACCATCAACTTGAGAGAATTTTTAAAATTTACAATCATTTAATTAATTAAAAAAATTTCAACATATGAAATATTGTCTACAAAAAATTATTTCAAAACCTAATGACTTATTAACAAATATTAGATTAGATTTTTATAAATTAAAAATCCTAATAATCATTATCCAAATATATTATTATATTAGTATTTATATTAATTTGTAGAAAAAGTCTCATTAATTTACACTTTTTTGTTTTCCATCAATAATTTACACTTTTTAGTCCTCAATAATTTACACTTTTTTGTTTTCCATCAATAATTTACACTTTTTTGTTTTCCATCAATAATTTACACTTTTTTGTTTTCCATCAATAATTTACACTTTTTTGTTTTCCATCAATAATTTACACTTTTTTGTTTTCCATCAATAATTTACACTTTTTTGTTTTCCATCAATAATTTACACTTTTTTGTTTTCCATCAATAATTTACACTTTTTTGTTTTCCATCAATAATTTACACTTTTTTGTTTTCCATCAATAATTTACACTTTTTTGTTTTCCATCAATAATTTACACTTTTTTGTTTTCCATCAATAATTTACACTTTTTTGTTTTCCATCAATAATTTACACTTTTTTGTTTTCCATCAATAATTTACACTTTTTTGTTTTCCATCAATAATTTACACTTTTTAGCCCTGAATACTTAATTTATATTTATTTTTAACCATCAACTTGAGAGAATTTTTAAAATTTACAATCATTTAATTAATTAAAAAAATTTCAACATATGAAATATTGTCTACAAAAAATTATTTCAAAACCTAATGACTTATTAACAAATATTAGATTAGATTTTAAGCTTTTCAATAATTATTTCATTTAAGAAATTATATTATAATCAACTTTGAGCTATTAAAAGCTTTATACCATTGGAAATGAAAGCTTTTTTTAAAAAGCTCTTACACAATTTATGCATTTTTATTACAAAAAAACTTTTCAATTTATGGATTCGATCTTTAACCCCTTGGCCGAAGGTCTATTCCTATCTTATGTAAAACATGGAAACAATCTTTTTATTTTAGGTAGGGTATGGTTATTCACATCTCAACCTCCTTCTACACCGTCCTAAATGGTATTAAGACTCATAACCCCGTGAAAGATAGTATTAACAGTATTTTAATGAACTATGGATTAGTGAATAGATGTCTAGGATGATAGAACTCACAAAAGGGAGCAAACGTATTTTCCGCGTTATGCAGGAAAAACTTGTATTCTTGTCTTAGAAAAAAGTTGGCAATGTCTTTTCTTCGATGTAAACGACCAACAAACAACAACTAGCGAATAAAGACGTATATATTAATATATTATCAAATAGTCTATGGTCATTTTCATAATCTAGACTTGCATATTTTCATGTTGCAAATTATCAAGTGAAATATGTTGGGATTATGAACAACACAATGAATACGATGAAATTTTGTAACGCGCTATGTTTAAGGGAAACAGCCTCGATTAGCAAGACGCCATATTTGGGCGAGCAACATTGTTATATAACAATTCCTTTATCATGTTTTTGTTAACTTTCTTGATATATTTATTTTCTCTAAAAGATTTTATCATCTTTTATTTAATATTTACTTATATGAAAAAAATAAATGATTAATCATCCTAACCAAATAGCCTAAATATCCTCCTAACCATGAGATGATTACAAATGTTAAAATTAAGGGAGGAGATTAAGAAAGAAAATAAATGGAATCCACATGTCATCATTTTATGATTTCAAAAGGATTTTTAGGCTAATTTTTAAAAGTATAAATCATTTTCTATAAAATAATTGATTTTTCGAGTTTACTATAAAATTTAATCTCTTAAATCTTCAATTTTAGAAGTCAATTGGGTTTGAAATGTTAAGGTAAAAGAGATTATTTGTTATTAAGACTTTTTACATCTCAATCTCCCCATACATGTGAACTTAATTAAGATCTAAAATCCATATAAAAAAAGCATTAAGGGTATGTTTGGCAAAAGTAGCTTGTAGCTTTTAGTTGTAGCTATAAGTTGTAGCTTTTAAACAAAGCTGTTAGTTAGAGCTTTTATTTTTTAGAGGTGTTTGGCTGGTAGCTGTAGCTGCAACTTCAAAAGGTATTTGTATAGTTTTTAAAACTAAAAGCTTCATCGAAAAGCTAAAGCTCTTGAAACGCTACTTTTAAGCTTTCATTTTTTTTTTGTTTCCATCAATAATTTACACTTTTTTGTTTTCCATCAATAATTTACACTTTTTTGTTTTCCATCATTAATTTACACTTTTTTGTTTTCCATCAATAATTTACACTTTTTAGCCCTGAATACTTAATTTATATTTATTTTTAACCATCAACTTGAGAGAATTTTTAAAATTTACAATCATTTAATTAATTAAAAAAATTTCAACATATGAAATATTGTCTACAAAAAATTATTTCAAAACCTAATGACTTATTAACAAATATTAGATTAGATTTTTATAAATTATAAATATTAATATTTAGTTTAATATTTAATATAAACACAATTTGAACTCTAGATACATATCCCAAACATAATAACAGATGATGATATACAACATCTTTATCCTAAACACAATAGGAATCACAGAACATGGGACGATCACAGAACAAAGCACGATTTACAACAGAGGGTTACTTGAATACTAAATCCAAATCAATATGAACTCCATTCAAGATTCATTCTATTTTCAATCAAAAAGGTACATAATTTCTCCTTTTTTATATGTTAGTTTTGCATATTAATGTTTTAAATTTACAATCATTTAATTAATTAAAAAAATTTCAACATATGAAATATTGTCTACAAAAAATTATTTCAAAACCTAATGACTTATTAACAAATATTAGATTAGATTTTTATAAATTAAAAAAATTTCAACATATGAAATATTGTCTACAAAAAATTATTTCAAAACCTAATGACTTATTAACCAATCAAATCACTCAATTTCATCAAATTGACTATCGCTTATGTCATCATTTAGATTAACTATAAATTAAAAATCCTAATAATCATTATCCAAATATATTATTATATTAGTATTATATTAATTTGTAGAAAAAGTCTCATTAATTTACACTTTTTTGTTTTCCATCAATAATTTACACTTTTTAGCCCTGAATACTTAATTTATATTTATTTTTAGCCATCAACTTGAGAGAATTTTTAAAATTTACAATCATTTAATTAATTAAAAAAATTTCAACATATGAAATATTGTCTACAAAAAATTATTTCAAAACCTAATGACTTATTAACAAATATTAGATTAGATTTTTATAAATTATAAATATTAATATTTAGTTTAATATTTAATATAAACACAATTTGAACTCTAGATACATATCCCAAACATAATAACAAGATGATGATATACAACATCTTTATCCTAAACACAATAGGAATTACAGAACATGGGACGATCACAGAACAAAGCACGATTTAAAACAGAGGGTTACTTGAATACTAAATCCAAATCAATATGAACTCCATTCAAGATTCATTCTATTTTCAATCAAAAAGGTACATAATTTCTCCTTTTTTATATGTTAGTTTTGCGTATTAATGTTTAAAGTTACAATTGTCACTCAAATCAAGAGTCCTAATTGTTATCAAAGAATATGAATACAATCCTAATTGTTATCTAATTATCATGGGGCAGGTGATTGAAAATAAACATATGCGTGTTATGGGCCCGCATCATGATCAAATAGATATACTTGAATGTAAAGTATATGATCACAAGTATGTTTATATTTTAATTCTTAATTATCTTTCATAATAATATCACATTATGAGTACAACTGGTTTCAAAAAATTTCTATAATAGAGAAATTATTATAGCATGTGCCTTGTGAAATGACTACGACAAAAAATTTCATCAATATGTCTCAGTTAATAATAACAGTGACGAACCTATGATTATTGTACTACAACTTGGAAAGTATAACACTTAGAAACGTGTATCTTCAAAATTATAAGCTTTTATGACTTAAATGTATGAAGATCTAATATTGATAATATCGTAAATCCCGTGTTCAATGTTGGACACGAGTCAAAAATTCTAGTTTTACACTAATATTATATGTACGACAATTGTATAATATCCTTTCTCTCCCATGTACATGTCCATGTACATGCTTAATTAAGTTTTTGATATTTTGTTCAAAAAAGAGTTTTTAATCATATTACGTGAGCTACATAAGGCCAATAGTAAACCCCGGATGTATTTTCTCAAGCACGAAAGAGATTACCAAAGTCATAAATCTGTAAGTCCTTTCTCAACACCTTCTCTAACATTGTTGATGTTTTTGTAAAAGACTTATCAGTTATCACTCACAAGTCACAACAACCTTAGTTTTCAAGACCATTTGGTCGACAAATTGATCAAACTCATCGTCTAATTAAGTGTTTACGAGTTAACAGTTTATCAGAGTACATAAGTATAAACGATTTATGACTTATGAGTATATAGTTTTAATTTCACTCCTAAAATAGTTTGAATTTACATGTAGTAGTATATGTTGGATTAGGTGTCTAAGCCATAACTATAATTGATAGAAGCACAGTCCTTTTGGGTTGCCCTCGAGACTCAAAATGAATAGAAGTGATAAAGGAGAATAAAATTTTCCTTGGGAAGTTTGTCCCACATCGGTGGGATAGGAAAACCATGGAGGCTATCCAAGGCTATATATAGGGCCTTAGGGATTCATTCTTTTTACACAATTCTTGGCTTGAGTATTCGCCTCCTTCTTTCTCCTTTTGGAAGAACTCTTCTATAGTTCATCCACACTTAGTTAATTTTTTGAGTCGCCGGGTGTGATTCCATTAGAGACACGACATTTGTGGTGCTTGCTTCCAAGAGATCCAGAGGGATAATTTTAGTTGTTTACTATAACAACTAAAAGGTATGTTATTTATTTATTTATTTATTTATTTATTTTCTTTAGTAAGTTTTGATTATTTACTAGAGTATTAGAATTTTATTTTATGTTCATAGTTATTTATTTATTTATTTATTTATTTATTTATTTATTTATTTATTTATTTATTTATTTATTTATTTATTTATTTATTTATTTATTTATTTATTTATTTATTTATTTATTTATTTATTTATTTATTTATTTATTTATTTATTTATTTATTTATTTATTTATTTATTTATTTATTTATTTATTTATTTATTTATTTATTTATTTATTTATTTATTTATTTATTTATTTATTTATTTATTTATTTATTTATTTATTTATTTATTTATTTATTTATTTATTTATTTATTTATTTATTTATTTATTTATTTATTTATTTATTTATTTATTTATTTATTTATTTATTTATTTATTTATTTATTTATTTATTTATTTATTTATTTATTTATTTATTTATTTATTTATTTATTTATTTATTTATTTATTTATTTATTTATTTATTTATTTATTTATTTATTTATTTATTTATTTATTTATTTATTTATTTATTTATTTATTTATTTATTTATTTATTTATTTATTTATTTATTTATTTATTTATTTATTTATTTATTTATTTATTTATTTATTTATTTATTTATTTATTTATTTATTTATTTATTTATTTATTTATTTATTTATTTATTTAGTTGTTTACTATAACAACTAAAAGGTATGTAATTTATTTATTTATTTATTTATTTATTTATTTATTTATTTTCTTTAGTAAGTTTTGATTATCCAGAGGGATAATTTTAGTTGTTTACGATAACAACTAAAAGTTTATTTATTTATTTATTTTCTTTAGTAAGTTTTGATTATCCAGAGGGATAATTTTAGTTGTTTACGAACGGGTTTGATAGGACTATATTAATTCTCATTAAAAGTATAATGATAATAAAAGTAACTAAACCTTTTATTTAAATCCCAATCTTAGTTACTTTAGGAAAAATGTGAAATTGTATGCTAACCCATGAAATTGCACATTACACTTTATAAGTCATTAGTGGAGCGTGTGTGGTTAACCAGCACACTAATAGGGACTAATAAAGAGTTGTAATGGGTATCTCATAAATTGTCATTGTTGATGGAGCGTGTTGGTTTACCAGCACATCAATTGAGATGATAAATAACATTGAGGTTACCAAGCACATTTGCATGGTTATTCACATCTTGTTTGTGATCCTCGGTATCCCAGTCACAAATGGAAGAGCATAATCTGAGATTAAACATGCCATTGAATAGTTTCAATGAGTCTCAAAAGACCTACATGTATGAAATTTGCAATTAGATTACGGCATCCCTTTTCTAAGTTGTGAATTTCATAGTTTGATCCTAGCCTTGATATTTCAATTTTGAGTTGTTATATTAAGGTTAGTTTTTATCTAACTCAAACTACCTTTCTTTTAGAAATGTCTACCCCTAACGATGCTTCCGGTTCCTCCTCCTCCAACCACAACTTTTCTTTGTTGAACATCTGCTCAAAGGTGACATTAGATGGCACCAACTACAATGACTGGATGCGTAACATCAAAATGGCTCTTCGTTTCGAGGACAAGGAGTATGTCCTTGACAAGGAACTTGGAGAAATTGACGAAGAGAAAGCCACCCCTGAAGAATTAGCCGCATATAAGAAACACTACGTTGATGCAACAAAAGTTGCTTGCATCATGGTTGCTACCATGACTCCTGAACTGCAAAGATTCTATGAGGATTACTGGCCGTACGAGATGAACAAGGACCTTAAGGAAAAGTATCATAAGCGAGCTCGTCAAGAAAAGTACGAGATAGTAAAGTCTCTCATATCAAGCAAGATGAAGGACGGAGAGTCTGTCAGCGGCCACGTGCAAAGGATGCAACGATACGTGGATCACCTTGTGAGGCTAAATGTGCATATTGATGAGGAGTTGGCCATTGACATAGTCTTGAACTCCTTACCAAGTTGTTATGATCAGTTCATCTTGACCTATCATTTGAACAACAATGAGACCACATTGTCTCAATTGCACAACCTCCTGAGAACAGCTGAAACATGGATGAAGGGAAAGAGTGATGCCCCCGCCCCTGCTAATACTACCGTTCTAGCCATTGGTCAAGGGAAGGGGAAGAAGAGGAAAGGTCCTCCCAAGCAAAACTGGAAGGGAAAGTCTCATGTAAAAACCAGTTCGGATGTTACCCCTGTCTCTGATCCCAAAGAGGCCACTTGCTTCTATTGCAACGACAAAGGACATTGGAAACGAAGCTGCCCAAAGTATCTGCAAGATTTAAAGGATGGCAAAGTGAAGCCAACTACTGCAGGTATATACACTATTTCATCTATTAACCCATCATCTTCTAATTCTTGGGTCCTTGATACAGGATGTGGTTTCCACATTTGCTCTGTTTCACAGGGACTAAGAAAAAGTGAGGATGTGGAGCATGGTAGAATGAACTTGATCATGGGGAATAGGCGATCTTCACCTGTCACCAAGATTGGAGTTTATAGTCTAGTGCTTAGTAATGGTGTTAATTTAGATTTATTTAATTGTCGCTACTCATCAGAAATGACACGAAACATTATCTCTTTTCATGCATTGTTCAAACAAGGTTTTAGATTTTCTTTTAATGATGAGAATGGTTCTATTTCTGCTTATAAGAATGGCATTTTCTATTTCGAAGCTTTACCTTGTGATGGTGTGTATGAAACTGTGATATGTGTAGACAATTTAGGCAATAGTGTATTTCAAATTGATTCGTCTAATGGTATAGACAAAGCGTGCTTGTGGCATTGTCGTCTTGGACACATTAACAAGAAACGCATGGCTCAACTCCAAAAGGATGGGGTGTTGGAATCATTTGACCTAAGGTCAGATGATACATGCGAATCTTGTCTTTTGGGTAAGATGACAAAATCACCTTTCACTGGATTTTGTGAAAGAGGTGAAGGTTTGTTGGATCTCATACACACAGACGTGTGTGGACCCTTTAGATCAGCCACAAGGGATGCTAATCGATTCTATGTGACTTTTACTGATGATTATAGCAGATATGGTTATATCTACTTAATAAAGCATAAGTCAGCAACCTTTGAAAAGTTCAAAGAGTTTAAGCAAGAGGTCGAGAATCAATTAGAAAGGAAGATAAAGATGCTCCGATTAGATAGAGGCGGAGAGTATCTTAGTATCGAGTTCCATGACTATCTCAAGGAATGTGGAATAGTTTCACAATTGACACCTCCTAGGACACCACAACTTAATGGTGTGGCTGAGAGACACAATCGAACCTTGTTAGACATGGTACGTTCCATGATGAGTCGAGCTTCACTTCCAATCTCATTTTGGGGGTATGCCTTAGAAACTGCCGCCCACATTCTTAATCTTGTTCCAACAAAGAAGGTTGCCAAAACACCTCATGAAATGTGGACAGGGAAAGTTCCCTCGTTAGCACATATTAAGGTTTGGGGTTGTGAAGTTTTCGTTAGACGAGAAACTCACGACAAGCTTGAACCTCGTAGTGAGCGATGTGTTTTCATCGGCTATCCACGGAAGTCATTTGGATATCTGTTCTACAAACCTAGTAAGAACGAGGTCTTTGTAGCACGGAGAGGAGTCTTTCGCGAGAGAGAGCTCATATGCAAAGAGGACAGTGGGAGCACCATTGACCTTGAAGAAATTCAAGAGTCAGCCGATGAAGGAACCTCTGAAACCGCTAGGGTTCAACCAGAGGAAGAGATTCCAGTTGAACCCATTGACACTTCATTACCTCTTAGACGTTCTAGTAGAGTTGGCAAGCCAACTGAGTTCTATGGTTTCCATATAACTGCAGATGAAGACACGTTTATCAGTGACAATACACTGGTAAATTTGGATGAGCCAACTAACTACAAGGAAGCCATGGCGAGCCCTGAGGCACCCAAATGGAAAGAGGCAATGGACAGCGAGATCAAGTCCATGTATGACAACCAAGTTTGGAACTTGGTTGATCAACAACCTGGTCGGAAGACAGTTGGTTGTAAATGGATCTTCAAAAAGAAGATCGACATGGATGGTAATGTAAGCACATTCAAAGCACGACTGGTGGTGAAGGGCTTTACTCAAACCCCAGGGATTGACTATGATGAGACCTTCTCACCAGTGGCTAAGATAAAATCTATTAGGATAATGCTAGCCATGGCTGCGTTTCATGACTATGAAATTTGGCAGATGGATGTCAAAACTGCTTTTCTTAACGGAAAGCTGGCTGAGGATGTTTACATGAGTCAGCCAGAAGGTTTTGTGGATGCAAAGTTTCCTAATGGAGTGTGCAAGCTTGAGAAATCCATCTATGGGTTAAAACAAGCGTCTCGCAGTTGGAATCTTTGTTTCGATGAGAAAGTTAAAGAGTTTGGCTTCTCTAGAAGTGAGGATGAGTCTTGTGTATATGTCAAAGCTAGTGGGAGCATAGTCACCTTTCTAGTATTGTATGTTGATGACATACTTCTTATAGGAAATGACATTCCAACTTTGCAAGATGCTAAGTCTTGGCTTGGAAAGTGTTTCGCTATGAAAGATCTAGGAGAGGCTGCCTATATTCTGGGAATAAGAATTTTAAGAGACAGGAGTAAAAGGCTAATTGGACTTAATCAGAGTACCTACTTGGATAAAGTACTGAAACGTTTCGGTATGGAGAATTCCAAGAAAGGAGATCTGCCCATCCAGAGTAATACCAAAATGAGTAAGACTCATAGTCCGAGTACAGATGAAGAGATAGCAGAAATGAGTAGAATTCCGTACGCTTCCGCTGTTGGTTCTATCATGTATGCTATGACATGTACTCGTCCTGATGTGTCCTTTGCTTGAGCATGGTCAGTCGTTATCAGGGAAATCCAGGTAAACCTCATTGGGTAGCGGTTAAGAATATTCTCAAGTATCTGCGAAGGACTAAGGATTGGGTTCTAGTACTTGGTGGCTGTGATACATTGAGAGTAACTGGGTATAGTGACGCCAGCTTTCAAACAGATAGAGACAACTTTCGTTCCCAATCTGGCTGGGTCTTTACCTTAAATGGAGGAGCAGTTACTTGGAAAAGTTCCAAGCAAAACACAGTGGCTGATTCTACTTGTGAATCAGAGTACATAGCGGTGAGCGAAGCATCAAAGGAGGCAATTTGGTTGAAGAACTTCATCAGAGATCTTGGAGTTGTGCCAACCATCAAGGAGCCAATGGAAATTTTCTGTGATAATGAAGGAGCGGTTGCATTGACAAAGGAACCAAGAGATCATGGCAGATCTAGACATATCGACAGAAAATACCATTTTATCAGACACAAGATAAAAGAAGGTCACCTCGTAGTGAAGAGGGTTTCATCTGAAGAGAATCCTGCAGATCCACTCACAAATGGTCTAAGTAGGGTTAAACACAATCAGCATGCTAGGAGCATTGGGCTGAGAGATGATGTTAGTTTTAGTAGTTAGATAGTTAGTTTGAAACTTATAACAAAATAAATGTGATTGACTTTTGGTGATTAAATAATAGAGAATTATTTATGAGTTTGTTTACTACCTTTTGTCAATTGTTTATTATTGTGTTTCATTTTGCATGTTTTACTTCCCGAATAATTTGATTATTCGAATTCCACAGTCGATCATACTTTTGGAAGTAAGTAGTGAATAAAGACTGTCACGAATGGATTTGTAGATTGTCTAAAGAGTTTTAGACATAGCAATGGTATTGCTGCAATGTTCGTGAGTACTTTGAAATGGAGATTTAAGTATTGGATTAACCCACGCTCAGAGAATTACTTCATGGAATTTATCACGAGTAATTCTGAGACGATAATATCTTATAATCTTTAAATGGAGATATATGAGTTGTGGTTTACAAGTCAGTTGTGCATTGATAATATGTAAACGCATCAGTAACTTGATGTTATAAAACGTATTGTTGTGCATGATTTGATGAGTAAATGGTGCAAGCATATAAGTCAAAGTTTATTCGTTCCCTTTGCCCTAACGGGAAAAGCGATATCTTTGGGCCCCTCGATGATTTGATGTTGACATATAGTGTCGGCCCGACCAGGACTAAATTGATGTGTTCAATTAGAAGTTCTATGTCATTACAAATCAGAAATCGGGAAATAACGTACTGGACAATGAGATTGATTATGTTCCATGTCTCATGTTCAAATGATATCTTGTAGAACGAAGGATTATATGATCTCTTATCTAAGGACACGTAACTGACTAGGTCAGAGTTCGACAACAACTTTTGGAGGCTACAATTTGCTGATCAATTAGGAAGTTATATTGGCAATAATAGTTATTAGACTTATCCAAGTGGGAGACTGTTGGATTAGGTGTCTAAGCCATAACTATAATTGATAGAAGCACAGTCCTTTTGGGTTGCCTCGAGACTCAAAATGAATAGAAGTGATAAAGGAGAATAAAATTTCCCTTGGGAAGTTTGTCCCACATCGGTGGGATAGGAAAACCATGGAGGCTATCCAAGGCTATATATAGGGCCTTAGGGATTCATTCTTTTTACACAATTCTTGGCTTGAGTATTCTGTAAAGTCCCTCACACGATGGTTTAACCCTACGAGTGTAAAATACAAGACAAGTATGAACTAGATTCGGACTAGTTTTACTTCAATATAAATAAGCAAGAATATGAACAAAGTAATAAATGACTTAAGCAATATTCAAACAAGTAAATAAATGGTGGAACACAAATGTAGTTTTTCAAGTGTATTTTCTTTATAGATGTATAAACAAAATACAAGATCGTTGCGGAACCTAGATATTACACGTATGTAAGTATCTAAACAATCTTTGAATTATAAGTGATCTATACTTGCTAAATAAACTCCTTTGATCGATATACTTAGAGTTGTGAAGTATAACTGTTTAGATCGAGAGTATTTAAGCAAGTTTACCAATTTGCTAAAAAGTGATTTTCTCAAAGAAATGACTTTGTATTTATAGGCAATAAAATTCACCAGTGAATTTTGTGCCATACAAATATGGTTGCATACATTTAATGATCCGACAAGAACATTAAATGTATTGGATAAGGAATAAGGATAAAGTCACATCAAGTGCAAGTGTATCCTTTTATCCAACCACCTTAACACACGTATACTTTGGTAAAGAACAAGTGGGTTGTTCTTTGGAAAGTGTGTAAAGGCTTAAAGTCAAATCCTCGATATCAGTGTTCAGACTTGTAAGGTCTAGAACACTGACAATCCTCCAGTGGCAGATCTGGTAAGACTTCCAGTGGACTCCGCCATTTGTAAGTCTTCTTTATTCTGACTTAAGTCTTTGACTTCAGTGAGAATGTCTTAAGTAGAGTAGATCTGGACTGGGGTGAAGTCCAGTGAGCTAATCTGGAGAATACTCCAGATTTCCTATA
The DNA here is from genome assembly GCA_034093135.1 of Erigeron breviscapus. NCBI lineage: Eukaryota > Viridiplantae > Streptophyta > Magnoliopsida > Asterales > Asteraceae > Erigeron > Erigeron breviscapus. Next base: position 205,667,169 of record CM067167.1, on the reverse strand, counting down.
CAAGTATTTGCTCACTGGTCTTCCATTATTTCTGGACAAATCTTCAGAGGGACTCCAGATTCCAAGTCTGGAGTAGGTCCAGTAATATACCATTTCTGGACAGATCTTTAGTAATGCTCCAGTAGTCGAGTCTGGAGCGAGTCCAGTAAATCTGGACTAAATCTGGACCTAACAAATTCCCCCTATTTGTTTAGAAATAATGCAAGTGTTTTCAGACTTATAGATATACAAATTTGTATGCCTTGAAAACACTTAGTCGATTTAAGTCTAAAAAATCTAAGTTACTGGAAAACACTTTATAGATCATGAGTGTTTTCAGTTTCATCTTTTAAGTTCTAACTTAGACTAAATCTGTTCATTTACTTATAAAAATAAAAAATTGCAACTATTATTACATTCATCAACTGATAAATAGTATACAATTTTCATAAGACAATATTTACAATAAGTAAACAATAAGAGTTAGGCCCTTCTTTTCGATGTCCTTTCTGGAGCATCTTCAGTAGCCTTTCTCTTTGGAGAAGGAGAGGAAGGTAGTGAATCTGGTGATCTTAAGCCCAATGCAACTTCCATCTGTTGCTTCCTTCTGAACACCTTTTCAACCCTTTTCAGAAATCCTTTAACATCAGTCGACACATCTGTCTTCCACCTGAACGTTAAAGCGATTTCCTTCAGTTCACTCAAACCAAAAGCTTGAACTGAAGTACTTTTCCTCTCATCAGTAAAGTTACCCTCTCTGGTCAACTTTACTTCAAATTTTGACATGCCTTCATGATCTTCAGCCAATTTGATTTCAGCACCAGTGATCCTTCTAGCATCAGCCCTGAAGTTTATCATTTCATTGTATTTTTCCTTCAGCTTGGCTTGCTGGATCAAAGCTTCAGTATCCTTGGACACTCTCCTTTGCTCTACAGCAGTTTGGAGTTCTTGACGATTTATTCTTTGAGAAGTGTCCAGGGGAATGAAAGTACTTACATCAGCATCTCTGATTGCTTTGATCTGTCTGGCAGTCAACTTTGGTAAACCAGTAAGTCTCTTTCTGTACTCTATCTCCAGAGCACCAGCATTCTTTCTTATTTTCTTCTGGAGACTTACCAGTTCAGCTTTTCTCTGTCTGATGAGTTCTGGTACACTCACGCCATAAATAATGGAGTCATAGACTTGCTCTTCTTCAGCGTAGAATGAGCGTACATGAACATCATCTAATGCATTTAGGCATTGATGAACTCTGGGGTCATCCTTTATCCTTTTAAAAACTTCAATATTAATGCCTAACCTTCCAGCATTGTAGGAGTCCAGAGTACCCATTGTTGCCATCTCCCTTTGATGGGCCAGCAGTTCATCCTTTTGATTTCTTTTAAAAATCTCAATCATGATGCATTCCTGCTCTAACTTCCTTGAAGTTTCATTATCAACATCTTCAGTTTGTTCTTCCTCTTCACCAGAAACAACTTTTTCCTTTCCTTTAACAGCCTTCAGTGTAGTAGGAATATCTGGGAAGGTTTCAAACTGGGGCTCACTGGCTTCAGTACCAGCAGCCTCTTCAGTAAGCCCGGCTTCAGTGCCATATGCTTGTCTTTCAGTTTGGTCAGACGACCTTTCCCCTTTGGAACGATCTCCAGTACTTGACTTGAGATCATTCCACAATTGTTCAAGCATAAGTCTGTCTAGTGGACCAAAAGATGTACCTTCTACTGGAGTTGTTTCAGACACAACTTTTTG